>OZ017739.1:258376512-258398348 GCA_963969285.1 Odontomyia ornata
ACTGCAATCTTTCGATCAATCTCGCAACTTGTCCCTCGGGGTTTTTGAAGTTGAGCAGCCATCTCAGCGATGCATGGTCCGTTCGAAGAACAAATTTCTGGTCGTATAGGTACTTGTGGAACTGCTTGGTGGCTTCTATTATAGCCAATAGCTCCTTCCTGGTCATGCAGTAGTTCCTCTCACTTTTCGAAAGAACTCGACTGTAATACGAAGAGACTCTTTCTTCGCCATCGATCTGCTGGGAGAGTACAGCTCCAGTACCGCCGTTGCTCGCATCGGTGTCAACTACAAACATTTTTCCGGGCTTCGGATATGCCAGCACAGGTGATTCACACAGCTTCTCCTTCAAGGTCTAAAAGGCTACCTGGCATTGTTCGTTCCAGACATACGGACGATTTTTCTCGGTTAACTGATGGAGACAGCTATTTTGGCAAAGTCTTTGATGAATCTTCGATAGTAGGTTGCCAGACCCAGAAAACTTCGTAGGTAGCGCTTGTTGTTTGGTGTTGGCCAGCTTTTCACGGCTTCAATTTTCTCAGGGTCTGTTTTGACCCCTTCTCCTGATACGACGTGTCCCAGGTATTTTACTTCAGCTGCGAAAAGGGTACACTTGTCGGGACTAAGTTTCAAATTTGCCAGTCGCAATCGGGAGAAAACCTCTTCTAAGTTCCGCACATGCTCTTCGAACGTTCTCCCACGTAGGACGTACTCCATCAGGCGTTCGAAAGTGGCTGGAGCATTGCAACTGAAAATGCAGTCTTCTCTCGGTCCTTCTTGTCGATTTCTACCTGCCAGTAGCTACTCTTGAGATCGAGTGTAGAAAACCATTTTGCGTCGGCTAAAGTGTCCATGATGTCATCGATGCGTGGGAGCGGGTAACTCTCTTTCTTAGTGACGTCGTTAAGCTGCCTATAGTCGACACAAAAACGAGTGCTACCATCCTTTTTCTTTACTAGAACTACAGGCGCGGCCCATGGACTGACAGAAGGTTCAATAACGCCTTGTATTTCCATGTCCAAGATCAGCGCACTCACTTCTCGTTGTTTGGCTATAGGGAGACGCCTCGGTACTTGTCGAATCGGCTTGGCTCCCTGTGTATCTATGACGTGAGTTACCAGACTCGTTCGTCCTTGGTCATCCGGGCTTGTTGAGAAGATGTCACTGTACTTGGTGACCAGATCAGAGGCTCGTTTGAATAGCTGCACTGGCGATTTGACCTGCTTCAATATTGAAGCCGTGGATTCCCGGGCTTTGTCTGTATCTTGCCTCCTTTTCCAATGATGGTCGTGACTAGCTTCCAAAGAGGTGATGGTGGAAACAGGCTGGCAGCTGCCGATGACTTCTCCCGCTTTGATGCTCGTGGTTGAGTCTGTGGTGTTAAGAACTCTAACCGGCACATATCCGTTCCTTAAAGATCTTACAAGGCTTCGTCCTACAATAAACTGTGCAATGCGGACGTCTTCGCTGGCTCTATCAGATAAGATCGGTGGTCTCGAGAATCACCATCAAGCTTGGCCCATACAATGCTTTCAGAAGAATTCGGTACATCAGTGTCGGCACATACTACTACATTCATCTTGGGAATTTGGACGCTGGGATCCTCCATCAATACTTCGACATTCTGCCATTTCAATACCCGTTTGCCTAAATCCAACGTGATTCCATGTGGTCGCAGGAAATCCATTCCGAGAATGCAATCATCCATAATGTTCGCGACCAGAAAATTATGTTGGAAGGCAAGGTCTCCCAACTGTATCTGGAGGTTGACCTCTTCATGGACAGTTGCAGTTTCTCCCGTAGCTGTCCGTAGTGAGAAAATCCTGCCCTTTTGAAGTAGTTGTTGCCTCACATGGTCTGGTCGGATAGTCGATCGGGTTGCACCAGTGTCGATTGTTATGGTGCAATGTTCTCCGTCAACTTGACCCGGAAGGCATAAGTCCGCTTCTCCACGATGTAGTCTTGACACGGTAATGCTGGTGCTGGGGACGTCGATCCTCCTAGCCAACCTCTGCCCCACGAAGTCGGCTCTTTCAGTTTGATGGGGTTCTATTCTAGCCTCCTGACACGGTCTGGATCTCCACCATTCTGGACAATAGCTCCGTTTTCTTCGCTTCTTGCAGTCTCTTTGCAGGTGCCCCTTCTCACCGCAATCCCAGCATCTAGGCGCACCATTTACTTGCGGCTCTCGCTCAATTTCCACGCGCTCACACCTGCACTCGTCTGCCACTACCTTGCGAACCCGGGAAGTGGTACGACTCACATTTATCGCTGCCTCAAAGTTCATGCTATAAGCCAATGCATCCTTGACTGTTTGCTTTTGAGCTAAACGCACAGCTTGTTGCAATTCCTGGTCTTCTAAGGCGCTGATGAATGCTTCTGTTGCTACGTCATCTCGATGTTCCTGGTCGTACGCTGGGTGAACCAAAAGTGCCAGTCGCTCAATGTCTTGGGCTAGCTGCTGTAAGGTTTCGCCAGACTTCTGCATCCGATTCCGTAGCTGTACCCGATAAATTTGCTTCAGATGGGCGCCTCCATAACGCATGTCCAGCGCATTCAATATAGCATTCGGGTTTGAGTGCAATTCAACGGGGATCGTCTGCAAAAGCTCGGTAGCTGGGCCTCTTAGAGCAAGAATCAGTGCAGTTGCTCGTTCCTGCTCATTCCAGTGATTTGCCCTTGCGGAAGCTTCCAACTGGGTCTTGTAAATACTCCAGACCGTTTGCCCATCGAATATTGGTGCTTGCACATTTCTGGATGTGCTTTGCGCTACGGTTATAAGCGGGGCTGGTGAAGTGATTACTACTGCCTTCGCTGCTTCCAATTCTTTTTTCACTTTTTCCATCTCACGGTTCATTCTCTCATCGACCTGGCTGACCTTTTCCTCGACCTGGTAAACCTTTTCCTCGACCTGGTAAACCTTTTCCTCGACCTGGTCAACCTTTTCCTCGACGCCTTTAAATTGTTTGTTCAGATGACCGAGCTCCGCTTTTATTTTGGTTGACAGTTTCTCCAGCTTCTGTGTGATGTCTGCCTTGATTTCGATCGCTTGTTGGTCCAGCTTCGCTGATTGTTCATTTAGCTTCGCAGTTAAACTGGATGACTGTTCATTTAGCTTCGCTGATTGTTCATCTAGTTTCGCAGTCAGACTGGATGACTGTTCATTCAGCTTCGCTGATTGTTCATCTAGCTTCGCAGTCAGACTGGATGACATCAGCTTTAACATTTGCATCAGTGCATCTTCTGGTTCCTTTGATTTTGGCGTTTCTGCGTCTCCCTTAAGCTCCGCCATGGTAAATTCATTTAATTTGAAATGTTACCTTCGTGGTTATTATTTATTTTTATTATTTCGGCTTTTATTTATTTTTCCACCAGTTTCCACGTTAGATTTCACTATTGTGCATTTTTTTTTAATGTTTAACCGTTTTTACTTTCACAATTTTCTTTCTCACTTCTCGACACCACTGTCGCGTGTTATGGTTCGCGGCCAATAATTTTAATGTTCCGGGAAAGTGACAACGCAATGTCTTTTAAATTAAATTAAAAGAGTTTATTAAATTGCTTAAAAATGCACAATCGCTCATTTGGTCTATTTCACAATTTTAATTTTCACTATTAAAATCTAACTTTCACTTGTCCATAAATTTCTATCGCAATTGTCTTCTAAGATCACTTCACAATCAACGAAAATCACTTTTCTCTTACTCGAACAATATCGCTTTCCACACACTATCGCAGTTTTTATCGCGTTCGAATGAATGATCCCCCCATTCATATAGGGTCTCTAATCATTCAACTCAGTTCTCGTACATTGGTGAATTAGCGAGAACATTCCAGCAGCGTAATGAATGGAGCAGTGACTCACTTACAGATGTTGATCATGATTGGTAACGCACCAAGCATCGTGGTTTCGAGTAAATTCATTTTGTTGATGTTCTTAATGGTTGTGAAAACAATTGCGACAGTAGCTCGCAGAATTATTTGTACATGTAACAATATATATATATATATATATATATATATATATATATATATATATATATATATATATATATATATATATATATGCATATATATATATATATATATATATATATATATATATATATATATATATATATATATATATATATATATATATATATATATTGTAATGAATCATGCGACGCCGCTGGCGACCACTACTAACACACCTTGCTGCTAGGTGGCTTGTCATTTCACGTTGGTTGCTACGGGCGCACATCCCTCGTCAATTTTGTCGTGGGATGTCAAGAGGAATTGACAGCCACATGGCAGTGAAGTGTGCACGTAGTGGCCGTCACCCAAGAAGAGTCGGTTGTGAAAAATTCGCAACGCAATATTTGGCGAGTTTACCTTGAGTTGGCCGGTCGCGATTTAAGATTCGCCGGGTGGTTTAATATATTTATAAAGTGCACGTTAAAAATTCAATTATCTACCTCCAACAACTGAAGAGACTGCTTAGTAACTTCTACCTCGCATTACATTGAAAAGGGAGGGAATTTTTGCTGAAGAAAGTGGTTCATCAACGATCATCAAATGAATCAGGCTAGCAGGTTAGTGTTAAAATACTAAATATTAAAAGTGCAAGTGCAGTGTTCACGATGTTGCAGGATCATAATGAGGACTTGGATATACCACGCGTAACTGGACAACTGAGACATCAGCGTGATAATATTATCCCATCGCTAGCACAGTACAAATTCATTTACGCCCTGTTAACATATTTGAAACGAACTCGTCTCATTTAATAACATCGTAAACTAATTGTCCATGAAAATCGCCAGATGGAAAATAGAATTTTCCATCTGGCGATGGATTATTCCTTACTACTATTATACAACCACTACAAACCGTAAAAGGTAATTCCTACATTTTCTCATTCTTTAGTTAGCAGTACTCATTGTTTAACGCCAAAAACCATTTGTTTTAAGAAACACAATTGTTTTTGTGTGTGTATACAAGACGTCGTCCGAACAACATAAGAGAAAGAACAACCAATCAATCTATATGTTGAATACATTTACGCACCAATTTTAACTGACTAGTATTTATATTTAGATAAATGAAAGTTAATAGGGAAGAGAAAGATTAAAACATAAAAAGAAACCCTCAATTTATTATGATAAAATATACAAAAAAAAAAACAAATAGTAATTCAATACATTTCCGATATTATGTGCCTTAAACAAAAACATTACTAATTAAAATTAAAATATTAAAAATTTATTAAGAACTATTAGTTATTTGTTCACTTATCTTATTACCTTAATTATTATTATTATTATTATTATTCTAATTACTTTGTAAGAGCCTAAGTATCTTGAAATGATTGTGTAATAACTCACCTTAACGAAAAAAAATAGCTATTTTTTTAATAGGCAAAATATAATCGTAAATAATAAAATGTAAAAGCAAAGATAATTGCAATAAGCAACTAAATGAAGGGAATCTGATTTGACGATTTCTTTTCGATCTTTGAACCATGAACATACAACAAGAAATAAATTATGATAAAAAAGTAAATACATTACTCAAAACAATCGAACCGAAATGCAGTTATAATTACGAATATTTATGTATAGACTCGAGTGCGAATTAAAATAAACAAAAAAAGAAACTTAGAGAATAAAACTAACGTAATTTATATAAATGGTAATAGAAGTGTGACTATGTCGCAATGCGTCGTGTAATGTTTTCTATTCAATTTTTCATTTAGAGCTTTTTGATCTAGTTTTTCCTTTTGTAACTAATAATTAACCAATCAATTACTGATATTAGTCGTGGCCTTAGTGGAGTATTAACGTTCGCTAAATTGAATTTACAATTAAAAAAGTGAGACTTATTTTTTATTGAAAAATAGATCGCGTTTCCTAATTATGACTGCATGACACGATTACTTCCGTTGTTGACCAGGAAATTCAGATTGTATGACACAATTCTCACAATCATTGGCTAGTAGTTTCCCATAATACACAATTCTACTTTGTATTTTACTATTAGTAGTATTTTCTAAATATCAATTACCTGTTTTTTTCTAGTTTAAAATTTATCGTCGATTTTATTAAAACAACATGAATTGCTAAACAGTAATAACGACTTTCCTTTCCAGTGGTTCCTTTCTTTCAGCGGGAAATAGAGTGCATGGTAAGTATGCCGTCGCGAGGGTAGGGTTTGAGAAAATCCGCTGAGGTCGGTTTCGCGTCGCGCGCGGTACGCGGTACCTCAGTTGATTTTGGTTTTTCTTTAGCGTAGTTTTTTTTCGGATTTAAATTAACGTAGTGTGCTTTTCGGTACCGCGTCGTTGAGATTCGGGAACGCGAAATGGAGATTAGATTTTTGTTCTTTGACTGATTGATGAAGAAATACGGAGTAACGTAAAATAGGTTTCCTCTCCGTATGGTTTTGTTTTGGTGACGCGTTTGAAAACGGGCATGTATTGGTGGCTGAAGATTGTAATTGAGCGTAATCCATTCCGAGACCCGCGACCGAAATCTTCTCCGATCTAGCTGGCCGACAAGCAGCCACCGCGTGAATGGATTACGGTGCATGGATTGGTTGACCGGTGGGTACCATCCGTTGGCACTACTCAGACTTAACGTCTAGAACCGATGAGAGGTCGGTTCCTCGTTCGGACGTAGAAATTAAAATCATTAATAATGGCGCCCAACGTGGGGCCAAAACATCCTAAGGGGATAAAAGATTCGCGTCTTCTGACGAGTTGGTCCTTTACGGAGGATGTAAGGTACCTTGGTACTCGAGCCTCACAAACAGGAGCAGTGGAGTTGTGTGATACACACTAGCAGTCGCTTCACGTGAGTTGTAGCTTCCGCTCTCCTTTGTTTGATTTTTTTTCCGCGACAGAATCCTTCCGATGTGTTGTCCCAGGTTAACCCCTGTAAGGACCTTCTATTTTCTTGATGGAACTGTGAGCCAGATGGGGTTTCTCCTGTCGGCCTGGACTCTCAAGAAAATAGAAGGCTACCTTGCCTTTATGTCGCGGAAGGATTCTACTTATGTCGTATGCGTGATAGGCGAGTGGTATCGGTTCAACGTTTGGTGGCGTATGCTGGAGTTGCGAAGCCCGGAATGCTTCCACGCGTCGGGAATTTTGACCGCGAACTAAGCTGTTACGGTAGCTCTACCACTTGTCTCGTCGAGTCATTTAACGTAGTTTAGAGACGATTTTTTGTAATGTATGGTATGGGGTTAATTTTTGTAAATCGACCGAAAGCACCCTTTCTTCGGCAGACTACCACGCACTCTCATTTCCCTTTGGAGGAGTCGACTGCTGGAAAGGAAAGTGGGTGTCAAATATTTTTTTCCCACTATTACTAGCTCGCCACTATCGGCCACTAATTTAGTATTAAGCTTTTTGCATTTATATATTAGGGTTATAGTAGGAGTTATCATATTTTATATATTTTTTTAGTAATAACTAGTACCAAACACTCATAGGAAACCCACACAATGGCAACTAAACGGACCCCAGATAAGCGTTGGACCAGATCCAAAACTGTCCAACCAGCTAACTGCGGGATGTGCTTTGAAGACGAAGTGGAGGGCGTACACAGCGTGCGATTGGAGTGCGGACACCTTTTCCATCGTGCCTGTGTCCAACAGCTCCTCCTAACGTCCGAGCTTTGTCCACTATGCCAGCGACCCATAGAGCGGACCGCCGTAGACGTCCCCCTCGGAACGCACGTCCCGACGCGTGGAGCAGTGGCGAAAGGGGTCCCTGATGCCGAACCGCCCCAATCACTGATGGACTTGCAAGGAGCCGTGGGCGGTGAAGTTCCTGCTGCAGTTGTCGCGGCCGAAGTTACACCCGCGCCTTCCACCCACTCCATTGACACCCTCGTGGCGTTAATGCGAGACATGTCTGAGAGGATTGGCAACTTGGAGGGAAGGCTCGAGAACCTCCCGATGAGCCAACCTCCCAGCCGCGTGAGAACTCCGCTTGGCTGGGAGCCCAATCCCAGTGTGGCTATGCCCCTCTCTCGACCAGCTGATTAATGGACCATACCTCCAAGGAACTCGGGAATGGACCCCAGAGCTCCCGAGTATCGACCATGACACAGCACCGCACCTCCGTTGGTACCTCCAGTCCCCGAGGCAGTCCCTTACAGCAGGTCAATCAAAGATGCGATTCCCCCCGGGAACGCATTGACACTTCTCCGAGACCCGACGACTCGTATCATGGAGAGTTGGCGCCTGAACTTCACGGGTTTCAACGCGATGATATCAGCGGACCGGTTCTTTTTCAGGATTCAGGCGTTAGTATCCAGCACCCTGGGAGGTGATTTCTGCACACCTTTTGTTCAGCGGAGATGCTGCCGACTGGTACTGGAGTTTTAAGGAGTCGACGCCACGTCCCTATTGGGATTCTTTCAGTGCAGCCTTCCGCAATCGATTTGATGACAGCTTCACTGAAAGAGAACTAAGGGAACAAATAAAGAAACGACCAGTAGTACACAAGCATAGTGAGATTGAGCACTCGCTTACGAACAACCATGCCCGAGGACGAACTGGTAGGAATTATCAGAGAGAATATGCGTTGGGAGCTTCAGAACAGCCTTCTGCATTTTCCCATCAACACCATACAGGGATTATGCCTCCATGCCCGAACAGCTGGATGAGCGGCGAGGTACCTTCCGTCCACAACCTCGCATAACGGGACCGAATCCCCGAAATCATCACACCGCGGAGTTGATGGCAGCGGACCACCTACTTGCTGACCCAGTACCAGTACCGAGGAGCGGAGCACCGCAGGAGCTTGAGGACCCAGCAATGATTGATCGACCCTCCCTTGAAGCAATTACAAGCCCGACGGTCTGTTGGAACTGCCGACAAACGGGGCATCGGTTCTATGCATGTCCAGCAGAACCGACGCTCTTCTGTTACCGATGCGGGAAGGCAGACACGTACGCACCTGATTGCACAAATTGCAAATTGCGAAAAAACTTGCCAGCGAGTACCGCGACCACCCCTCGGCACTCCTAACACCCGGACGAACCAATGCTGACCCCATCACTAGCTATGACCAAGCCCCAGACATGACTCCAATTCTGCTGACTCGCACCGCCAAACACAGTTCTCCCGAAGTTCCACAACCGACGCCATCCTTTGTCGAGGCGGACGCGCAGGGGAATGATAGCGAGGCGAAAGTTCCTTGGCATGTCAAACCCTTCCACGTCAGACTGCGGAATTATTTGGCTACTCGGCCGCGCTTCTTCCATGAGGAGTTGGCTACAACTGTCCCACCGCGAAGAAAGCGAGCCACGCGTCGGATGCGGAGCTTCTGGAGAAGGGTCAGGCAGTCGAGGAAGGTGCTGAAGGACATACACTTAGACGAATTATTGAGGGATGACGTTCGACCATATGCGTCAGTACACCTCCTGCACAAACGATTGTCAGGTTTAGTCGATACGGGAGCCAGTGTGAATTGCATATCAGCCGATTTTGCAGGGGAGGTACTGGCAATGCACGCGAACCAAATCCTCCATTTTACCACCTGGTAAAGCACGGCGGACGGAACTCGTCACTCTGTAGTGGGAAAAATTACGACGGATGTCACCTTTAAAGGAGTAACTAAACCTCTGGAATTTTACATCATACCTCAATTAACCCAGAATCTTTATCTAGGAGTGGATTTCGTTCGAAAATTTATCTTGGCCCCGGCACTGTTTTCCGGTACGACCCTGGAGTCCGTCACCCCTGTTCCTGACCAAACTCAAGCCACTCACTTATTACGACATACACTGGATGTGAATCAACAACTGCGACTTGACTCGGCTATATCGGCTTTTCCATCGCATGAGAAGGAAGGTCTCGGGCGGACGGCACTGGTGTTACACACAATAGATGTGGGGGATGCTAAACCCATAAAACAGAGACATTTTGCCATATCTCCGGCGAAGGAAAGGTTGTTATATGCCGAAGTTGATCGAATGCTAGCACTAGGCGTGATCGAAGAATCGCAGAGCGCGTGGGCTTCCCCGGTCACCTTAGTTGTCAAGCCGAACAAGGTCCGGCTATGCTTAGATGCCAGACGCTTGAACGCCGTCACTGTCAAGGACGCATACCCTCTACCGTTGATTGAAGGCATTTTGAGTCGGTTGCCTAAAGCCCACTTCATTACGAGCTTTGACCTTAAGGACGCCTTCTGGCAAATTCTTTTAGACCCTGGCTCAAAGTAGAAAACAGCCTTCACAGTCCCAGGTCGGCCCCTGTATCAATTCGTGACCATGCCATTCGGATTGTGCAATACCCCTCAAACAATGACGCGCCTTATGGATAAGGTGATACCACCTCATTTGCGGCACCAAGTTTTCGTTTACTTGGACGATCTGCTGCTTATAACCGAAACCTTTAACGATCACATCGACCTGCTTCAGGAGGTGGCTCTACACATCCGGAGGGCAGGGTTAACCATCAACATACAGAAGAGTCAGTTCGTGATGACTGAGGTGAAGTATTTGGGCCACATCATTGGGCATGGCAATATCAAGACCGATCCGGACAAGACGCAAGCGATTGACGCTTTTCCATTACCCAAGACTACCAAGCAATTACGCCGAATCCTAGGCTTATGCGGATGGTACCAGCGTTTCGTGCGTGACTATGCCACCATTACCACTCCTTTGACCGACATGCTGCGTAAGGGACGTAAGTTCGTCTGGGAAGGGCCCAGCTTGCGAGCCTTTGAAGAGCTAAAGAAGAGTCTGACAACAGCCCCCGTACTGCACAGCCCGGACTTTGACAAACCGTTCTCAATCCATTGTGACGCGAGTCAACATGGGGTGGGAGCAGTCTTAGTCCAGGTTGCACAAGACGGCGAGGAGAGACCTATAGCCTTCATGTCCCACAAGCTGAACCAGGCCCAGCGGAACTACACGGTCTCGGAGCAGGAATGCCTGGCGGCTGTGCTGGCAGTGAAACGTTTTCGAGCATATGTAGAAGGACATCCCTTTGAAATCATCACTGATCATGCGTCACTGAAATGGCTGATGAGCCAACCGGATCTCCACGGCCGCTTGGCCAGATGGGCCTTGAAATTACAGGCGTTTGACTTCACGATAAGATACCGCAAGGGAAGTCAGCACGTGGTACCGGACACACTATCAAAGGTATTCGCCCCTGAAGGAGCCGAGTTGGCCCAGGAGGACGACAGCCCCCTAGGGATCGACTTGCACCATCCCGCCTTCAAGTCAGCATGTTATATCCAGCTGATGAATACGATTCAGGACCAGTTGCCACAGCTGCCAGAACTACGGGTGACGGAGGGATTTATATACAGGCGGACGAGACACGCCTCCGGAGACCCCATTCAAGAAGAGGAACAGTGGAAGTTATGGGTGCCCGAAGAACTGACCTGCGAATTGATTAAGCGGGCTCATGACCACCCATTGAGTGCACACGGCGGTTATGGTCGTACGCTTCGGCGACTGAAGACTTACTTCTTTTGGCCTAAGATGGCGCAGCAAGTGAAAAAGTACGTAGCCGCTTGTGAGCTGTGCAAATGCACTAAAGCGCCCAATTCGGTTCTTCGGCCCCCGATGGGAAAATTCGAACTACCGGACCAGGTGTTCCAGCGCCTGTATATAGATCTCATCGGTCCGTACCCTCGCTCGACTTCGGGATACACGGGAGCTGTCGTGGTCCTAGACCACTTGTCCAAATTTCCGATTGTGGAACCTCTTCGAAACCTGCACACCGGCCCCATAGTCAGTTTTCTGGAAAATCGCGTTTTCCATATATTTGGAGTTCCGGAGAAGCTGGTCTCCGACAACGGAGTTCAGTTCACCTCGTCTAGATTTCGGGAATTAATGGAAAAGTATGGCATTACGCATCAGCGGACTGCCGCTTATTCTCCGCAAGCCAATGCGTCCGAGCGGTTGAACCGCACCCTCATAGCCGCCATTCGGGCCTACGTCCAACCGGATCAGAAGGATTGGGACCGCAGGATTTCCGCCATCACCTGTGCCCTGCGTTCGTCCTATCACTCCACCACAGGCATCTCCCCATACTTTGCCGTGTTCGGCCAGCATATGATTGGTCACGGAAACTCGTACCGGCTATTGCGACATTTGAAAGGGTAAGAAGACCCAATAGTAGTGCTGGAGCCGCACGAGAAACTCCAAATTCTACGAGAAAAAATCCGGGAGAGGATTGAAGACAGTAGACGGGTAGGGTAGGAGCGGTACAATCTGCGATCCCATCCTTCTGGCTTCAAGGCAGGCGACGAAATCTACCGACGGAATTTTAGACAAAGTGAAGCAGGTCGGGACTACACTGCCAAGCTAGACAAGAAGTCCGTGAAGTGTCGAGTCTTACAAGTTTTAAGTCCCACGCGGTACCTCATTGCGGACATGTCCGGAAGGGAGCTGGGAGTTTACCATGCCAAAGACCTACGACGCTGAGAAAAAAAAAACAAAAAAAAACGTCATAGGGCCAAGCAGCGTTTCCTTCAGTCTCCCAATGCCTGGTAGGCATCGTGGACACTGCCCTGTAATGAATCATGCGACGCCGCTGGCGACCACTACTAACACACCTTGCTGCTAGGTGGCTTTACGTTGGTTGCGATGGGCGCACATCCCACGTCAATTTTGTCGTGGGATGTCAAGAGGAATTGACAGCCACATGGCAGTGAAGTGTGCACGTAGTGGCCGTCACCCAAGAAGAGTCGGTTGTGAAAAATTCGCAACGCAATATTTGGCGAGTTTACCTTGAGTTGGCCGGTCGCGATTTAAGATTCGCCGGGTGGTTTAATATATTTATAAAGTGCACGTTAAAAATTCAATTATCTACCTCCAACAACTGAAGAGACTGCTTAGTAACTTCTACCTCGCATTACATTGAAAAGGGAGGGAATTTTTGCTGAAGAAAGTTGTTCATCAACGATCATCAAATGAATCAGGCTAGCAGGTTAGTGTTAAAATACTAAATATTAAAAGTGCAAGTGCAGTGTTCACGATGTTGCAGGATCATAATGAGGACTTGGATATACCACGCGTAACTGGACAACTGAGACATCAGCGTGATAATATTATCCCATCGCTAGCACAGTACAAATTCATTTACGCCCTGTTAACATATTTGAAACGAACTCGTCTCATTTAATAACATCGTAGACTAATTGTCCATGAAAATCGCCAGATGGAAAGTAGAAAAAGGAAAAAAAAAGATATTCTCATTATTCCTTACTACTATTATACAACCACTACAAACCGTAAAAGGTAATTCCTACATTTTCTCATTCTTTAGTTAGCAGTACTCATTGTTTAACGCCAAAAACCATTTGTTTTAAGAAACACAATTGTTTTTGTATGTGTATACAAGACGTCGTCCGAACATGTTACTTTAATGTAGAGTTGAATGCAGGTTAAAATTTACAATAACGAATAAATCAATGAAGAAACACAAGACACTACAATAACGTAACTAAATGATAATAAAATATAAAGTACTCCGTCTAAACAATATATAAGAGAAAGAACAACCAATCAATCTATATGTTAAATACATTTACGCACCAATTTTAACTGACTAGTATTTATATTTAGATAAATGAAAGTTAATAGGGAAGAGAAAGATTAAAACATAAAAAGAGACCCTCAATTTATTATGATAAAATAAACAAAAAAAAAAACAAATAGTAATTCAATACATTTCCGATATTATGTGCCTTAAACAAAAACATTACTTATTAAAATTAAAATATTAAAAATTTATTAAGAACTATTAGTTATTTGTTCACTTATCTTATTATCTTAATCTTATTATTATTATTCTAATTACTTTGTAAGAGCCTAAGTATCTAGAAATGATTGTGTAATAACTCACCTTAACGAAAAAAAATAGCTATTTTTTTAATAGGCAAAATATAATCGTAAATAATAAAATGTAAAAGCGAACATAATTGCAATAAGCAACTAAATGAAGGGAATCTGATTTGACGATTTCTTTTCGATCTTTGAACCATGAACATACAACAAGAAATAAATTATGATAAAAAAGTAAATACATTACTCAAAACAATCGAACCGAAATGCAGTTATAATTACGAATATTTATGTATAGACTCGAGTGCGAATTAAAATAAACAAAAAAAGAAACTTAGAGAATAAAACTAACGTAATTTATATAAATGGTAATAGAAGTGTGACTATGTCGCAATGCGTCGTGTAATGTTTTCTATTCAATTTTTCATTTAGAGCTTTTTGAACTAGTTTTTCCTTTTGTAACTAATAATTAACCAATCAATTACTGATATTAGTCGTGGCCTTAGTGGAGTATTAACGTTCGCTAAATTGAATTTACAATTAAAAAAGTGAGACTTGTTTTTTATTGAAAAATAGATCGCGTTTCCTAATTATGACTGCATGACACGATTACTTCCGTTGTTGACCAGGAAATTCAGATTGTCAGACACAATTCTCACAATCATTGGCTAGTAGTTTCCCATAATACACAATTCTACTTTGTATTTTACTATTAGTAGTATTTTCTAAATATCAATTACCTGTTTTTTTCTAGTTTAAAATTTATCGTCGATTTTATTAAAACAACATGAATTGCTAAACAGTAATAACGACTTTCCTTTCCAGTGGTTCCTTTCTTTCAGCGGGAAATAGAGTGCATGGTAAGTATGCCGTCGCGAGGGTAGGGTTTGAGAAAATCCGCTGAGGTCGGTTTCGCGTCGCGCGCGGTACGCGGTACCTCAGTTGATTTTGGTTTTTCTTTAGCGTAGTTTTTTTTCGGATTTAAATTAACGTAGTGTGCTTTTCGGTACCGCGTCGTTGAGATTCGGGAACGCGAAATGGAGATTAGATTTTTGTTCTTTGACTGATTGATGAAGAAATATGGAGTAACGTAAAATAGGTTTCCTCTCCGTATGGTTTTGTTTTGGTGACGCGTTTGAAAACGGGCATGTATTGGTGGCTGAAGATTGTAATTGAGCGTAATCCATTCCGAGATCCGCGACCGAAATCCTCTCCGATCTAGCTGGCCGACAAGCAGCCACCGCGTGAATGGATTACGGTGCATGGATTGGTTGACCGGTGGGTACCATCCGTTGGCACTACTCAGACTTAACGTCTAGAACCGATGAGAGGTCGGTTCCTCGTTCGGACGTAGAAATTAAAATCATTAATAATGGCGCCCAACGTGGGGCCAAAACATCCTAAGGGGATAAAAGATTCGCGTCTTCTGACGAGTTGGTCCTTTACGGAGGATGTAAGGTACCTTGGTACTCGAGCCTCACAAACAGGAGCAGTGGAGTTGTGTGATACACACTAGCAGTCGCTTCACGTGAGTTGTAGCTTCCGCTCTCCTTTGTTTGATTTTTTTTCCGCGACAGAATCCTTCCGATGTGTTGTCCCAGGTTAACCCCTGTAAGGACCTTCTATTTTCTTGATGGAACTGTGAGCCAGATGGGGTTTCTCCTGTCGGCCTGGACTCTCAAGAAAATAGAAGGCTACCTTGCCTTTATGTCGCGGAAGGATTCTACTTATGTCGTATGCGTGATAGGCGAGTGGTATCGGTTCAACGTTTGGTGGCGTATGCTGGAGTTGCGAAGCCCGGAATGCTTCCACGCGTCGGGAATTTTGACCGCGAACTAAGCTGTTACGGTAGCTCTACCACTTGTCTCGTCGAGTCATTTAACGTAGTTTAGAGACGATTTTTTGTAATGTATGGTATGGGGTTAATTTTTGTAAATCGACCGAAAGCACCCTTTCTTCGGCAGACTACCACGCACTCTCATTTCCCTTTGGAGGAGTCGACTGCTGGAAAGGAAAGTGGGTGTCAAATATTTTTTTCCCACTATTACTAGCTCGCCACTATCGGCCACTAATTTAGTATTAAGCTTTTTGCATTTATATATTAGGGTTATAGTAGGAGTTATCATATTTTATATATTTTTTTAGTAATAACTAGTACCAAACACTCATAGGAAACCCACACAATGGCAACTAAACGGACCCCAGATAAGCGTTGGACCAGATCCAAAACTGTCCAACCAGCTAACTGCGGGATGTGCTTTGAAGACGAAGTGGAGGGCGTACACAGCGTGCGATTGGAGTGCGGACACCTTTTCCATCGTGCCTGTGTCCAACAGCTCCTCCTAACGTCCGAGCTTTGTCCACTATGCCAGCGACCCATAGAGCGGACCGCCGTAGACGTCCCCCTCGGAACGCACGTCCCGACGCGTGGAGCAGTGGCGAAAGGGGTCCCTGATGCCGAACCGCCCCAATCACTGATGGACTTGCAAGGAGCCGTGGGCGGTGAAGTTCCTGCTGCAGTTGTCGCGGCCGAAGTTACACCCGCGCCTTCCACCCACTCCATTGACACCCTCGTGGCGTTAATGCGAGACATGTCTGAGAGGATTGGCAACTTGGAGGGAAGGCTCGAGAACCTCCCGATGAGCCAACCTCCCAGCCGCGTGAGAACTCCGCTTGGCTGGGAGCCCAATCCCAGTGTGGCTATGCCCCTCTCTCGACCAGCTGATTAATGGACCATACCTCCAAGGAACTCGGGAATGGACCCCAGAGCTCCCGAGTATCGACCATGACACAGCACCGCACCTCCGTTGGTACCTCCAGTCCCCGAGGCAGTCCCTTACAGCAGGTCAATCAAAGATGCGATTCCCCCCGGGAACGCATTGACACTTCTCCGAGACCCGACGACTCGTATCATGGAGAGTTGGCGCCTGAACTTCACGGGTTTCAACGCGATGATATCAGCGGACCGGTTCTTTTTCAGGATTCAGGCGTTAGTATCCAGCACCCTGGGAGGTGATTTCTGCACACCTTTTGTTCAGCGGAGATGCTGCCGACTGGTACTGGAGTTTTAAGGAGTCGACGCCACGTCCCTATTGGGATTCTTTCAGTGCAGCCTTCCGCAATCGATTTGATGACAGCTTCACTGAAAGAGAACTAAGGGAACAAATAAAGAAACGACCAGTAGTACACAAGCATAGTGAGATTGAGCACTCGCTTACGAACAACCATGCCCGAGGACGAACTGGTAGGAATTATCAGAGAGAATATGCGTTGGGAGCTTCAGAACAGCCTTCTGCATTTTCCCATCAACACCATACAGGGATTATGCCTCCATGCCCGAACAGCTGGATGAGCGGCGAGGTACCTTCCGTCCACAACCTCGCATAACGGGACCGAATCCCCGAAATCATCACACCGCGGAGTTGATGGCAGCGGACCACCTACTTGCTGACCCAGTACCAGTACCGAGGAGCGGAGCACCGCAGGAGCTTGAGGACCCAGCAATGATTGATCGACCCTCCCTTGAAGCAATTACAAGCCCGACGGTCTGTTGGAACTGCCGACAAACGGGGCATCGGTTCTATGCATGTCCAGCAGAACCGACGCTCTTCTGTTACCGATGCGGGAAGGCAGACACGTACGCACCTGATTGCACAAATTGCAAATTGCGAAAAAACTTGCCAGCGAGTACCGCGACCACCCCTCGGCACTCCTAACACCCGGACGAACCAATGCTGACCCCATCACTAGCTATGACCAAGCCCCAGACATGACTCCAATTCTGCTGACTCGCACCGCCAAACACAGTTCTCCCGAAGTTCCACAACCGACGCCATCCTTTGTCGAGGCGGACGCGCAGGGGAATGATAGCGAGGCGAAAGTTCCTTGGCATGTCAAACCCTTCCACGTCAGACTGCGGAATTATTTGGCTACTCGGCCGCGCTTCTTCCATGAGGAGTTGGCTACAACTGTCCCACCGCGAAGAAAGCGAGCCACGCGTCGGATGCGGAGCTTCTGGAGAAGGGTCAGGCAGTCGAGGAAGGTGCTGAAGGACATACACTTAGACGAATTATTGAGGGATGACGTTCGACCATATGCGTCAGTACACCTCCTGCACAAACGATTGTCAGGTTTAGTCGATACGGGAGCCAGTGTGAATTGCATATCAGCCGATTTTGCAGGGGAGGTACTGGCAATGCACGCGAACCAAATCCTCCATTTTACCACCTGGTAAAGCACGGCGGACGGAACTCGTCACTCTGTAGTGGGAAAAATTACGACGGATGTCACCTTTAAAGGAGTAACTAAACCTCTGGAATTTTACATCATACCTCAATTAACCCAGAATCTTTATCTAGGAGTGGATTTCGTTCGAAAATTTATCTTGGCCCCGGCACTGTTTTCCGGTACGACCCTGGAGTCCGTCACCCCTGTTCCTGACCAAACTCAAGCCACTCACTTATTACGACATACACTGGATGTGAATCAACAACTGCGACTTGACTCGGCTATATCGGCTTTTCCATCGCATGAGAAGGAAGGTCTCGGGCGGACGGCACTGGTGTTACACACAATAGATGTGGGGGATGCTAAACCCATAAAACAGAGACATTTTGCCATATCTCCGGCGAAGGAAAGGTTGTTATATGCCGAAGTTGATCGAATGCTAGCACTAGGCGTGATCGAAGAATCGCAGAGCGCGTGGGCTTCCCCGGTCACCTTAGTTGTCAAGCCGAACAAGGTCCGGCTATGCTTAGATGCCAGACGCTTGAACGCCGTCACTGTCAAGGACGCATACCCTCTACCGTTGATTGAAGGCATTTTGAGTCGGTTGCCTAAAGCCCACTTCATTACGAGCTTTGACCTTAAGGACGCCTTCTGGCAAATTCTTTTAGACCCTGGCTCAAAGTAGAAAACAGCCTTCACAGTCCCAGGTCGGCCCCTGTATCAATTCGTGACCATGCCATTCGGATTGTGCAATACCCCTCAAACAATGACGCGCCTTATGGATAAGGTGATACCACCTCATTTGCGGCACCAAGTTTTCGTTTACTTGGACGATCTGCTGCTTATAACCGAAACCTTTAACGATCACATCGACCTGCTTCAGGAGGTGGCTCTACACATCCGGAGGGCAGGGTTAACCATCAACATACAGAAGAGTCAGTTCGTGATGACTGAGGTGAAGTATTTGGGCCACATCATTGGGCATGGCAATATCAAGACCGATCCGGACAAGACGCAAGCGATTGACGCTTTTCCATTACCCAAGACTACCAAGCAATTACGCCGAATCCTAGGCTTATGCGGATGGTACCAGCGTTTCGTGCGTGACTATGCCACCATTACCACTCCTTTGACCGACATGCTGCGTAAGGGACGTAAGTTCGTCTGGGAAGGGCCCAGCTTGCGAGCCTTTGAAGAGCTAAAGAAGAGTCTGACAACAGCCCCCGTACTGCACAGCCCGGACTTTGACAAACCGTTCTCAATCCATTGTGACGCGAGTCAACATGGGGTGGGAGCAGTCTTAGTCCAGGTTGCACAAGACGGCGAGGAGAGACCTATAGCCTTCATGTCCCACAAGCTGAACCAGGCCCAGCGGAACTACACGGTCTCGGAGCAGGAATGCCTGGCGGCTGTGCTGGCAGTGAAACGTTTTCGAGCATATGTAGAAGGACATCCCTTTGAAATCATCACTGATCATGCGTCACTGAAATGGCTGATGAGCCAACCGGATCTCCACGGCCGCTTGGCCAGATGGGCCTTGAAATTACAGGCGTTTGACTTCACGATAAGATACCGCAAGGGAAGTCAGCACGTGGTACCGGACACACTATCAAAGGTATTCGCCCCTGAAGGAGCCGAGTTGGCCCAGGAGGACGACAGCCCCCTAGGGATCGACTTGCACCATCCCGCCTTCAAGTCAGCATGTTATATCCAGCTGATGAATACGATTCAGGACCAGTTGCCACAGCTGCCAGAACTACGGGTGACGGAGGGATTTATATACAGGCGGACGAGACACGCCTCCGGAGACCCCATTCAAGAAGAGGAACAGTGGAAGTTATGGGTGCCCGAAGAACTGACCTGCGAATTGATTAAGCGGGCTCATGACCACCCATTGAGTGCACACGGCGGTTATGGTCGTACGCTTCGGCGACTGAAGACTTACTTCTTTTGGCCTAAGATGGCGCAGCAAGTGAAAAAGTACGTAGCCGCTTGTGAGCTGTGCAAATGCACTAAAGCGCCCAATTCGGTTCTTCGGCCCCCGATGGGAAAATTCGAACTACCGGACCAGGTGTTCCAGCGCCTGTATATAGATCTCATCGGTCCGTACCCTCGCTCGACTTCGGGATACACGGGAGCTGTCGTGGTCCTAGACCACTTGTCCAAATTTCCGATTGTGGAACCTCTTCGAAACCTGCACACCGGCCCCATAGTCAGTTTTCTGGAAAATCGCGTTTTCCATATATTTGGAGTTCCGGAGAAGCTGGTCTCCGACAACGGAGTTCAGTTCACCTCGTCTAGATTTCGGGAATTAATGGAAAAGTATGGCATTACGCATCAGCGGACTGCCGCTTATTCTCCGCAAGCCAATGCGTCCGAGCGGTTGAACCGCACCCTCATAGCCGCCATTCGGGCCTACGTCCAACCGGATCAGAAGGATTGAGACCGCAGGATTTCCGCCATCACCTGTGCCCTGCGTTCGTCCTATCACTCCACCACAGGCATCTCCCCATACTTTGCCGTGTTCGGCCAGCATATGATTGGTCACGGAAACTCGTACCGGCTATTGCGACATTTGAAAGGGTAAGAAGACCCAATAGTAGTGCTGGAGCCGCACGAGAAACTCCAAATTCTACGAGAAAAAATCCGAGAGAGGATTGAAGACAGTAGACGGGTAGGGTAGGAGCGGTACAATCTGCGACCCCATCCTTCTGGCTTCAAGGCAGGCGACGAAATCTACCGACGGAATTTTAGACAAAGTGAAGCAGGTCGGGACTACACTGCCAAGCTAGACAAGAAGTCCGTGAAGTGTCGAGTCTTACAAGTTTTAAGTCCCACGCGGTACCTCATTGCGGACATGTCCGGAAGGGAGCTGGGAGTTTACCATGCCAAAGACCTACGACGCTGAGAAAAAAAAAACAAAAAAAAACGTCATAGGGCCAAGCAGCGTTTCCTTCAGTCTCCCAATGCCTGGTAGGCATCGTGGACACTGCCCTGTAATGAATCATGCGACGCCGCTGGCGACCACTACTAACACACCTTGCTGCTAGGTGGCTTTACGTTGGTTGCGATGGGCGCACATCCCACGTCAATTTTGTCGTGGGATGTCAAGAGGAATTGACAGCCACATGGCAGTGAAGTGTGCACGTAGTGGCCGTCACCCAAGAAGAGTCGGTTGTGAAAAATTCGCAACGCAATATTTGGCGAGTTTACCTTGAGTTGGCCGGTCGCGATTTAAGATTCGCCGGGTGGTTTAATATATTTATAAAGTGCACGTTAAAAATTCAATTATCTACCTCCAACAACTGAAGAGACTGCTTAGTAACTTCTACCTCGCATTACATTGAAAAGGGAGGGAATTTTTGCTGAAGAAAGTTGTTCATCAACGATCATCAAATGAATCAGGCTAGCAGGTTAGTGTTAAAATACTAAATATTAAAAGTGCAAGTGCAGTGTTCACGATGTTGCAGGATCATAATGAGGACTTGGATATACCACGCGTAACTGGACAACTGAGACATCAGCGTGATAATATTATCCCATCGCTAGCACAGTACAAATTCATTTACGCCCTGTTAACATATTTGAAACGAACTCGTCTCATTTAATAACATCGTAGACTAATTGTCCATGAAAATCGCCAGATGGAAAGTAGAAAAAGGAAAAAAAAAGATATTCTCATTATTCCTTACTACTATTATACAACCACTACAAACCGTAAAAGGTAATTCCTACATTTTCTCATTCTTTAGTTAGCAGTACTCATTGTTTAACGCCAAAAACCATTTGTTTTAAGAAACACAATTGTTT
>OZ017739.1:258398548-258401048 GCA_963969285.1 Odontomyia ornata
GTATTGCGTTGCCCTGTAGCTGAAGGAACGCATCTGCATCATGGTCTCTCGCAGCTTCGTGTGGCTCGATGGTTGTCTGCTGTGGTATGATTAATTCTCCAAGAAAATTGAGTGTAGTTCCGTATAGCATCTTGGAACATGATGCTTCGAGGTCTTCTTTGACCGTTCCACGTAATCCCAGCAATACCGTGAGCAGTATTTGCGGCCAGACTGGATTCTGCTCGTGACACATGATTGCTGCTTTGAGCGTGCAGTGCCATCGCTCGATGAGTCCGTTAGAAGCAGGGTGATAGGGTGATGTTCTGGTACGATTGCATCCCTGAAACTGAGTAAGCGCCTTGAACAGCGAGGACTCAAATTGAGTGCCTTGATCTGTTGTGATTTGCGGCACACCAAAACGAGCAACCCAGTTGTTGTAAAATGCTTGCGCGACCGTCTCGGCGGTTTGGTTGGTCAGCAGTATTGCCTCGGGCCACCTTGAGAATCGGTCGATTGCTGTAAGGCAGTATTTATATCCTTGAGACTGGATCAATGGTCCAATAATGTCTGGTGCACGTGCTGAAATCGTTCCTCGGGCATTGGAAACTCCTGGAACGGATTTTTTTGGTGGCGGCCAACTTTCGATCGCTGACATGGTATACAGCTACATGCCCATATTCGAATGTCCCTATTCATCTTTGTCCAGACGAATTTTTTCGCAATGGATCTGCACGTTGCTCGACCACTTGAATGTGATGGATGATGAAAGATGTCAAAGACATCCAGCAATCCTGATGGAACAAACTGCCGAACGTTCGCTAGTGTTGTGTCGACTATTACTTGTAGATTATCACCCATGCTGACACGTTGTAAGATGAGTGACGTGGCATTGGTTTGTAGTAATTCCTGTAGCTCCTTATCCGTCTGTTGTTCAGGTGCCAATTCTGCCAGGTCCACTGCAGTTGGTACGGTAATGTCCTCGATTCGCGATAATGCGTCCGCGACGTTGTTAGCAGTTCCGACTATGTATCGTATGTCTGTGGAGAACGGCGATATAAAGTTTAAATGTTAGAGTTGCCGTGGCGAGGCCTTGTCTAACAGTTGCGCGAATGCGTGGCTAAGCGGTTTGTGGTCTGAGAGGATGTGAAATGGTGCGCCTTCAACGTAGTGGCGAAAATGGTGGATGCTGCTGTATATGGCCAGCAGTTCGCGATCATAAACGCTATATTTTGTTTCCGCTTTGGATAATTTCCTTTGGAAGAAAGCCAGTGGTAGCCATTTGTTTGCTTGCAGTTGCTCTAGAACCGCGCCCACCGCTATGCCGGACGCGTCTGTGGCCAATCTAAGTGGTTTATTTGCCTGAAAGTGAACAAGTCACACAGCGTGGGCCAAGCTCTCTTTGCTGGAATGCTTCTTCAGCTTCTGCTGTCCACGCAATGGGTGTCTTATCGTTTTTCTTTGATGATGAGAAGAAATTATTTAACGGCGCTTGTAAGCTCGCAGCATTTCGGATGAAGCGTCGATAATAATTGATGCGTGTGGGTCCCCACACGTTCTCCATGTACCGTTTACTAGGTGCAGTGGGCTCGCCCACGGGCTGTTTGATGGGCGACACAATCTTCTGTCTTGTAGGAACTGAATTTCCGCTTTGGCGACCTTTAATTTATACTGGTTCAGCCTACGAGGGCGTTGCGATATTGGCGGTCCCTTAGTTATAATGTAGTGATGCACTGAGTGAGAAGTCACTTTGGTTCCAATGGCGGGATTTGTTATACTCGGAAAATCTTTGAGTATATCGTCGTATTGCGAGTTTCTTCTGATGCTCGATATAGACTTGTCTTGCATCGCGCTGATCTGATCCGCCACTGCACTTTTTATAACAGGATCCCGTAGCCGTTTATTTCTTATGTCCACTAGTAGTCCGTAGTGGCTTAGGAAGTCGGACCCCAATATAGGGTGTGCTACTTGTGCGATATGAAACTGCCATTGTCTTTCCAAACGTATCTATGGGTGTGCCATTTGCGGCGTACAATCTGTACACACCGCGTTTGCGTTTCTTGTGCATTGCGTTAACTGGGAGGACCGAGACATCTGCGCCCGTGTCGATTAAAAATTTAATTTTTGATTTCGGGTCCCATATTTCTAGGCGACTCTGACGAGAATCATTAGCCGTCGCCTGTTGAGCTAATGATTCGAGTAGTTTTCCGGTGGTGCTACACGAAAACTGCAGGGTGGACGACAGCGCACAGCAGCTGCTCCGAATCTCATATGATAGTAACACCATTTCGTGTCCAGCTTTCTTGTAACTGTTGTGGTGTTCGCCTGTCGTGTTGGGTGGCGGCACTGATTACATTGCGGATACACGTTCTTATCTGACCGCTGAATTTTATTAACTCCAGCTCTGCCTTCCATCCTTTGTGGGGTAATGCATTCATCGTAGTAGTTTTCGGCGAGGTGTGCATTGTCATGATTAATCACTTGCGCTACATTGCCATCTGCGCAGCTACTAGCAATTTTGTCT
>OZ017739.1:258408548-258513548 GCA_963969285.1 Odontomyia ornata
CTTATAGTCTGAACTTTGAGGCAGCGAAAAATATGACTCGCACCACTGCTCGGGTTCGCGACGAGTGCAGATGTGAGCGCGTGGAAATTGAGCGAGAGCCGCAGGTAAATGGTGCGCCTAGATGCTGGAATTGCGGAGAGAAGGGGCACCTGCAAAGAGACTGCATGAAGTGAAGAAAACCGAGATATTGTCCAGGGTGTGCTGCTACGAGGAGATCCAGACCGAGTCAGGAGCCCAGAATAGAAGCCCTTCAAACTGAGAGGTCAGAAAACATGTAAGAGCCCACTTCGTAGGGCAAAGGTTGGCTAGGAGGATCAACGTCCCCAGCACCACCATCACCGTGTCAAGACTACGTCGTGAAGAAGCACCATAACAATTGACACTGGTGCAACCCGATCGATTATCCGACCAGACCATGTGAGGTAACAACTACTTCACAAGAGCAGGATTTTCTCACTACGGACAGCTACGGGAGAAACTGCACCTGTCGATGGAGAGGTCAACCTCCAGATACAGTTGGGAGACCTTGCGTTCCGACATAATTTTCTGGTCGCGAACATTATGGATGACTGCATTCTCGGAATGGATTTTCTGCGACCACATGGAATCACGTTGGATTTAGGCAAACGTGTATTGACAGGGCGGAATGTCGAAATGTCCAAATTCCCAAGATGAATGTAGTAGTATGTGCCGGCACTGATGTACCGAAATCTTCCGAGAGCATTTAATGGGCTAAGCTTGATGGTGATTCTGGAGACCACCGATCTTATCTGATATTGCCAACGAAAGCGTCGGCATTGCGCAGTTTGATTGTAAGACGAAGTCTTGCAAGATCTATAAGGAACGGATACGTGCCGGTTATCGTCCTTAACTAACACTGCAGACTCAACCACAAGCATCAAGGCGGAAGTAGTCTTCGACAGCGGCCAGCTTGTTTCCACCATCACCTCTTTGGAAGCTACTCACGACCATCATTGGAAAAGGAGACAAGATATAGACAAAGCCCGGGAATGCACATCTGCAATATTGAAGCAGGTCAAATTGCCAGTGGAGCTATTCAAACGAGCCTCTGATCTGGTAACCAAGTACAGTGACAGTGACATCTTCTCAACAAGCCCGGATGACCAAGGCTGAACGAGTATGGTAACTCACGTCATCGGTGCAAAGGGAGCCAAGCCGATTCGACAAGCACCGAGACGTCTTCCTATAGCCAAACAAAAAGAAGTGCCCTCCGTGAGTCCATGGGCTGTGCCAGTAGTTCTAGTTAAGAAAAAGGATGGTAGCACTCGTTTTTGTGTCGACTTTAGGCAGCTTAACGACGTCACTAAAAAAGATAGTTACCCGCTTCCAAGCATCGACGGCATCATGAAAAGTTTAGCCGACGCAAAATGGTTTTCTACACTTGACCTCAAGAGTGGCTACTGGCAGATAGAAATCGACAAGAAGGACCGAGAGAAGACCGCGTTTTCAGTTGGATTGTGGCAATTTGTGGTGATGCCATTTGGGCTTTGCAACGCTCCAGCCACCTTCGACCGCCTGATGGAATACGTGCTACGAGGCTTGACCTAGAAGACCTGCTTGGTATGCGGAACTTAGAAGAGGTTTTCTCCCGATTGCAACTTAGTCCCGAAAAGTGTACCCTTTTCGTTGCTGAAGCAAAATACCTGGGGCGCGTTGTATCAGCAGAAGAGGTCAAAACAGACCCTGAGAAAATTAAAGCCTTGAAAAGCTGGCCAACACCAAACAACAAGCGCCAACTACGAAGTTTTCTGGGTCTGGCGACCTACTATCGAAGATTTGTCAAAGACTGCCAAAATAGCTAAGTGTCTCCTCCAGCTAACCGAGAAAAATCGTCCGTATGTCTGGAAGGAGCAATGCCAGGCAGCAATCATACGACTACGAAATTGTTCATCGGAAGGGCCGAGTTCATGGAAATGCTGACGCCCTATCTCGGCCTCCATGTCCAGCTAAATGCAAGCATTCCCGACGGATTGAGGAAAAGAAGCCGATCGTTGATCTGCGAGTGATAACGGCCGAATTCGATAAAGGTTGGTCATTGGGGGAAATTCGAAATGTCAAGCTAGCCGATGAAGACATCGGACAATTACTCGTATGGAAGCAGACCACTGAACGACTTGAGTGGAAAGACGTTTCGATACATGGCGCCACCCTGAAAAGCTATTGGGCACAATGGAACTCGCTTCAAGTGGAGGGTGGCGTACTTAAGCGGAAATGAGAAACCGCGGATGGCAGCTTCTATATTATGCAAACTATACTTTCCAAAAGCCGAATCCACGATGTGGTTAAGGAAATGCATGAAGGATCCTCGGGAGGCCTACTTGGTGTTAACAAGACCTTAGCGAAATTGCGGGAAAGGTTTTACTGGTACCGTAGATGCACAATTTGCGCTTCCGTCAAAGGTCCAAAGCGACGACTGAGAGAACAACGTGGGTGTACCATTTGAAAGGATTGCTGTTGACATCGCAGGACCCTTTCCTGAATCCGAATGGGGAAATCGATACACACTGTTTGTGGCCGATTATTTCAGCAAGTGGCCCGAGGTCTACCCATTCCCAACCAAGAAGTAACTAATGTAGCCGAACAGCTAGTGTTAAAGTGGGTCAGTAGGTACGGCGTACCTTGTGAACTACATTCGGATCAAGGCCGAAACTTTGAGTCATGAGTTTTTGGCGAAATGTGCGAGCTGCTGGGAATACGGAAAACGAGGACAACACCGCTGCATCCCCAATCCGATGGAATGGTCGTACGTTTCAACGGCACACTCAATAAACACCTGACCAAGATGGTTGACGAGAACCAAATGAACTGTTTAATTAAAATGCAAAGACTAGTAATAATTATCAGGTAAGACCAATAATTGAGAGTGCAAACGTAATTTAAAATTTTAGCCGTCTAGCAAAATAAATGCAGTAGCATTTCACAGGTAACATATCACTTTCAACTCATTTAGAAAAAATTAAACTAACGATAAAACGACCTGGAAACCATAGTTTACACATTATCATTTGTAGTTCCGAAATTTTTGAATGATAAGTAACCAATTTTTGCGACACTTTTAATGGTACGTATGGTGTGACAGTTGACATGCGTTTTATGGTAGTTTTAGTTTGCTATTTTATCATGAATAAGATGGAATGGAAGACAACATTCGCCGCGTTATTGGCGAGATACGGCCCCAATCATTGGTTAGAGTAATCGAAAATTGGACGTCTCCTTTGGACTTCCTCCACGCCAGTCGTGGCGCTTACATGCCCGAAATCATATTCAAATAAAATTGCGAAGAATTATCTTTCCATTAAAACCTATTTCATAGCAATCAAAACAATTTATCCGTATTTTATTTTATTTCGAAGTTCTATAACTCTAAAAAAACACCCCGTACTTGTTAGTGCACCTATGTAAGCTAGGTAATAATTAGCAGTCCCACAAGCAAACTGCTCGACAACCTTCCTATCTTCTATCCAAAATTTTAATGACAGATTTAGAAAAAAATTTAATTACTTCCATTCATACGATTATGAATGGAAGTAATTACATTTTTTTCTAAATCTTGTAAAATAGTTTTTTTTTCTTATTATTAAATGTAATTTTATATCAATTTTCGTTTGTATTAAATTTAAACGTTTCGCTTTAATTATATTCTTCATGAGATTTAACTTTTATTACTATTTAGAATCTTTTTCATTTTTCTTTACTTCAGTTAATTTTTCTTGAAAAATTTTAAATCTGCCAACTAAAATTTTAAATATTGGAACACTGATTTAGTGCACCCCAACGGGGTATTACATTACCGAAGGCAATCTAGGCTGAGCGAGCAGCTGATGAATTTACCGTGTACACGGGAATCGAAAGAAGGATAAGTTTGGGACAGATCGTGGAGTTTTACTTGGACGGCAACGCGGCGTGGACCCGAAGAACGACTGCGATATTTTCTTGGCCGCGTTTTAAAGTCGGGAATATTTGAGGAATTAGATTAAATTATATTCCAAAATCGTTTTAAAGTTTATAAAACGTACATGTGAGTTGTAAAAATTGATTTGTTTATGTTACTACTTGAAGTGTTCAGGAGCACCATTTGAAAGTGACAATTTGCGGCTCTATTTGTCTTCCGTCCCGCATATAGGATCTCGACATCCCGCTCGTGGTTGCCTGCGAGTTCCTTTTGATAAAATGTTGTAACGAGTGAAAGTGACATGGTTAGAAAAACAAATGCGGTGCAATTCAAACCGGCATACATATAACATGACAATGCTTAATTCCCCTGTAGTCGTCGATTACTTTGATAGTATTTCTACCAGTTCAGTGATGGTGTTCTCTTGAAAGATTCAATTCTCCCCAAAATACCTACCCATTAACAAAACTTCAACAAAATGTGTTCCCATTGAAACTTCAAGTAAAATAATCATAAAATGCATTCGTATAAATTCAGTGTAGAATGCATTGATTATCTTAAAATTGTTTTCTTCATTCGATTCTAAAGCGCATGCTTTCCTACGAGAGCCCGCCCGATGAGCAAGTCATCAATTTATTTATGATGGATTGTCATAGTTAGAATGCCATCAACGGTTGTTCCCGTTACACGTGGACTCTCTACCAACCTGGGGCTCAATCGATAACACATCAAAATCATATTTAACGGATCACTCATCCATTATTGTTAACGGGCCACAGCATCGTATTAGCCCGTTTCCATTATCGAAAGAGATCAATAATCGCTTCATTATTTGGGATGGTGATATAACGCTATTGCAAGTTGATGCTATTACGAATACAACAAATGAAACGTTGACAGAACGAAATAGTAAATCGGATCATATATTCGGACGTGCCGGCTCGCGAATGAAAGAAGAAATTCTAGGCGATATACGAGAATGCAGAACAGGTGAAGACCTAGATTTAGTGAGAAACACGAACCAGCTGCCGAACATACAGTGTATTCCTGCTATAGAAACGTGCTGTGCAAAGCAAAAGATTTAAATTTAAAAACAATCGCTTTATGTACAATAATTGCTACTCAACAAAATTTTTCACCGGACTTAGAAGCGCATATAGCATTACGTACTATACGGAAAATTTAGAACAATCAAAAATGGAAATTGTGAGACTGCTCAGAGCCACCTCAACGGGGTATTTATGAGGTGATAGCACCACTCTACTTTCCTAGAAATCGTTTAGAAGAGAGTAATGCACTTTGGCGATTGCCAAAAGATATTGGTGGAATAAACGGTGAACCGCAATATACAGATCGTCAAATACGTATCATTCATAATCCACATCATTCAATCACAATGATTGGTGGTCGTTTTCATTTGCATCCTGCAACAAAATCTAAGCTTTGACTTAATATATGTCGGTATTAAGTCGACGAATGTTGTTTGAGCAGATTTGTAATGATTTTTTTTTATGCCCGTGTAGGACACGGGTGCCGATGGTCTGTGCCGATGGTCTGGCATAAGTGTCAGCGAGCTATAAACAACACCGAGCTCAGCTAACTAACTTCGCTTAACGACCGCGTACGCGTGCTTGACGACTAGCATTTGCGGGATCATATGAGGCGGGTTCTTGTCGAGCCACGAAGCTACACTACAAAATACTTATCACGCGTACTCTACTCTACAAGACGCACCGATCAATTTTTATTGTCTTTAGAAAAGTTCTATTCGGTGTCAATTAATCTACTCTACAGTAATTCAATATTTTTTTTGCCACGTTAAAGTTAGCGGACACGGAGGCTTGAGGCAAACGCAAACATTACACAAAAAGCAACCGTTACTTTCACAGAAGAAGGTCGTTGCATTACAAGGGGAATGTCAAACCTAAAGATGTTAAAGTGGCTGAAGTGAACCACTCATCTCTGCCTAAAGGATGGAAACTTGACGGATGCAGTTTACTTTACACTAGTAAAACAACAAACTAAGCAGTTTCGACGGGGTGACCACCTTATCTCTTCAGGAGCAGCCACTCCTGATCACCACGGGGCTGCTCGACTGCTTATGTTTATTACAGGACAGTCTCTTCGATGCCGACCCAGACATGGAGAGACTGGAGGGTTTCGCTCTTCACTAGTGAAGAAACAATTGTTTCCGCAGTGGATAGATGGTTGTTATAATTTTAGGCCCCTCTCCTTGAATAGAAGTCCCTGTCTTCAACGAAAGTATGCTAATAAAAACCGCTAACCAATCATAAAAACAAATCGGGTGTCGGTCAGGACTAATTGATGATGCGGATTTTATCACTGCCGGTCATCAGATTAGCTTCCAGCAAAAACTGACGCAACTCCAAGCAGTGTATTTGAAAACCCGTGGCACCATCAGTTTGTTCAAAATTAGAACTGTCCGACTACAAACTTTATAAAAATGTGCAAACCTTTCTTTTGGTAACATTAACGGACGAACTACTCTATAACATCATCGGCATGTTCAGGCGGCAGAGCCACCACAAACGAAGAACTCCAGAAGATGCTATATACCTTATTATACCGAAGACAAGACAAACAACACCAAAAGAAAGTTTATCGGTGAACCTATCTTTACTTTACGGAACCCTCCCAAGTATGCTACGTTAATATCAAATGGTGAGGGCGACAATAAAAATTGAATCGGTTCATCTGCCGACAGCAAAATTAAAAATGTGAGAACTCGAAGGAGAGTGATGTTGTTTCCCCTTCGGGCCCCACGTTGGGCGCCATTTGTAATGATTTTAAGTCTACGTGCGAACGCGGAACCGACCTCTCATCGGTTCTAGACGTTAAGTCTGAGTAGTGCCAACGGATGGTACCCACCGGTCAACCAATCCGTGCACCGTAACCCATTCACGCGGTGGCTGCTTGTCGGCCAGCTAGATCGGAGAGGATTTCGGTCGCGGGTCTCCGAATGGGTTACGCTCATTTACAATATTCAGCCACCAATACATGCCCGTTTTCAAACGCGTCACAAAACAAAACCATACGGAGAGGAAACCTATTTTACGTTACTCCGTATTTCTTCATCAATCAGTCAAAGAACAAAATCTAATTTTTACTTCGCGTTCCCGAATTTCCTACGCGGTACCTTTGTTGTTTTGCCTTTTTATTAGAGTAGCTTTCGTCGGGTTGAGTTAACGTAGTATACTTTTCGGTACCGCGTCGGAAATTCGGGAACGCGAAGTAAAAATTAGATTTTGTTCTTTGACTGATTGATGAAGAAATACGGAGTAACGTAAAATAGGTTTCCTCTCCGTATGGTTCAGTCGTCGCTTTGGGCCTTTGACGGAAGCGCAAAGGATGCATCTGCGACACCAGTCCTCTACGTCTTCTCGAGCGTGGAGCCAGTAGAACCTTTTGCGCAATTTCGCTAAGGTCTTGTTAACACCAAGGTGGCCTCCCGAGGATCCTTCGTGCATCTCCTTAACCACATCGTGGATTCGGCTTTTGGGTAGTAAAGTTTGCATCCTATAGGAGCTGCCATCCGCCGTTTCCCATTTCCGCTTGAGTACGACACCCTCCACCTGAAGGGAGTTCCATTGTGCCCAATAGCTTTTCAGGGTTGCGCCATGCATTGAAACGTCTTTCCACTCAGGTCGCCCAGTCGTCTCCTTCCATACGAGCAATGGTCCGATGTCTTCATCGGCTAACTGGCCGTTTCGAATCTCCTCCGATGACCAACCTTCATCGAATTCGGCCGTTATCAATCGCAGATCAACGGGCGGTTCCTTTTCCTCAATCCGTCGGCAATGCTTGCAGTTAGCTGGACATGGACGGCGGGATAGGGCGTCAGCATTTCCATGAACTCGGACCCTGGTCCTCTCGGTCCTTCTTGTCGATTTCTACCTGCTAGTAGCCACTCTTGAGATCGAGTGTAGAAAACCATTTTGCGTCGGCTAAAGTGTCCATGATGTCATCGATGCGTGGGAGCGGGTAACTATCTTTCTTAGTGACGTCGTTAAGCTGCCTATAGTCGACACAAAAACGAGTGCTACCATCCTTTTTCTTAACTAGAACTACAGGCGCGGCCCATGGACTGACAGAAGGTTCAATAACGCCTTGTATTTCCATGTCCAAGATCAGCGCACTCACTTCTCCTTGTTTGGCTATAGGGAGACGCCTCGGTACTTGTCGAATCGGCTTGGCTCCCTGTGTATCTATGACGTGAGTTACCAGACTCGTTCGGCCTTGGTTATCCGGGCTTGTTGAGAAGATGTCACTGTACTTGGTGACCAGATTAGAAGCTGATTTGAATAGCTGCACTGGCAATTTGACCTGCTTCAATATTGCAGCCGTGGATTCCCGGGCTTTGTCTGTGGCTTGCCTCCTTTTCCAATGATGGTCGTGACTAGCTTCCAAAGAGGTGATGGTGGAAACAGGCTGGCAGCTGCCGATGACTTCTCCCGCTTTGATGCTCGTGGTTGAGTCTGTGGTGTTAAGGACTCTAACCGGCACATATCCGTTCCTTAAAGATCTTCCAAGGCTTCGTCCTACAATAAACTGTGCAATGCGGACGTCTTCGTTGGCTCTATCAGATAAGATCGGTGGTCTCGAGAATCACCATCAAGCTTGGCCCATACAATGCTTTCAGAAGAATTCGGTACATCAGTGTCGGCACATACTGTTCCGTGTTCCGAACTTTATATCGGCTAGCAGACGAATAGTCTTTCCAAAAATGACTTTGGCTGGGGCTTGGCCCGTCGATGCATGTTCGGCAGCTCTGTACGCCATCAAACATATTGGGATGTGTCGGTCCCAGTCTCTTTGGTTCTCGTCAACCATCTTGGCCGGATGTTTATTTAGCGTGCCGTTGAAACGTTCGACCATTCCATCGGATTGGGGATGCAGCGGTGTTGTCCTCGTTTTCCGTATTCCCAGTAGTTCACACATTTCGCCAAAAACTAGTGACTCGAAGTTTCGGCCTTGATCTGAATGTAGTTCGCAAGGTACGCCGTACCTGCTGACCCAATTTAGCACTAACTGTTCGGCTACGATAGTTGCTTCCTGGTTGGGAATGGGGTAGACCTCGGGCCACTTGCTGAAATAATCGGCTACAACCAGCGTGTATCGATTTCCCCATTCAGATTCAGGAAAGGGTCCTGCGATGTCAACAGCAATCCTTTCAAACGGTACCCCCACGTTATAGGTTTGCATTTGTCCCCTTAGCCGTCGCTTTGGGCCTTTGGCGGAAGCGCAAATTGTGCATCTGCGACACCAGTCCTGTACGTCTTCTCGAGCGTGGAGCCAGTAGAACCTTTCCCGCAATTTCGCTAAGGTCTTGTTAACACCAAGGTGGCCTCCCGAGGATCCTTCATGCATTTCCTTAACCACATCGTGGATTCGGCTTTTGGGTAGTATAGTTTGCATCCTATAGGAGCTGCCATCCGCCGTTACCCATTTCCGCTTGAGTACGACACCCTCCACAATTGTGCCCAATAGCTTTTCAGGGTTGCGCCATGCATTGAAACGTCTTTCCACTCAGGTCGCCCAGTCGTCTCCTTCCATACGAGCAATGGTCCGATGTCTTCATCGGCTAACTGGCCGTTTCGAATCTCCTCCGATGACCAACCTTCATCGAATTCGGCCGTTATCAATCGCAGATCAACGGGCGGTTCCTTTTCCTCAATCCGTCGGCAATGCTTGCAGTTAGCTGGACATGGACGGCGGGATAGGGCGTCAGCATTTCCATGAACTCGGCCCTTCCGATGAACAATTTCGTAGTCGTATGACTGCAATCTTTCGATCCATCTCGCAACTTGTCTCTCGGGGTTTTTGAAGTTGAGCAGCCATCTCAGCGATGCATGGTCCGTTCGAAGAACAAATTTCTGGTCGTATAGGTACTTGTGGAACTGCTTGGTGGCCTCTATTATAGCCAATAGCTCCTTCCTGGTCATGCAGTAGTTCCTCTCACTTTTCGAAAGAACTCGACTGTAATACGAAGAGACTCTTTCTTCGCCATCGATCTGCTGGGAGAGTACAGCTCCAGTACCGCCGTTGCTCGCATCGGTGTCAACTACAAACATTTTTCCGGGCTTCGGATATGCCAGCACAGGTGATTCACACAGCTTCTCCTTCAAGGTCTAAAAGGCTACCTGGCATTGTTCGTTCCAGACATACGGACGATTTTTCTCGGTTAACTGATGGAGACAGCTATTTTGGCAAAGTCTTTGATGAATCTTCGATAGTAGGTTGCCAGACCCAGAAAACTTCGTAGGTAGCGCTTGTTGTTTGGTGTTGGCCAGCTTTTCACGGCTTCAATTTTCTCAGGGTCTGTTTTGACCCCTTCTCCTGATACGACGTGTCCCAGGTATTTTACTTCAGCTGCGAAAAGGGTACACTTGTCGGGACTAAGTTTCAAATTTGCCAGTCGCAATCGGGAGAAAACCTCTTCTAAGTTCCGCACATGCTCTTCGAACGTTCTCCCACGTAGGACGTACTCCATCAGGCGTTCGAAAGTGGCTGGAGCATTGCAACTGAAAATGCAGTCTTCTCTCGGTCCTTCTTGTCGATTTCTACCTGCCAGTAGCTACTCTTGAGATCGAGTGTAGAAAACCATTTTGCGTCGGCTAAAGTGTCCATGATGTCATCGATGCGTGGGAGCGGGTAACTCTCTTTCTTAGTGACGTCGTTAAGCTGCCTATAGTCGACACAAAAACGAGTGCTACCATCCTTTTTCTTTACTAGAACTACAGGCGCGGCCCATGGACTGACAGAAGGTTCAATAACGCCTTGTATTTCCATGTCCAAGATCAGCGCACTCACTTCTCGTTGTTTGGCTATAGGGAGACGCCTCGGTACTTGTCGAATCGGCTTGGCTCCCTGTGTATCTATGACGTGAGTTACCAGACTCGTTCGGCCTTGGTTATCCGGGCTTGTTGAGAAGATGTCACTGTACTTGGTGACCAGATTAGAAGCTGATTTGAATAGCTGCACTGGCGATTTGACCTGCTTCAATATTGAAGCCGTGGATTCCCGGGCTTTGTCTGTGTCTTGCCTCCTTTTCCAATGATGGTCGTGACTAGCTTCCAAAGAGGTGATGGTGGAAACAGGCTGGCAGCTGCCGATGACTTCTCCCGCTTTGATGCTCGTGGTTGAGTCTGTGGTGTTAAGGACTCTAACCGGCACATATCCGTTCCTTAAAGATCTTACAAGGCTTCGTCCTACAATAAACTGTGCAATGCGGACGTCTTCGTTGGCTCTATCAGATAAGATCGGTGGTCTCGAGAATCACCATCAAGCTTGGCCCATACAATGCTTTCAGAAGAATTCGGTACATCAGTGTCGGCACATACTACTACATTCATCTTGGGAATTTGGACGCTGGGATCCTCCATCAATACTTCGACATTCTGCCATTTCAATACCCGTTTGCCTAAATCCAACGTGATTCCATGTGGTCGCAGGAAATCCATTCCGAGAATGCAATCATCCATAATGTTCGCGACCAGAAAATTATGTTGGAAGGCAAGGTCTCCCAACTGTATCTGGAGGTTGACCTCTTCATTGCTCATTCCAGTGATTTGCCCTTGCGGCAGCTTCAAACTGGGTCTTGTAAATACTCCAGACCGTTTGCCCATCGAATATTGGTGCTTGCACATTTCTGGATGTGCTTTGCGCTGCGGTTGTAAGCGGGGCTGGTGAAGTGATTACTACTGCCTTCGCTGCTTCCAATTCTTTTTTCACTTTTTCCATCACATGGTTCATTCTCTCTTCGACCTGGCTGACCTTTTCCTCGACCTGGTAAACCTTTTCCTCGACGCCTTTAATTTGTTTGTTCAGACTGCCGAGCTCCGCTTTTATTTCGGTGGACTGTTTTTGTAAATCTGCCTTGATTTCGATTGCTTGTTGATCCAGCTTCGCTGATTGTTCATTTAGCTTCGCAGTTAAATTAGATGACTGTTCACTTAGCTTCGCTGTTAAACTAGTTGATTGTTCATCTAGCTTCGCAGTCAGACTGGATGACATCAGCATTAAAATTTGCATTAGCGCATTTTCTGGCTCCTTTGATTTTGGTGTTTCTACTTCTCCACCTTCTTCCCCTTTTTCCGCATCTGAGAGCTCACCCGAATCCAAATTCACGCCCTCCGACTCGATCGCGTCACGCAAGCGTGTAATCAGTATGGCCTTTGTACCTTTTTTTTTGTGGTAGGGAGGTGAATGCTATTTAGGCACAGAGTGTGGGACTCCCATGCGCGACTGGACTACCCACTAAACACCTCCCCTGTCAGCCTGAGAACCCAGCCTGGAACCGTTTGACACATTACTTCAGGCCAGGTCTCGTTTTGTTACGCCGTGGGGCGCCTTCAAGCTTGTGTGGCCAGATTCCGCTGTTCCAACTCCTCCTTGATGATGAATGATTTTAGATGAAAGTTTCCTGGCATTTTTATTGTTTCCGTTATTTTTCCACCAGTTTCCACGTTATATTTCACAACTGTGCAGTTTAAAAATGTTTAAATGTTTTCACTTTTCGAAATTTTCTATCCCACTTCTGACACTAATGTCGCGTGTTATGGTTCGCGGCAAATAATTTTAATGTTCTGGGAAAGTGAAAACGCACTGTCTTTTAAATTAAGTTCATAGAGTTTATTTACTCAAAATGCACAATAATCAATTTAACACTTTCACTAATTTTATTTTTCACTTAGTCTATAAATTTGTGATTCAACTGTCGACAAAAATCACTTCACAATCAACGAAAATCACTTTACTATTACTCGATCAATATTCGCTCCACACTTTCGCATTTGTTTATTATCGCGGTTCTAATGAATGATCCCCCAATTCATTCAGCTCGCCTTTATATAGGGTCTCTAATCATTCAACTCAGTTCTCGTACATTGGTGAATTAGCGGGAACATTCCAGCAGCGTAATGAATGGAGCAGTGACTCACTTTCAGATGTTGATCATGCTTGGTAGCCCACCAAGCATCGTGGTTTCGAGTAAATTCATTTTGTTGATGTTCTTAATGGATGTGAAAACAATTGCGACAGTAGCTCGCAGAATTATTTGTACATGTAACAATATTTATAAAAAAATTCTACGGTAGAATGGGCTAGCCACCGGACGCGCTCCTCCGTTTCTTTTGTTTAACAGGGGCTCTTGGCGGGTAGAGTGGCCTTCCGCTCGCGTGCCCCTTTATGATATAGGCTTATGTTATTTCATTGCATAACGCTATAGCATAAATCGGTTACGTTTGTATTTCTCATTCGAGGGAAAGAGTCATACAAAGTACTTTCGTATGAGTTTTTCACTCAAACGGGAAATGGATGGCCACGTCTACGTTTGGATCTTGATCCGGTTGGGAGGGTACGAGGGGGTACCCCTACCATCTGGATGCCCCTCTTATTTGTGGGCCATAACAATCGTTGGTAACGACGAAGTCCTCTTAAGTCCATCGGTTTTTCCCAGGTCCAGTTTGTCCTTTGAGTCAGCAATTTCTGGCCCTTAGTTGGTTACCTCCTTTTCGACTTCGGTCGACGTTTCTTTGACCCTGGAATTCGTGGATGCGAAATTCTTTGGTAGTGGGTCCTTCTGCTGGGGAAAAGAACCCGCCCCACGACACCGCAACGCTAGCCTGCCAGCGCATTCACGCATCCCCAGACAAGGCCAATCTCGGCGGATCTTAACGTCCTGGTCCGCTGAGGCAGCAGACCATCAATGCAGTCCTTTATGGACATTCATTCAACATAACTTCAAGACAGCTTTGAAATCGATTTTCAATGTCACGTGCTAGTAGAGCAAATGTACTTCTATTATAAATCTTCAATTCCTAGAAGAAATGTATGACAAGGATATTTAGGCGCAATTGTGATTGTATCAATGTCATTGTTTCCGGAACAATGATTCAATGTTACTGAAGACTGCATTGATTGCGAGGTTAATTGGCTTTCTTCCCGCTCAGTTCTTTGTTTCACCGCTGTTCGCGCCAACAATGGTCTCCATCTGAATGAGTTCTACATTTCAAGTACTCTACTTCCACAGCATTGCAGTCGCTGGATGACGACGGCCGAGATCCTGTTCGCTCAATACTCTCTACCACCGGTACTGGGGACTCGACAACCTGCACCATAAGTTATATCTCCTCCTCTTACATGGTTGTTTTTTGCCTGGGTTTCTTCCCATAGCTACCGGATATATGGATTCTTGATGACGCTATATATTTCCTCATGTCACAGAGAAAATCATTGGCCCTCATGTATTTGTAGTGGCATAAGTCACCCATGAGACTCTCCCTTCTCTGCCGACCAATGTTGAAGACTGCTTATTGGCTATTCACAGCAAACGTTCCGAGAAAGGTCTTCCCCTATCTGCAAACCAGGGGACTCGCATGGTCCCGCGGTCTGAGGGCGTTGTCGAAAATCCGACGATGGCTCACCATAGACTTGGCCAAGGTTCATACCCACGGGCCGGTTTCACTTTTAAGACTTTCATAATTATTGTATCTCACTAACTTTTTATTTATAAATTATTGCTGGTTGATTTGATTGGACTCTATTTTAGGTAAAAATATTTACCTCTATAAATAATAATCTTTGCGACATTATTAATTGTAGGAAATTTTTAATTCTATAGTTTTAAGCGTACGTTTTTATTTATGAAAGCATAAGGCGTAAGCGCAAATATCGAACTAAAGCAGGGAGATGGGCTGGCTCTATTGCCAGTCAATTTGGCTCTGGAGTACGTCAAAAGGAAGTTACCAGTCCATACACGAGGTAAATTACTATACAAGTCGAGCCAAGTAGTACCCTATGCCGACGACATCAACATTTTGTCACGGTCATTAACACTGCCAAAGAACTCTTCCTGAAACTCAACAGCGAAGCAAAACTAGTAGGGCTACAAATCAATGAAAATAAAACAAAACTCATGACGCAGTCGTGGAAAAATACCTCTAATACAGAAAATATCACACTTGGCAAATACAGTATCGAAAATGTGAGCGAATTTGTGTATTTAGGCGTCAAAATAACGAAAACCAGTAATCAAAGGGACGAAATACGCCGAAGAATACAGCACTCAAATAATGTATTTTATTCAGTTTTGACGATCTTGAGGACCAGCTGCATACACAGGAAAACAAAGGTCCAAGTATACAAATCTGTGATAAAACCTGTGTTATGCTATGGATGTGACACATAGACCCTAACCCAAGCATCCGCAAATATATGGAATGCCTTTGAGCGACGGATTCTGAGGCGAATAATTTGAGCGAAACTAGACGGAGACCAATGACGAATTCCATGAGCTGTATGAAATTTTTGACGAGCCTGAGTTCTCAACGATTGTATGACTGCGGAAGCTGCAATGGGCTGCCCACATGAATCGTATGGACGAACAACGGATACCCAACAAGATATTCATTGCGAGAACTGAAGGCCGGAGACCAGTGGGGAAACCGAGGAAACGCTGGTCTGACTCGGTCGAAGAAGATAGTTCATCGCTGCTCGGATTTTGAAATTGGATAACGCGGTCAATGGAGCGAGACAGTTGGAAGCACTCGAGAGGGGCTGTAGTGCTACGAAGAAGAAGAAGGCGTAAGCTAGTTTAGTAGAAAATTGGGTAACTGTTATTTGAAATCAAAAATTTGCATAGTATATATCATGAAACATAATAAAACCAAGTATGTAATTTACTTGAGTATGAATACCCACTGGTAGTTTGATAAAAAAACGTTTTCTGATTTCTCGGCTTGTTTTTTTTTTGTCGGGACTCGAGAATTCTCAACCAGAAATTTCCGAAAATCCTACTGTTCGAGAAATTTGGAAAGTCATAATTTTAGTATTGCAATGCGAAATAAAAACACATTCAGTCTTTTTATTAAGTAGCATACAAACCATTCTACTTTTACTATGAAAACTGAAATTATCGGCATATTCTTCTTAAAATATGTAATTGATCTTTTTATTTAACACTTTCGATGTATGTGTACGTCATGTTTTTGAATTTTAGCTTCCTTCAAATAATTAATAATCACAGATTCTTTTATTTAAACAAATAGTAAATAAAAAAATCTAATCTTAAAAAATCAAGCCATGGAAGCGTTCTTGCTATTATTATTATGGCTTATAATACACACTGCCTTTTTATTAATAAAACCAGTACTCAACCAAGCGGTTATATTCGGTCGCGGAGTGAGCTTTTACTCCAAGTTTCCCTGAAATCTGCTGAATACGCGAACATATGAGCCTCCATTGCACAGAATCTCTTCCTCCCTATCTCGTCTCGTTTGTACGAAAACTGAGAGAGCCAACAAGCGATATACTCTTAGGGAAAACAGAATTGCGAAAGAGCGACGAGAGCTTTTGAGCTGATTGCAGCATTCTCCTCTCGCGAGCTTTCATCTGGCTGATTAACACTCGCTCGCGAAGTAAGTTTTGTTGCTGTCTTTTCCTTCTTCTTCTTTCTGCGCCATTTTCCTCTCTGGAGCATTTATCTGGCTGACATTGCTTGCTCGCGAGATAGGTTTTGCTGCTGTCTTCGCCTTCTTCTTCCTCTTCTGCGCCCGTTGTTACTTTCTGCTGGCAGACTATTACTTGATTGTGAGATACATGCCGCTGCCGTCTCTTCAACCCCACCGCATGCCATGCTTCTAAGCTAATACGGCTTGATCGCACTTTGATAATTCTTATGCGAATGAACATAAAGCGGAAAGCTGCTCATACCTTTTAGAATTGCCTCTGTTGCCCCGGAATATAAACAACTCCCAAATTTACTCTGCGATAACTGTGTGGCGGATACAAATGTTGAAATCTCACGGATTTTTTAAATTTGTCCCACATCGATGTTTAGGTCGAATTTGGCCGACCCGTTTTGTATAATTGGTAGGAAAAATGTTTGAGAGGGTCCCAAATTCAGTTAAGCACAATTTATTGCTATGTACATAGAATGTGATTTAAATGAAAATCTAACACTTATCTTTCCAAGCGACGAATCGTCCTGTTGGTGACACTCGACGTCAGGAACGCATTCAACTCCGCTAGATGGGTAAATATTCTAGATACGCTGGAAAACCCTTTTCAAGTTCCAGAATATCTTATGCGGCTTTTGAGGGACTACCTAAAAGACCGAAGCCTGCTCTACGACACGACACAGGGCCAACGAAAGATGACGGTTACATCGGGAGTTGCCCAGGGATCTATCCTTGGTCCAGACCTGTGGAACGTGTCGCACGACGGGCTACTGAGACTGGAGATGCCAGATGAGTCGCATTTGATCGGCTATGCGGATGATGTTGCGGCTCTGGTCGCCGGACGCACCGTTGAACAAGCGCAACTTAGGCTAGGTATGCTAATGCGCCGAGTGAGAGACTTGATGACTGCTCGCGTGCTCAGTCTAGCACTAGAGAAAACCGAAGTGGTCATCTTGACCAAAAAGAGAATCCCTAGGGTCAGGATGATCAGTATTGGGGACTTACGAATCGAATCGAAGCCATCGGTGAAGTACCCGGGGCTACTGATCGACTCGAAGATGAGTTTCTCTGAGCAAACCAGGGCAACGGCTAAGAATGCTGCTTCGGGAATATCGGCTCTGAGTCGACCTATGGCCAACGTAGGGGGATCAAGCTCATCAAGAAGACGCCTCATGATGAGTGCTGTATGGTCAGTGCTACTGTACGGAGCAGAGGTATGGAGCGACGCTCTCAGTAAGGATTTACCGAAAACGCCTAGCACAGGTACAGAGAAGAGGAGCGCTGAGGATTGCATCTTCGTATCCGACATTCTCTGATTCGGCGGTGAAAGTCATTGCAGGTCCTTGCTAGAGAACGCCGCTCTATTAATCTGATGGTTGTCCACGAAGAGAGACAGCGCTCACTCTACGATTGGCAGCAGTCTTGGGTGAATTGCACAAAGGGAAGGTCGACTGCGGGCCTCATACCGGATGTGAGACCGTGGCTAAATCGAAGGCATGGTGAGACTGACTTCTATCTGACCCAGCTTTTAAGCGGGCATAGGTGTTTTCAGCCTCACCTGCACAAGATTGGTAAGTCACGGTCCCCCGATTGTCGGTATTGCCCAGGAGAGGAAGACAATGCCTGCCACACATTTTTTGCATACATAAAATGGGACATGCTGCAAAGAGCCCTCTACAGGGAGACGGGGGAGCTCACCCCGGATAATATAGTCGCGGTGATGCTCGAATCGGTTGACAAATGGAACCAGGTGGCACATTATGTTCGGGTAGTCCTAAAAGATAAAAGGAACTCACAGAAGCCGGGGGTGTTGGGCCTGGGGATCGCTTGTCTGGCAATTTCTCTTCCCCTCTCCCCTCCCGCTAGAAGAGGGATCCCCCAGCTTGAAGGCGCCTCACGGCGTAACAAAACGAGACCTGGCCCGAAGTAGTGTGTCAAATGGATTCAGGCTAGGTTCTCAGGTTGACAGGGGAGGTATTTAGTGGGTAGTCCGGTCGCCTTTTTGCGAACATGGGAGTCCCACACACTTTGCGTAAATGGGCATTCACCTTCCTACCACACAAAAAAAAACACTTATAACACTTATCTTTCTTAAAAAGTAATCATTTCCTTCTTTTTTCTTAATAAAATGGAAGAATTAAAGGTCCATAACAATTTTTACTTACATAATTAATTATTTAAGTATTCTACATCCCCAAGGAATCCAGCTCGGATATGGGAGGAGATTCACGTCTCCCCTCCCTTATTTATTTCCCACTTTTAGTGACAAAATATTATATCAATAAGTCAAAAAACTTCTACAATAAGGAATAAGGCAAAAGACATCAACAATGGGCAAAAGAGCACAATAGGAACAAGGATCGAAGAAGATACCTCAAAGTAAAATAGAAGAGTAAATAACCATCTAAAATCCCACAATTTAATATATGGGCAAAAGTAAATAGATGAATCCCGCACGCTCACCTAGGAATAATTAAATTAATTATTCATCATGGTTTTATGTGATTATGTAGTGTGTTAAATGTATTAAAATTTGTAACCATAAGATTAAATATAAGATGATTCAATTTGAAATTTGAAAATCATATATTTATCTATTATAAGAAAATTTAATTTTATATATTGTATATTCTCAATAAATGTATGTATTTATTTTGCATTTAAAAAAATTATTCAATTAACATTTCATTTACAATAATTATTCAATTAAATTTTGTTTTACCATATTATAAATTTCTAGTCAAACAAAAACAACTAAAAGTGACTTACGGTGGAGCCCTTCTAGAAGTTACTCTCTTGAATTATACTTTACATAAACATTTTCTTTTTGAATATAATCTTCTTTACTATTGCTTCCTTTTTCTTTTCTGTTTCGATTTCAAACTGATTTCTTATTTTATTCTTCTTAATAACTTCATTTTCTGTATGATTTCGATTTCAACTGACGTAAAAACTGCTTTCTTATTGTCTATTAATAATAAATTAATTATTAATTTAATATGATTAATATATTAATAATTATCTTCTTAATAACTTCTCTTCTCTAGTGATTCTGTTCAGATTAAAATATCAATTGCTTTTTCTCGTACATATTGTTCCCTAAAGGCACCCGTTCACAAGTTTCGTTTGCGAAACGCACTTTGTCCAAATTAAACAACGTATTTAATCATCTAGAATTCTTAATACTATCTGACTAAAAAATTCGATTTTAAATTTTTTTTACAAATTCACGCTTGACTGACTCTGAAATAATCATTCAACTAATGAAACTCTACTCATACTAAAACTAGGGTTGCATAAAATTTGCTATTGGTATTAAATGTACGTTAAAAGAAGAGTAACGAAGTGAAATTCGTTGTAGCAATTGCAAAGAAGTTGTAGCAATTGCAAAGAAGTCCACTTCGTCAATTCACTTGATTACAAGGTAGGACTATATACAGCTGAAACAAAAACTGAATCGTCAGGGAAAAAATTCGAAATGTTCCCTAATCCTTGCTCAGAGAACTACAAGCAGCTTCGATTCTACAAGCACAAATTTCCCTTTGCTGATAAAAGCTCCAATACATACTGTAATGATTTTTCTGTCTAAACTCACGAACGAAGTCGGAACCGTCCTCTCATCGGTTCTAGACGTGAAGTCTGAATGGAACCAACCGGTCAACCAATCCGTGCACCGTAATCCATTTTCGCGGTGGCTGCTTGTCGGCCAGCTAGATCGGAGAGGATTTCGGTCGAGGGTCTTAAAATGGATTACGCTCAATTACGTAGTTCAGCCACCATTAAACGCCCGTTTCAAACGCGTCGAAAACACAATCATACGGAGAAGAAACCTACTTTACGTTACTCCATATTTCTTCATTAATCCAGTCAAGTACAAAAATCTAATTTCCATTTCGCGTTCCCGAATTTTACCGACGCGGTACCGAAAAATACACTACGTTAACTTGAACCCGACGAAAGCTACGCTAAAGAAAAAGGCAATCCAACAAGGGTACCGCGTACCGCACGCGACGCTAAACCGACCCCAGCGGATTTTTTCAAACCCTACCCTCTCCCCGGCATACTTACCCTGCACTCTCACTGCCTCTAGAAAAGAAGGACCACTGGAAAGGAAAGTCTGCGTTATATTTTTAGCAATTCATATTATTTATTGATTCAATTAATGTTCTAGGCTTCATCATGTGTATAAACTAAATAAATATTTACTATCTACAAACAGCAAAAATCGTGAAAATGTTTAAAAATATGTATCAATAAAACAAAAACCAAAGGTATGTCTGAACATATTTTCATGAAGTACAATATACGCATGAATGATTGATAATTGACTCATGATTTTCTAGACAATTTTTCCGGTTACTACGTATGTTTGTATGTTGAAAACTAATCGCGATTGATATTGTTCAATGTTTGATATTATTATAGAAAAAGAATAGCGGATAGAACTGGTACTGACTATTTTTGCATATAAGATATCTCATTAATCATTTTATTTGTTGATATACAAGTATGAAAGCAACGACACAGTATTGCAATAAATTATTCTGTCTTTATAAAAGAAAATGAGACAAAATTTACGTAGGAATAGTGGAAATTGCGCACTTCCAACATTTATATGAAAAACTACATTCTCATCGTTAATATATTTTTTTTTTGTTGTTATTATTTCCTCACATTTTATATAATATGTTATTTGTTATGGTCACTTCATTTATAACATGATGGAAGGAATGCAGGGAAATTCAAGTATGACCTGAATTGTTTAACACTTATTTTTCAGTGAAGTTTATAATGAAAGCAGCTTTATAAATATTTCTTTTGTAATATCCTCAACAAACGATAAATGCTGAATTAGAATACGTTAGCCAAATGCGATTAGAATCGTTTCCTATTTCGTTGGGATAAATCTAGAATTCTAGATATTTGATATTGCTTCTTAATTAGAACGAGCGAATGTTAGCAAAATTGAAATTTCAATTAAGGTCTCTTTTGGAAATGAAGTTGTACTCATGTATTTCATATCATCAATGATCATATCTCTATTCAATTAATCTAATGTTGCAACAAAAGGCTCAAATTTCATATTGCTGCCATAAATGAAACTGATTTATTTTAGTCCTTTAGTTTACGTTACTGAATCTAAGGATCTTTCTGGTTTCGTCTTTCAACTAATTCTTTTAAAACGAATTAGTCGGAAACATTAAAATTTTATAAAGAGAAGATTGAATCTGTTTTAACTATTGCAGCAGCTTTTATGATCCTTATTATTGTTATTTGTATCATTGGTTATTATTAATTATTATGATGTCTTTTATGTCTTAATTATTATTGTTTGTCTTATTTTTTTATTCATTAATATGGTTAGTATTAAGTTTTATTATTATTGGTTATTTATTATGATTGTAGTATTATTTCTCATTCTTATTTGTATTATTTGTTAGGCATTACTTTATATTATTATTTGCGTTACGAGTTACTTATTAACATGATCTGTTTTATTTCTGATTATTATCGTTTATTTATGATGATTGTTAGAATTATTTCTCATTATTATTTGTATTTTTTTGTTGAATATTAATGGTGTTCGTATTATTTTGTATAATTATTTGTGTTATGAGCTATTTATTAACATAGGTTTTATTATTTCTTATTATTATTGGTTATAATTTTCATTCCTATTTCATGAATCGATATTTCATTGATTTAACTGGGAATGAGTAGTCCATATAAGTTATCTATATTTAATTGCTTAATACTTTCAATACTCAAAAATGGATGCACCTCCCTAATTGAGGTTAATTTTCCGTTGATATTCTTCCTTAAATTGTAGTAAACAAAAAATATTGACACGTTTTAAATGTATAGTTTATGTGTATGTATGTTTGTGTGATGTTTATTTTCTATGCTTAACGGTTGATTTGTCTATTTTAATGCGATTGGTATTAATGAAAAAAAAAATATCCTACTTTCGTACTCACTATATGGCTGTGGATGCCCGCCGTAAATTGGCCCCTGTAATAGTGGAGTACGACCATTGCTCAATTCTTTGGCAGCTGTGGCTAAAGTGTAATCCCAATCATTTTTGTATACGTTAAGTTTTTCGGGCTTTGCATAATCAATTTTCAAAGTACAACACCCTGAATATATGTCGGCTCCATTTAAATTGTCACGTGCTCTTGTTGCTGATTCTAGACTGTCGAATTCAACCATCGCTTGTACTCCATTCTTTTTGAAGATCACAATTCTCTGTACTTGGCCGTGTGGGTGGCAAATCTTGTGTAGAACGTTCACTGTAATTGGATAAAATGGATTTATAATGGTGAACAGCAAAATATGATTTGGTCTGGTTGCTACCGGTCGCTTTCTTCGAAGATCGTCGTTTGGCTTAGCGATGGTTTGCTGTTGTGTCTCGTTGATGACTTTTTGTCTTTTGCTTTTCTTGTATCCCTTCCAACGGTGAGTTGCGGTTCGCTTCAGATTTTTCGATTTTCGAATATAACAAATTTTTACACGAAATCTAAGCACTTTTGTACACAAATTGACTGAAAATAGCATGTTGACGACTTTTTCTTTTCTTTTTTCCCTTCTAATGACGACTTTCACTTTCAAATCCACCGGCTAACCATTGCCTTTCGTGACCTCGGAGCAACTCTCTGATCCATCGACCGCCGAGCAACTTTTCCTCAACGAGACTCCTACGCCTACACACCCGCCATGTGGCTGTCACTTGACTTTGACATCCCACGACAAAACTGACGTGGGATGGGAAGCCGTCACAATGAACATGAGACGGAAAGCCACATCGCAGCAAGGTGTATTGGTAGTGGTCGCCAGCGGCCTCGAATTATTCATTACAATACGCCAACCCTAAACCGAGACAGCAGCAATGCAACATTGATAGGACAAAAGTCGGGAAATTTAGCAAAGCCGACAACCACTGCACGTATGTCCTACAGTATGGCTATCAACCAAAACCTATAATCAACAAATAGTTTATGCGATAACCTCTTGTCGGCCGATTCTCTATTGACCATTTCGCATGAACTAATTACTAATTTAAGTAAATGTAAAACTAAGCCGGAACAGTTCAATGTTATTGTAGAGCTATCCATAACATTTTTATATGGATAAACAATTAAATGTTTTATTATGGAACGCAGAAAGCATTAAAAATAAACTTTTTGAAGCGTTCAATTTCGCTAATAAAAATAATATAGACATGTTTTCGTAACGGAGACTTGGTTAAGACCAAATGATAGTTTTTAGCATCTCTTCTTTCATATATACAGATATGATTGCGTTAATAAAGCTGGAGGAGGCGTAGCCATAGCCATTAATAGAAAAATTAAACATTCTGTATTGCCTAAAAGTCCAACATCGGTAATTGAAAATATTGGCGTTATCATCGAAGAACTTAATATAAAATTATTCGGTGTTTAGTTTCCTGGGACAAAATTAAACAAGGAAAAAGTCAGGCTTACCAAAGGTATCTACTTTGCAGAGATCTGAATGCTAGACATTGGCACTGGAACTGCACACGAAGCAACAAAATAGGGCACATGTTATTTAATCTTACCAAAGAGGCAAATATCTATGTGGATTTCCCTAAAGAATCCAAGTTCTATTCTCCCCATGGAATTGGTTCCACACTGGACCTAGTTCTTAGTACCAAAATATTACTGCATCTGAGGTGAGTGTCTTGCAAGCCCACTCATATCCTCATCTATCTGTAATATTTTCCTTAGAAATGACGAGAGGTAACTATAATGTACCAAAAATATACTACTGTTATATAAAAACAAAATGGTCAGAATTCCGGAGTTTTATTAGTGATAGAGTGAGCTTAACATCAAGAACCATAGAATCGCTCTATACTCCCTCAGTATGTGAAGAGCAAATTGAAGAATTCGCAATCATTATTTGGCAAGCTATTGAGTGTAGTGTCCCAAAACTATCAAAGGCTTCTTATAATTTAGAATTTGACTTAGAAACCTACAATCTAATAAGAAAACCCAATTCCTTGCGGCGTAAATAACCAAAAACCCGCATTGGGTCTCTCAAAAATGGTGTTAACAGCCTCACTCTAGCAATTAGAAACAGAATTAAAGAGCTCTGGAATCTTCGATGGAACAACATGCTAACAAATCTGGAGTACAACACGCGGAAAGTCTGGTTTTTAACTAGCATTTTGTAATAATTTTCCGTCTAAAATCGTCGGAACGAAGTCGGAACGGACGCTCATCGGTTCTAGACGTGAAGTCTGAATCATGCCAACGAACGGTACCAATCAGTCAACCAGTTCGTGCACCCGTAATCCATTTCGCGGTGGCTGCTTGTCGGCCAGCTAGTTCGGAGAGGATTTCGGTCGCAGGTCTTTAAATGGATTACGCTCAATTACGTATTTCAGCCATCATTAAATACCCGTTTCAAACGCGTCGAAAACCCCAACATACGGAGAAGAAACCTACTTTACTTTATCCCGTATTTCTTCATTATTCCAGTCAATTCCAAAAACTAGAGTCAATTTCCCGTTCCCGAATTTTACCGACGCAGTACCGAAAAATATACTACGTTACTTCAATCCCGAAGAATTCTACGCTAGTAAAAAGACAAGGCAAACTAAGGTACCGCGTACCGTACGCGACGCGAAACCGGGTTTCTTAAAACCCTACCCTCTTTACGGCATACCTACCATGCACTCTCCTTCCCGCTGGAAAAAAGAAGGGCAGGCTGGAAAGGAAAGTTGTGTTGTCCGATTAGTAATTCATTATTTTTTATTACTTTCAATGACATAAAACTTAAAAAGGAGTAGATAAATATTTTTTTTTATAGAAAATAATATTAACAATTTCAAACAATTTTAACGTTAGTAATATTTTGTTTTCCACGACAATAGAACCAAAATACGAGGCCTAACTGTGACTCCTTATATAATTCAATATTGTATTAACGTTCATTTCTGTATTCAATAAAATATTTATAGTTGTTGTGAACTAATGTACCAAAAATGTTAAGGATGATGAAAAGTAGAGTTTCGATGAAATATTTTTGATTCTAACTTTCCTCAATTATAATTTCAAGTACAAGTGTTGGTTGGTTTTGGAAACGATTAGAAACTTGAGGTAAACTTTGGCAAGGCTTGTACGTTAATACTTTTTTGATTGTTTCTTTGTACTATTGGCTAGTTGTTAATGTGGTTTGTATTATCTTTTTTTTCTTTTTATTATCTGCATCATTTGTTAGTTACCATTTTAATAGGGTCGGTTATTGCGTATTATTATTTAGGTTATGGTTAATTATTAACAGGGTTCATTTTATTTTTTTATTATCATTTGTTTTATTAGCTATATATTTTTCTTTTTTTTTATTAATATGCAATAAATATTATTACTAAACAACTACCACTAATGTTGCATTTTGTACCAAGTATATGACCTAGGCAATTAACTCTGCGCTATTAATGCGTTTCCTAAAGCTATTTATGTCGTTTCTTTACTATGACAAACTAAATCCGTGACTTCTACTTTTCATGCATTTGATCGTTATAACATAACGTTTCATGAGTCCAAATATATTGATTTTTCGAAATGAGCACAATACACATAAATTATGCGGAATTCTTTGTATTACTTTTGGCTTTGCAGGCGAAAAATGTGTTTTAGCGTTTAAATTAAAGATTTTCTTAAAGATGTTATTCAAATAATGAAAACCTACTCGGGTTTCGCCATGCATGAGTACGAAATACCTCAAGCCTATCAAGTTTAAATAATTCTAAATAAAGTGCCGAATAGATTTACCGAAAATTATAATTTACTTCTTACTTAAACCGTAATTATTTATGACCATTTTCTTTCTTTTCTTTTTTTTTCTCGAAAGTCTATGATGTAACTAACAACAATCTTCTTAACTACATTGATATTATCGCTTTAATAAATGCAGAGCCTTTCATCTCTATTTGAGTTTGTTTTGCATAGTAATTCATTTAGTTCATTGATCAATTGTGATTCGTTTCGTTAGTTTCAGCTGAATAACCAAATGAATTGCTTTTAATGGATGTTTTGTTCTTTTTGCTATATCATTATGAACATGTTTGTAATTTTAGAATTTAACATGGATTATTTTCACATTTACTTTTTATTTAAAATTTAAATAATTTTGTTTGGACAATATTACTTTCTCTATTCAGTACTTTATTTAAAATACAATTTTATGTTTTTAAATGCAACTTTAATTTAATTCATTTTTCTCCAAGTTGTGAATTGCTTTGGCTACTCTATTGCCTCATTTTCTCTTCGTTTCGATGGTAAACATACTGTGATCTAATTATTTCCTACTGTTTAAATTGTAATCCGAACAGAGAAAGTGTTTGTATTTACATGAGGATAAATTGCGACTTCAGGACTTTATATTAATTTAAATACTGCGGTTTAATTATTTCTGACTGTTTAAATGGTAATTGTTTTTCGAAATCGCCGGTCTTATTAGCCTTTAATATAGTCCAGATTTTGCTGCTTTTCTAGAGCCAGAAAATCATATATTTATTGAATTACATACCTATATATGTGTCCGATATTTGGAATGCTTTGGTTAACACAACATAATCAATACACTTTCCTCCGACAACTACTTTTGTTTGTACATACGCATCCCCCGGCTAGCGCAGTTAAAATTTCGCAGTTTATTCTCGTGAATACTTCCAGCTCGTCTTATAAGCATTTAGAGCGATTTGTCGTTCGCAACTTAAAGTTCGGTATTCCTTCGGTTGGCTTTGCATTGATAAACTTAAAAAGTTTTAAAGAGCCATTTGGACGCACTTCCTCCAGTATCCCAAAGTTAAATCGGCACTAAAAATACATAATATCACACTTTTAGTCGTCTCGATTTCACGATGCTAACCTACCTCGTGAATGCTTTGCGGAAGAAACCTTGGATGCCGACTCATACCCGCGCTTGCTAACAAAATCGCAACGAATTTATTAATACCACGACAGCAAGGAAATTTGCACTGCTCACACCCAATCCACATCTAACTAAGATATTGTTGCGACGGACCTCTTTTCAATTTTTGCACTTGCTCCAAATTCTGCTGCTCGACAATTCGCATAAATTCCAATTGGGTTTTGTCCAATTTCCGATCGAGGAATTTCACATTTGGTGTTGTAGAAGGATGTTAAGGCATTCCTTGTTGCGATTTGTGAGGTTTAACGTTGCCAAAACTGACCGGGCTGCATCTATCACGGATTCGGACGACTTTTCGAAGGTTATGTGTCAGACACCACCAGCCGTCCTGTCGTCTGCCCCGTTTGACATTCCCCGACTAAAACTGACGTAGGATGGGAATATCATCCAAAGCTGACGTTAGCTAGAAAGCCATATGGTCGTGATGGGTATTTGGGTTAGTCGGCAGTGGCGTAGGGTCGAATCATTACAATTTTTAAGCGAAAGTATCATATGTTTCCATATTCGATAATAAATGACAACGAAGAGCATATATACTGCAATCAAGGAAAAGCAGATATACTTGCAGATAAATTTAATCAGTTCCATAATTTTTCCTATAGTTTCTGCATTAATCTAGCAGAAACTATGGTGCCTAAAGTTTTGGAAGAACCATCTAACTAAACATCTTTACCGCCTGGTGCATTAATAAAAACCAGGGAGTTAATAGGTTTACTCAAAAAACTTAAAAGCGACAAAGCTCCAGGTATCGATGGCTCGCCGAATATAGTTCTTAAAAACACCCAAAATAAGGAATAGTCTTCATATGCCTCCTATTCAACGCTTGCCTTAGGCTCTCTTTCTTTCCATCCATGTGGAAACAAGCTCTAGTTATACCTATCCTGAAGCCTGGAAGACATCCGCACTCTCACGACAACTATAGGTGCATTAGCCTTCTACCAGGTTTAGGAAAGCTCTTTGAAAGAGTAATCCTAAAAAGATTAAATGATTATATGGCTCATAATAATATCTTACCTATAGGTTTGGTGACGCTGGACATAGAAAAAGCCTTCGATACAGCCTGGCATAATGCTCTTGTCTTTAAACTTCAGAAATATAACACACCCCCATACTTGTTGAACCTTTTACAAGCATTTTTAATTGACAGGAAGTTCCAGGTCAAAGTAGGGGAAAGCACTTCTCCAGTGAAAAGTATTACTGACGGTGTTCCGCAAGGCTCCTACCTAAGCCCATCATTATATAATATCTATACGTCTGACTTCCTTTCCTTATCAAACTGCCAAGCTGCAGCTTTTCTGACGACATTTGCACATACAGCATAGGGGCAGACCCAAAGTCTATTAGTGCTAGCCTTGAAATGGCGTTAGAACCTACATATTGTTACATGTACAAATAATTACACGTACAAATAATTCTGCGAGCTACTGTCTCAATTGTTTTCATCATCGTTAAGAACGTCAACGAATGAATTTACTCGAACCCACGAGAACGCAACAAGCATGATCAACATCTGCAAGTGACGTCACTCCATTCATGAATTTGCTCGAACCTACCAGGTACCTCTCGGTAGAACATTCGCCAATGCACGAGAAATGGGTGAATAGGTAGAGACCCTATATAAAGGCGAGCTGAATGAATGGGGGGAATAATTCATTCGACCGCGATAAGAACTGCGATAGTAAATTTATGGAGTGTGTTTCGTAATAGTGAAGTGATTTAGAAGACAATTGCGATAATAAATTTATGGACAAGTGTTAGATTTATTTTAATAGTGACAATTAAAATTAGTGAAAGTGTTAACTGATTATTGTGCATTAAATAAACACTTTTAACTTAAATTAAAAGACATTGCGTTTTCACTTTCCCGGAACATTAAAATTATTGGCCGCGAACCAATAACACGCGACAGTGGTGTCAAGAAGTGCGAAAGAAAAATTTTGAAAGTGAAAATTTGAACATTTTTATAGTGCACAATAGTAAAATTTAAAGAAATATTAAAAATGCCACGAAGCTTAAACTTAAAAATTAATGAATTGACCATATCGGAGCTCAAGGAGGAGTTGGAACAGCGGAATCTGGCCACACAAGGTACAAAGGCCATACTGATTGCACGCTTGCGTGACGCGATCGAGTCGGAAGGCGTGAATCTGGATTCGGGTGAGCTCTCCGATGCGGAAAAAGGCGCAGAAGGTGGAGAAGTGGACACACCAAAATCAAAGGAGCCAGAAAATGCGCTGATGCAAATGTTGATGCTAATGTCATCCAGTCTGACTGCGAAGCTAGATGAACAATCAACGAAGCTAAATGAACAGTCATCAAGTCTGACTGCGAAGCTAGATGAACAGTCATCCAATTTAACTACGAAGCTTGATGAACAATCAGCGAAGTTAAATGAACGATCATCGAAGTTAAATGAACAATCATCGAAGTTAAATGAACAATCAGTGAAGTTAAATGAACAATCAGTGAAGCTGGACCAACAAGCGATCGAAATCAAGGCAGACATCACACAGAAGCTGGAGAAACAGTCAACCGAAATAAAAGCGGAGCTCGGTCATCTGAACAAACAAATAAAAGGCGTCGAGGAAAAGGTTGACCAGGTCGAGGAAAAGGTTTACCAGGTCGAGGAAAAGGTCAGCCAGGTCGAGGGAAAGGTCAGCCAGGTCGAAGAGAGAATAAACCATGAGATGGAAAAAGTGAAAAAAGAATTAGAAGCAGCGAAGGCAATAGTAACCGCCTCACCAGCCCCAATTATAACCGCAGCGCAAAGCTCATCTAGAAATGTGCAAGCACCAATATTCGATGGGCAAACGGTCTGGACTATTTACAAAACCCAGTTCGAAGCAGCCGCTCGCATAAATCACTGGAATGAGCAGGAACGAGCAACTGCATTGATTCTTGCGCTAAGAGGCCCAGCTGCCGAGCTGTTGCAGACGATCCCCGTTGAATTGCACTCAAACCCGAATGCTATAATGAATGCGCTCGACATGCGTTATGGAGACGATCATCTAAAGCAGATTTATCGGTCACAGCTAAGGCATCGAATGCAGAAGTCTGGCGAAACCCTACAGCAGCTAGCCCAAGACATTGAGCGACTGGCACTTTTGGCTTATCCAGCCTACGACCCAGAACATCGAGATGATGCAGCGACGGAAGCATTCATCAGCGCACTAAAGGACCCGGAATTACAACAAGCCGTGCGTTTAGCTCAAAAGCAAACGGTTAAGGACGCATTGGCTTATAGTCTGAACTTTGAGGCAGCGAAAAATGTGACTCGTACCACTGCCCGGGTGCGTGAGGTAGTGACAGACGAGTGCAGGTGTGAGCGCGTAGAAATTGAGCGAGACCCGCATGTAAATGGTGCGCCTAGATGCTGGAATTGCGGAGAGAAGGGGCACTTGCAAAGAGACTGCAAGAAGCGAAGAAAACCGAGCTATTGTCCAGGGTGTGCAGCTAGGAGGAGATCCAGACCGAGTCAGGAGCCCAGAATGGAAGCCCTTCAAACAGAGGGGTCGGGAAACATGTAAGAGCCAACTTCGTGGGGCAGAGGTTGGCTAGGAGGATCGACGTCCCCAGCACCACCATCACCGTGTCGAGACTACATCGTGGAGAACCGGACTTATGCCTTCCGGGTCAAATTGAGGGAGAACACTGCACCATAACAATCGACACTGGTGCAACCCGATCGATTATCCGACCAGACCTAGTTAGACAGCAACAACTTCACAAGGGCAGAATTTTCTCACTACGGACAGCTACGGGAGAAACTGCACCTGTTCATGGAGAGGTCAACCTCCAGATACAGTTGGGAGACCTTGTGTTCCGACATAACTTTCTGGTCGCGAACATTATGGATGACTGCATTCTCGGAATGAATTTTCTGCGACCACATGGAATCACGTTGGACTTGGGAAAACGTGTCTTGAAATGGCAGAATGTCGAAGTACTGCTGGAGGATCCCAGCGTCCAAATCCCCAAGATGAATGTAGTGGTATGTACTGACACTGATGTACCGAATTCTTCCGAAAGCATTGTATGGGCCAAGCTTGATGGTGATTCTGGAGACCACCGATCTTATCTGATAGAGCCAACGAAGACATCCGCATTGCGCAGTTTGATTGTAGGACGAAGCCTTGTAAGATCTTTAAGGAACGGATATGTGCCGGTTAGAGTCCTTAACACCGCAGACTCAACCACGAGCATCAAAGCGGGAGAAGTCATCGGCAGCTGCCAGCCTGTTTCCACCATCACCTCTTTGGAAGCTACTCACGACCATCATTGGAAAAGGAGGCAAGACACAGAAAAAGCCAGGGAATCCACGTCTGCAATATTGAAGCAAGTCAAATCGCCAGTGCAGCTATTCAAACGAGCCTCTGATCTGGTCACCAAGTACAATGACATCTTCTCAACAAGCCCGGATGACCAAGGCCGAACGAGTTTGGTAACTCACGTCATAGACACACAGGGAGCCAAGCCGATTCGACTAGCACCAAGACGTCTCCCTATAGCCAAACAAGGAGAAGTGAGCGCGCTGATCTCGGACATGGAAAAACAAGGCATTATTGAACCTTCTGTAAGTCCATGGGCCGCGCCTGTAGTTCTAGTAAAGAAAAAGGATGGTAGCACTCGTTTTTGTGTCGACTATAGGCAGCTTAACGACGTCACTAAGAAAGATAGTTACCCGCTCCCACGCATCGATGACATCATGGACACTTTAGCCGACGCAAAATGGTTTTCTACACTCGATCTCAAGAGTGGCTACTGGCAGGTGGAAATTGACAAGAAGGACCGAGAGAAGACCGCATTTTCAGTTGGGACCGGATTGTGGCAATTTGTGGTGATGCCGTTTGGGCTTTGCAATGCTCCAGCCACTTTCGAACGCTTGATGGAATACGTGCTACGTGGTCTAACCTGGAAAACCTGCTTGGTGTACCTAGATGACATCATCGTCATCGGGAGAACGTTCGAAGAGCATGTGCGGAACTTAGAAGAGGTTTTCTCCCGACTGCGACTGGCAAATTTGAAACTTAGTCCCGACAAGTGTACCCTTTTCGCAGCTGAAGTAAAATACCTGGGACATGTCGTATCAGCAGAAGGGGTCAAAACAGACCCTGAGAAAATTGAAGCCGTGAAAAGCTGGCCAACACCAAACAACAAGCGCCAACTACGAAGTTTCCTGGGTCTGGCAACCTACTATCGAAGATTCGTCAAAGACTTTGCCAAAATAGCTAAGTGTCTTCATCAGCTAACCGAGAAAAATCGTCCGTATGTCTGGAATGAACAATGCCAGACAGCCTTTGAGACCCTGAAGGAAAAGCTATGTGAATCACCCATACTGGCGTATCCGAAACCCGAAAGAATGTTTGTGGTTGACACCGATGCAAGCAACGGCGGTATAGGAGCTGTACTCTCCCAGCAGATCAATGGCGAAGAAAGAGTCCTCTCGTATTACAGTCGAGTTCTTTCAAAAAGTGAGAGGAACTACTGTGTGACCCGGAAGGAGCTATTGGCTATAATAGAGGCCACCAAGCAGTTCCACAAGTACCTATATGGCCAGAAATTTGTTCTTCGAACGGACCATGCATCGCTGAGATGGCTACTTAACTTCAAAAACCCCGAGGGACAAGTTGCGAGATGGATCGAAAGATTGCAGTCATACGACTACGAAATTGTTCATCGAAAGGGCGGAGTTCATGGAAATGCTGACGCCCTATCCCGCCGTCCATGTCCAGCTAACTGCAAGCATTGCCGACGGATTGAGGAAAAAGAACCGCCCGTTGATCTGCGACTGATAACGGCCGAATTCGATGAAGGTTGGTCATCGGAGGAGATTCGAAATGCCCAGCTAGCCGATGAAGACATCGGACCATTGCTCGTATGGAAGGAGACGACTGGGCGACCGGAGTGGAAAGACGTTTCGATGCATGGCGCAACCCTGAAAAGCTATTGGGCACAATGGAACTCCCTTCAGGTGGAGGGTGGCATACTCAAGCGGAAATGGGAAACGGCGGATGGCAGCTCCTATAGGATGCAAACTATACTACCCAAAAGCCGAATCCACGATGTGGTTAAGGAAATGCATGAAGGATCCTCGGGAGGCCACCTTGTTGTTAACAAGACCTTAGCGAAATTGCGGGAAAGGTTCTACTGGCTCCACGCTCGAGAAGACGTAGAGGACTGGTGTCGCAGATGCACAACTTGCGCTCCCGTCAAAGGCCCAAAGCGACGACTGAGAGGACAAATGCAAACCTATAACGTGGGGGTACCGTTTGAAAGGATTGCTGTTGACATCGCAGGACCCTTTCCTGAATCTGAATGGGGAAATCGATACACGCTGGTTGTAGCCGATTATTTCAGCAAGTGGCCCGAGGTCTACCCCATTCCCAACCAGGAAGCAACTACTGTAGCTGAACGGCTAGTGTTAAATTGGGTCAGTAGGTACGGCGTACCTAGCGAACTACATTCGGATCAAGGCCGAAACTTCGAGTCACTAGTTTTTGGCGAAATGTGCGAGCTGCTCGGAATACGGAAAACGAGGACAACACCGCTGCATCCCTAATCCGATGGAATGGTCGAACGTTTCAACGGCACGCTCAATAAACACCTTGCCAAAATGGTTGACGAGAACCAAAGGGACTGAGACCGACATATCCCACTATTTTTAATGGCATATAGAGCCGCTGAACATGCGTCGACGGGCCAAGCCCCAGCCAAAGTCATTTTTGGAAAGACTATTCGTTTGCCAGCCGATATAAAGTTCGGAACACCCCCTGAGAAACCCCAAACGATCTCGGAGTACGCAAGTGATCTAAGACAACGATTGAACCAGATACATCGGACAGTGCGAAAACACCTCGAATCGGCTACTGATCGCATGAAGACCAGGTATGATCTAAACGCTAATTCTACTGGATTCCAGCAAGATGACTTGGTGTGGCTTTATAACCCGCAACGGCGAAAGGGTAGGTCTCCAAAGCTGCAACATAATTGGGAGGGACCATACCAAGTTACAAAGCGAATCAACGACGTCGTATACCGAATACAGGAACATCGTAAGCCGAGAGCTAAAATGAAAATCGTGCATCTGGACCGTCTTGCCCCATATTACACCCAGGGAGAATTGACTACAACTGGCGACACATCTTTTCGGGGCGAAAAGAACTGAGGTGGGGGCAGTGTTACATGTACAAATAATTACATGTACAAATAATTCTGCGAGCTACTGTCGCAATTGTTTTCATCGTCGTTAAGAACGTCAACGAATGAATTTACTCGAACCCACGAGAACGCAACAAGCATGATCAACATCTGCAAGTGACGTCACTCCATTCATGAATTTGCTCGAACCTACCAGGTACCTCTCGGTAGAACATTCGCCAATGCACGAGAAATGGGTGAATAGGTAGAGACCCTATATAAAGGCGAGCTGAATGAATGGGGGGAATAATTCATTCGACCGCGATAAGAACTGCGATAGTAAATTTATGGAGTGTGTTTCGTAATAGTGAAGTGATTTAGAAGACAATTGCGATAATAAATTTATGGACAAGTGTTAGATTTATTTTAATAGTGACAATTAAAATTAGTGAAAGTGTTAACTGATTATTGTGCATTAAATAAACACTTTTAACTTAAATTAAAAGACATTGCGTTTTCACTTTCCCGGAACATTAAAATTATTGGCCGCGAACCAATAACACGCGACAATATCAATACTACCATAGATGGAAAATTAAAATTAATGTTGCAAAAATGAAGCCAATAAGCGTAAGCCTGTTCACCTACCCAAGCGACCAATAAATTTTTTAGGGCAAACTATTCCCTGGAATGAGTATCTCAATTATATTGGGCGTATATTCGACAAAAAACTAACCTTCCGGGGTCATATTGAGCATATTAGCTCCAAAGCGTTTACGGCCGTGTTTTCGCTATACCCCCTTCTTAATCGTAATTCGCATCAACACCAGAAACAAAGTCCTCATCGTCAAAATGGCAATCCAACCGATCATCCTATACGGCTCACCTACCTGGATTCAATGTGCTAAATATCTAGTAACAAAGCTTCAGATCACGCACAATACAAGTAGATACCTGAAAATGGTGCTTAATAAACCGTTATACTTTTCTTCTAAGAAACTACACAGCCTTGGTGGCTTTAGTCCAATTTAAAAACTCGCGATAAATTAATCGCGAATTCGTGCCCTGGCGAACTGAAAACCAGCAGTTGGTACCACTATCTCTTTGACCGTAACCTAGCCTCATCGATTTTCACTAGTTATAAGTAGAAAGTTAAGTTATGTTAAGCTAATAATAAGTTCAGAAGAGGTTTTTGCCGAAATTTTCCTCTAGCTAATTAGAATATTTACATTGGAAAAACGATACTACACATAGTTCTAAGTAATGTTCAAACGATGGTGAAATGACTTTGTTAGAACACATAGCATATCATAAGACCTGTGTACTACATACATTCTAATAAAGAAAAATTATATATAAAACAAGTTGAGTAAGCAGTAGAGTGCTCCTACCAGAAGGTCTTTGTAAACATCCTAGGGTTAGAAACAAGTTTTCTAATAGCGTGAATCGATAACTTGAATTATTCAGCCAATACTTGGATATGAAATCGTTCAAATTTATTTATTTATTTATTTATTGACCAAACAAGGCATACATTTTTTTTACATTCTATTAAAATACATATTTTTTATTTGTTTTTTTTTTTACAATATAAATTACATTTCCAGTGAAGGATTAGGAACCGAGGAACTTCGATAAATTGGATTTAAATTGGGATCTGTATATGGTTGGGGAATATGCAACAAATGCACAGTTTCTTTCATCAGCACAGTGCAGCCGCCATTTTGATCTAGCTTAAATGATTGTTCTGAATGCTCGACCGATTGAACATATTCAAGTAAAACACTATTCCTTAAATTTTTATGCAAAATGTACCAATTTTGCCTTCCCCTAGTCCCCGTAATTAATAAAATGATTTTTTTATTTCAGATTTTTAAAGCTCTAATCAAGACCTTTCATTTGATACCCCACTCGATTACCTTTGATCAAAAAAATTTGTAAGGTCTAATTCGTTATTAGGGGGGACCCCCCTTAAAAAAATTTTAAATTTTTGGAAAGACCTTAACTTTTAAGAGACCAGCACTTCTGACCTTTTCACAAAGTTTGAGTATTCTAGCTTCTATAGTTTCTGAGGAAACTAGCTGTGACGCACGGACAGACGGACAGACAGGTCGCGAAACTAGCAGGTCTTTGTAAAAATATTTTTTACAAAGACCAGAAAAACATACTAAAACTCAACCGACTCCTCAGCTGACTAAAAACGTACCACTTTCACAATATATTGATATTCTTTTTAGGGGTTTGTAAAATGGTTTTACAAAACCCTACTAAAATTGCGTCTTGTCTGTTCGTCTGTCCGTCCGTCCGTGTGTCACAGAACTTTTTCTCGCATACTACTAATGCTAGACACATAAAATTTTGTATGCAAGTGTAAAGTGGTGCTCTCTTCAAAGTTCAACTACAAAAAAAAATTTATAAGGTATTTAAGGGGGCTCTTCTCATATAGGGGAGTAGTCCCCGAAAAAAAAATTTCATCAAAGTTAGCCGATATGGGTATCAAATGAAAGGTCTTGAGGAGAACTTTTCAAAACAGATCTTAATTTGACACTTTTTGCTTCGAGGGGCACACAGGGAGGGGAAATACACGAAAAATTTGTATTCCCCCCTTCTCGCGATTGGACACCTCTGATCCGAAAAATCTGAAAAAAATTATGGAGGTAGGCCTTTATGAGTACAATAACAACAAATACCTTAGAAGTCGAAATTCGCTCAACTTTGATAATAATAGCATGATATTCGAACTTCATATTTTCCCCAATAAAATCGTATAGGTACCCTTAAACTGAACGAAATTTAAGTAGTCCTATAAAAGGTCCTTAAACTTTGCAAGTTTGATGAAAATCGAATGATATAAACGGAAATTTCTCCAATTACAACAACATTAACACATGTTTTTGGTATTTTATGGACTTTCCATCGAATCACTACAATTTTGATTTGATCTTCCTGAAATTTTCAAATAAGGTCAATAACATAAATATTTTTTGGAATTCATGACGAGTGATATTTTTTCATTTGCAACAAAATTGCGACCGTTGAAAATAGAAAAACAATGGATTTTCTTCTAAACGTGCACATCTCTTTGATATATTTCTTGACTTTATTCGTTGCTGGTGACTGCATTTCTGAGAAGTTGAGTACAAAACCCTTCTGACATGAGCGTTGATCTGTCTACCCAAATTGTTTATTTTTGCTTTCTAGTCTACTAGTTCGTCTGTAATTAATTTCATCTAAGTGCATGGCATGTATAGTGTTTAAAAAAAAAGTGATGAATCATTAATTTAAAAAGAATATATAACTTTAATTTTTAAAATTTGTTAATTTGAAATGAATGTGTTACACCCCCGGTAACATTTCAAAAGGGATGCTTTAATTGATCACGTAAAACATAAAAAAAGTATAAATGAGACCGAAAGGAAAGAAACTATTAAGAGGTACATGAATAAGATGAAACAAGTTGGGTAGACAGACCTTTAATTAAACTACTTAAATATCGAATTTCGTTGAGTATACGGATATCCATACGATTTGATTGGAGAAAATGTTAAATTTGAAGATAATAATATACTGTTATTAACAAAGTTGAGCTAATTTTAACTTCTGAGGCATTTGTTGTTGTTGTACGCATAAACACCTATCTCCACAATTTTTTTCAGATTTTTCAGATCGCAGGTGCCCAATTGCGAGGGGAGGACACATATTTTTCGGACGGACGGACAGATAGCGAATTTAGTAGGGTTTTTTTTAATTATTTTACAAAACCCTTAAAAACGTGTGGCTTGACTCACGACCCTCAAGATAAAGGGTCTCAATTCGCTTCTATGATACAATAAACATCATTTATATAAAGACACATTCAGGGATATAACACCAGCGTTACCCATTTGAGAAGGAACCGACAACCTAGCAATCAATTCCCGGGTTTTAAATCTTCAGCATGAAAATCTCTTAAAAGTTTTCCATTTTCATCCTTTAGGGTATAAATTGAATGTCCAACTTGAGCTGCAATTATTGATTTTATGAATTTTGGAGCCAACTTATGGCTAAAATGTTTAGACGAATCACTATGAATGAAATTTCGTCGCCAAACTATTTGATCAACTTGAAAAGTGTTTTCTAGAACGTAGATTATAAGTATGCATAGTAAGTATCTTGAGCTTTGGCCAGATATTTACGAATGGATGAACATAGTATTTCCACCTTATCTTTAGGTTCCAAATCATGTTAATCATTATCAGACAATGAATATAATTTCTCAGAAGTTTAATAGGAATTCCCATGAGTGGTCATAGGATAACATAACCAAATAAAGCATGATAAGGTGTCTTTCCAATAGAAATATGAAAAGCAGATCTTAAAACACAAGCGACTGCACATAGATGTATATCCCAAGTCTTGTGGTTAACTCTCTCTGAGGCATTACTTTATGGTGAGTATAAAGCGGGTTTGATCTGGTTTATGCCATAATCGTCCAACAATTTAGTAAATTGTTGAATACGAACTGAGTTCCATTGTCAGATATCAAAGTTTCAGGAGTTCTAAACGCATGGAAAACTTCTTCCTCTAAATATCTAACAATGGTCTCAGATCTAGCCTTCCTCAAAGGTTTCAATAGAGTGAACATGTAAAAGCCATCGAGAATTATTAGAATGGAAGTATGGCCTTATTTCGTTCTTAGATATGAACCTAACAAATCCACAAACACTCGCTGCCAAGGTCGGGAGGGAATTTTCGAAGATCCCATGGATGGACCTAAAATTACATTTGGGACTTTAATGGCTTTATACATTTACATCCTCTAACGAATTTCGTGATTTGAGTTGCCATGTGTGGCCAATATTAATATTGACTCCAACGTGTAAGTGTTTGAGCAGACAAAGGGGGAAAATCTGCGTTTTCTATTAGAATTTGAATATATGCTTTAGGTATCCATAATTACCACATAGAATCAGTGACAACTTTTTCTGAATCCGCAGTGAATCTTCTTTTCCAAATGTAGCCGTTTGGTATAGTGATATCTGGTAATTGACCCGTATTTTGAGATAACTGATTAATCAGATTTACATATTCTTCACTCTGAAAACGTCGGGAATTCATATCTGTCAGATGTGACACTTCCAAAAGGTCCTTCTTCACGAAACATGCGTGATCATGCATCAGGAACTACATTCTGACTATCTTTCGTATATTCAGTGTCAAAATCCTATGACTGTAACTTGAGGGACCATCGCGCCAATCTTCCGGTTAACTTCTTCTGATTCATAAGCCACTTTAAGCTTGCATGATCAGTGATAATCTGGAAGGGAAAACCTTCAACATACGCTCTAAATTTTCGAACACTGATCACCGTAGCTAAAGATTCCAATTATATAATACTATAGTTGCGCTGAGCAGCATTCAACTTTTGAGAAACGTAGGCTAATGGCCTCTCTTCACCATCATCTCCAATTTGTGAAAACAAACCTCCCACTCTTATCATGCTTCCGTCACACTGAAAAATAAAGGGCTTTTAAAATCAGGGCGATGTAATTCCGTTGCATTAACCATGGCCTCTTTCAATTTATGAAGAGCTTTTTCTGCCTTATCAGTCCATTGAAATCCCTTCGGATTTTTTTAAGACAGTCAGTAATGGGAGATGCTAAAGCAGCATAATCAAGTACAAAACGGCGATACCAATGGGTCATGCCTCAAAAACATCGTGTTTGTTTTACGGAGGTGGGAAGGGGAAAATCTTTAATAGCTATGAGTTTAGGCGAATCTGTCCTCAATTTACCATCCTCGAATATGCATCCTACATAATTCACTTCTTTCATACAAAAATGACTTTTATGAACATTTATTGTAAGGTAAGCGTTGCGAAGGCAATCTGCGACTTTAGAGAGTAGAAGTAGATGGCATTCAAAATCTGGCGTAGTAACTAATATATCATCCATTTAAACAGAGACTCTTTCCCTATCCTGTAGTAAAAGAGGCTTCATGACTATCCATTAGTCAACACATGCATTAAGGGGCGTTACACAATCCAAATGGTATCACTTTAAATTGATACAGAGATCTTCTGGGAACAGTGAATGCCGTTTTCTCGCGATATTTTTCATCCGATGGAGTCTGCCAGAAGACATCTTTTAAATCAATCGCGGAAATGAATTTGGTGTCATGTAATTAGCTTAGTAATCCATCGATGTGAGGAAGAGGATAAGAATCTTTGATGGTAACCTGATTCACACTTCGGAAATCCAAAAAAGTCTATTTTGCCTGGTTTCCTAATTAGTACAGCAGGGGAATTCCGTGTGCTGTTGCGTTCCTATATCACATCCATGGACAACATTCTATCCAATTCCCCATACATTAGTTTTAGAATGGCTGGAGATACTGTATAGTGTCTATGTTTGATTGGTGATCTTGTGATAGATGGAAAAGATTGCTTCACCTGGTCTAATCTATTAGTTTCTTCCGAGGTGAGTAAATGAAGCTTTGGATCCGATTTAAGTTCATCAGGAACTATGTCTAAGGATTCTGTAATTCTCTCCCGAAGTCTACTCCAAGATAAAGTTACTTATTAAGAGAAGGCACAAAATATATTTTTAACCGTTTTGTAACTTCATTGAAAGTAATGTTTGTGAAGAAATAACCTATTGATGCATGATTTGAACCTTCGGCTGAATACAAAATGCTATCATCAGGTTATAGAATGATACTTAATTTGGATAAATTTTTTCTAAATCCACTCCGAAGGCAACTAACCGAAGCTCCACTATCCAATAATTCTTCGATGGGAGTGGTTTCAAAAAAAAAAACTTGTGCAAAAGGCCGAGCATCATTAATTTTGTGAAAAATGCTATCAACCTGTATTATTTTTTTTATTGATTCGCCGTTGATGCCACTCTCTCAATCGGTGAGTAGAACGAGAAGTTAACTTTTCTGGCTGTGTTCCAAATATTTTATCACGAAATTTTTGATAATTGTTTTGTCTATTAATGAACGACTGACGAAATAAAGGTATGTTTTCCACTATAGGAGCTTTAGAATTTGGATGAAATTGGTCTAAATTATTGTTAAGAATTTCAATAGTTTCATTATTATGCAACAGAATAAAATAACTTATCAGCGAGGAACAGTTCGAGGATTCAACTGGCCTCTCTGCTCGTTTTCCTTACAAGATGTAGGCAAAACTCCAACAAGTCCACATCGATAGTAAAATAATCTTCGATTAGAGTAGGAACAAAGTTGAAATTTATGTCCAATTAAGTCTCAATTCCAACCTCTTTTATATTGTTGAGTGACTCTGATTCGCTTTCTGTAAATGTTTCATCTTTTGGAACTTCTAATTCAGAATTGTGATACTTATTTGGATTTCTATTACTTTGATATTATTAACAATAATTCAGCCTTACTTCCCTTAATACGCAATTCATTCAAAGTTTGACATTCAGAAGGAATCATATTAGGTAAAAGGATACTAAAAAGTTCGTTGTCAGGAATGGGTTGATTTCTCTGTAAATTTAAATCAATTGCTGCTGCTGAAAAATCCATCATGACTGTCATTAGTTCCTTGATGCTTTCGTTCAATGGTCTGGAGTATTTCTTAATCAGAATACCATTGACTAAAACAGGCCTTAAAAGCTGAACAAAACTTGATCAAGTAATTTGTGTAGTTTGCCGGAGAAATTGCCAATGCCAGTCACTGGCTTATCCGATAACAATTATTGAAATCATCAATCAACATAACGGGAAACAATTTCCTTTTAGTCAATAATTTTGTTTATTTGGTATTAGCAGGCCAATTCTCTTTTTTCTTTAAAAGTCGTCGGGCCTTGCTTTGTTGTGTCAGACGCGTTTCGACTACTTCGAGTCATCTTCAGTTTCTAAAGGATGTGAGGAAGGGAATGACTTTATACAGTCGTAGGATGGTTAAGCAGGTAGGTACTAAATTAGGTCAGGTAGAGAGATATTAGGTTTTTATTTTTTGGATTGTTAGATGTCCGTTTGTTATATTTCATCTCGTTTCCGTTTTCTTTGGAAAGTATGGTCTAGTGCTGAGAGAATTCATCGCAATTTGTACTAAGTTGTTCGTTGAAAATGTTACCATCTATTTTTCTATGTTTATATATTTCAAGCCTTTCAAGGATGTCAAGTCTCGGCCTTTTGTTTTCTTTATGTAGCAATGTCATAGAGTTTGTCATAGCGTTAGGCTTGTATGCGCGGTTTTGTAGATGCGTCGCATTATTGAAGTCTGCCTTGTTGTGTAAGAAAGATCGTAAGTGCTCTTGATATGTTGTATTTAGTTTCCGTGTTGTCCTTCCTATGTATACCATGTCGCAGTCCTTGCATGTTAGTTTGTATATGCCGTTGCTCTTAATTTAGAATGCAGTTTGCAGTTTGTATTTACTGTATTCTTTACAAGGATGTTGATCCAAGACATGATTTTGGACACGTCTTGGGAATAGGAAAATGTCGGGTTTTCCAGGAAGCCCTAGCCAAGGTAAAATTAGAACTTCGATGACCCGCATCCTGCAGCTAAACCTTCACCGCAGTTCAACCGCCCAAAATCTGCTTGAGCAGTTTGTGAGGGACATGAAAGCCGACTTTTTGCTGCTGACTGAACAACATCATGATAAAAGTCCTGCATCATGGTATCCTGATGAAACTGGTAATGCCGCCATCTGGGTTCGAAATAGTGATTTCGAGGCGGAGAGCTGTGGACGAGGGGATGGTTTTGTGTGGGTTCGGTGCTCAGGGACCACCTTCTTGAGTGTGTACCTAACGCCGAACGAATCAATATCATCTTTCCAAGCCAAGCTTCAGGCTTTGTTGATACAACGAACGCAGAGGGCAACGTGCTCCTTGGGGGAGACTTCAACGCGAAAGCAATGGAATGGGGCATGCCTCAAACAGATTCGCGGGGAAAACGAATCCTAGGAATGGCGGCCAGGACGACGCTCGTCGTACTAAACACTGGAAATACGCCGACTTTCCGCTGTATTGGCTGTGAAGGAACCATACTGGACGTGACATTCGCCTCGGAGTCCTTAGTACGGAGGATACACAACTGGAGAGTATTAGAGGACTACTCAGCCAGTGATCATCAGTGCATTCTGCTTGAGATAAGCGATGTTATCTTCCGACGTCCGTGCTCTCGGCTCTCTACAATTGGATGGAACATCAGAAGGATGGATGTCGAGAGGTTCGTTGAGGTGCTTACAGCAGGTGCACCGCTGCAGGGAGATCCGGAGGCGACGGAAGAACTGGGAGCTCAAGACGTGGTGAACTCAACTATGAGCATCATCACTACTGCTTGCAATGCTTCTATGCCCCGTCGAAAACCCAGGCACGGCAAGCCCCCAGTGTACTGGTGGTCAACTGAAATCGCTGAAAAGCAAAGGGAGTGTCACAAGCTCCGGTGTGAGGCCCAACGGGCACGGAACCATGACGACAGCATATAAGTCGGCCAGGAAATGCCTTCGCAAATTGATCAACAACAGCAAGGCTCGCTGCTGGCAAGATCTAGTGGACAATGTGAACAAGGATCCGTGGGGCCTTGGCTACAAGCTACTTATCCGGAAGCTTGGTGCCCTACGGAGACCTTGTATACATGATGCGGAAAGGATGAGCGAGATAGTGCGGGCACTCTTTCCCGCCCATTCCGTCCATGTTGACGCTGTCCATGGTGAAACAGCAGTCGAATGTGCACTCTTCACACAGTCGGAACTGGAAGAGGCATTCCTTTCACTGAAAGCGAGGAAGGCTCCAGGTCCAGATTGTGCTCCAGCTGAGGTGTTGCGGCTTGTCTATCACCATTTCCCTGACTAGCTGCTCAGCACATTCAACGATTGCCTACGGGACAGAGTTTTCCCGGTACGATGGATGTTAAGGAAAATTCTAAATGTCAAGGAAAATTCTAAGTATCATCAAGAATAACATAATAATTCTAAGTTCAATGTACTATAACATAAGTTCAATAAAAATTCTAAGTCCAACATTCAAGTAAATCATGATAAGCTATTTTGTTTCTCATACATTAATTCGATTCTGTAAGCAATTTAAAGTTCATTTAACTTAATTGTACTTTGCATTTTCATAAAATTGTAAAATTGCTTACAGTCAAATAATTGTACAAGTTCAATCAATCTTCGCAAGCAAATCAGTTTAAAGTTCAATTGAAGAATGTTGAATTGAATTCAAAAGATGCACCCGTTTGACAAAAACAGTCCATGTTGCAATATCCAGGTAGTGCACGCGCTTTGCAAAATATAACATGTAAGCAATATGTATCTATAAATTAAAATTGTAGGTGGAAAATAAATCATTGTCATTACAATCATCAACACTAACGTCTTTTACTTACTTCACGAGGAACATTTGGTCCGTCGAGCCGGATCCACTTAGAAGTGGATAGCAGCAAGAAAAGCAGATATCATCATCAGCAGCACCCAGCTTCAGATTTGCAAGAAGAAATCTTGGACTTGCAGAAGAACAAGAAGCATCAACACGCAGCACTTGGATTTGCAAGAAGGAAATTTGAACTTGCAGATGAACGAGTGGGTTGCAACGCAATTCTGACTTGCAGGAATCATCAGCGCAGTTTGGCTTTGCAAGGAGGAACTTTGAGCTTGTAGAAGAACAACTGGGTTTTGCAACACAACATTCAGCACGCAGCACTTGGATTTGCAAGAAGGAAATTCGAACTTGCAGACGAACGAGTGGGTTGCAACGCAATTCTGACTTGCAGGAATCATCAGCGCAGTTTGGCTTTGCAAGGAGGAACTTTGAGCTTGTAGAAGAACAACTGGGTTTGCAACACAACATTCAGCACGCAGCACTTGGATCTGCAAAAAAGGAAATTTGCAGTAGCCAAAGAACGAGTGGGTTTGGCACACAACATTTGGAGTTGCAGAAGAACGAGTGGGTTTGCACCACAACATTCTGACTTGCAGCACGCATCATTTGGATTTGCCAGAAGGAAATTCGGACTTGCAGACGAACGAGTGGGTTGCAACGCAATTCTGACTTGCAGGAATCATCAGCGCAGTTTGGCTTTGCAAGGAGGAACTTTGAGCTTGTGGAAGAACAACTGGGTTTGCAACACAACATTCAGCACGCAGCACTTGGATCTGCAAAAAAGGAAATTTGCAGTAGCCAAAGAACGAGTGGGTTTGGCACACAATATTTGGAGTTGCAGAAGAACGAGTGGGTTTGCACCACAACATTCTGACTTGCAGCACGCATCATTTGGATTTGCCAGAAGGAAATTTGGACTTGCAGAAGAACGAGTGGGTTTGCAACGCAGGAATCCCAGCTGGCAAGAAGGTATTGGGGAACTTGCGAAGTATCTGCAACTGGCAACAATCAAGGTTGAGCAGCGTTAACACACCCCGGAACCAACATGAGTGGCCAAGAGACAGCGTTCAATACGGTTCAAAGGCTCATCACAAATTATAAGAAGGACAGTGAGTCACGGAAAACTTACAAACAATGTGGACTAAATGCGAAAATCAGCATGAAGCGGCGTGCGATCGATTGAAAGAAAGGAAGGATGAGCTTCAGAAATACAACACAGAGTATGAAACTTTGGAATATTTAGTGCTGGATTATCTCACTCTATTCCAATCGAAATTAATGGATACTCCGTTGAAGGTTCAGTTCCAGCGCCATCTAAGGCCATCAAGTTAGACGACATGAAAGGTGACGCCATTAAGCTCGAAAGAGTGAGAATACCAGCTTTTAGCGGCAACTATGCAGATTGGTTCGCATTTCGGGACCTGTACCAAAGTATGGTGCACAATAATGCACAGTTAACCAAAGTACAAAAGCTGCAGTACCTTAGAAGTGCCCTCCGCGGAGGAGCTGAACAGCTCATAAACCACTTGAGCATAACTGACGACAATTATGAGTCTGCATGGACTCTGCTATGCGAAAGATACGACAATCATCGTGTCATAGCACAAGAGATGATGCAGCGCTTATTCAACATGGAAAATTGCTCAAAGAACGATCCATCTGGCTTAAGGCACATGTTGGATACTGTTAACCAACTTTTAGCAAGTATCAAAACATTAAGGGCAGATTCATTTGCACTCACAACAGTGTATATGCTGAACCAAAAACTTGATGAGGAGTCAAGAAGAGAATGGCAGCGACATATCTCAGATTCAACCGAAATTCCATCTCTGAAACAGTTCTTGGACTTTTTGAAGCAAAGATTTTCTATGTTAGAAGCTTTGTGTCCTGGGAAGCCAAAACCAAAGGCACTAAAGGTGAACACCATTCAGGTGGACTTAAAGCCATCATGTCCAATGTGCAAGGCAGCACATCTGCCTTTTGAATGCAGTTCGTTCAAGCAAGCTAGCGTTCAAACGCGTCGAGATGTTATTAAAAAATCGAAGTTATGCTTCAATTGTTTTGGACAACACCAAGTGAAAAAATGCTCCTCCACGCACGGATGCAAACTTTGTGGAAAGAAGCATAACACATTGTTGCACTTAGCGACCGCAGAATCTCCATAACAACCAAGGACACCAGCATCAATGAGTATTCAAGGACACGGAGCGTACACTAAGCAAAACTACGTTTTAATAGCCACAGCGCAAATAAAGGTGGGTCGTCCAGATGGTGAATGCCTGACATTCTGTGCGTTGTTGGACTCTGGAGCACAACGATCCTTTATTTGTGAATCGGCAGTCCACCTCTTAAAGTTCAGGATCAGTGGCATAGGAGCCGTGGAAAATGTCACCTCAAGAGGACAGATGAAGTTACGCGCTGTTGTCCAATCTGCAAATGGATATCAAGAAGAATTGATTTTCACCCCGTTGATTCTCACAACAATTACCGCACCCTTGCCTTGTACCGAGATTCCATTGATCATTCCGCAAGGATTGGTGATCGAAGATTTAGCTGATCCAAGGTTCAACGAACTATCAACCGTTGACATACTGATCGGAGCAGATCTTTATGATAAACTACTATTACCAGGACTGCTGCCCGGCCAACCTTATGCACAAAACACCAAACTTGGATGGGTGCTATTTGGATCAGTCCCATGTAAAATATCTGCTGCACTGTGTGCTTTCGTTTCGCACCAAGGCTTAGACGAAAACTTACGTCAGTTCTGGGAGATTGAAGAACTTCCTACAGTAAAACATTTAACCAAGGAAGAAAGGGAGAACGAAAGTCACTACTCACAAACTGTACACCGACAACCATCAGGAAGATACTCTGTAAGTCTACCGTTCAAGAGTGAAATGGATCCATTAGTAGACATCGGTGATACACAAAAAAATGCATACATACGATTTCGATAGTTGGAGCACCGTTTATCACGAAATCCTGAACTCTATGAACAGTATCGGAGGTTTATGAAGGAGTATATTGACTTAGGTCACATGTCAAAGGTACCAGCAGACCAAACGAAGATGAAAACAGCATACTATCTCCCACATCATGCCGTAATTAAAGAAAGCAGCACCACCACCAAATTAAGAGTAGTGTTTAATGCGTCACAAAAAGGCTCCAAAGGAAAATCCCTAAATGACTTACTGCACACTGGTCATTCAATTCAAGGAACGCTATTACATCTTTTAATGCGATGGAGACAATACAAGTATGTCATTGCAGCTGACATCGAAAAGATGTACCGGCAGACTTTTGTCCACGATAGGGACCAACATTTTCAGAGGATTCTATGGCGCTTTAACCAAACTGAACCTGTGCAACACTACCAATTAAGGACAGTCACATATGGAACAGCATGTGCGCCATACCTTGCCATACGAACACTACATCAAATGGCTACAGATGAAATACACTCCTATCCAGAGGCAGCACAAATCTTGGCAAGAGACTTTTATGTCGATGATGTGCTAACTGCATCAGACAACTTGGAAAGCTTACTACGGCTGCAAGCAGAGCTGCGGAGTCTTCTGAAGAAGGGCGGTTTTTGTTTGAGGAAATGGTCTGCCAATCATTCGAAACTGTTGGAACGGATACCGATAACAGACGGGGAAACACAACTGCCCCTGAATATAGTAGCTACAGAGAGTATCAAAACACTAGGGATTCAATGACATCCAGCTACGGATGAGTTCTCCTTCACTATAGCAAAGCCAAACGAGGGTAAAATATTTACAAAACGGCAAATTTTAACAGAGGTCGCCCGATTGTTTGATCCTATCGGTTGGCTACAGCCGTGTATCATCATAGGAAAAACGACCATACAGAAGCTATGGCTAGAAGACAAGGGTTGAGATGATCCATTAGACGCAAGGACAACAAAGGAATGGACCCAACTGAGACAGCAACTTCCTGTCCTTAAAGACTTGAAGATAAAACGATGGATAGAACTGAGCCCATCCTATCAATTCGAACTCCACGGGTTTTGTGACGCATCATCAACCGCCTATGCAGCAGTGATATACATCCGAGTCGCTACTCTTTCAGCAACAAAGGTTACCCTTCTCGCAGCCAAATCAAAGGTGGCTCCAGTCAAGGTCCAGTCAATTCCAAGACTAGAACTTAATGGAGCATCGTTGCTAGTGAACCTAATGAAATTAGTTGTGAGTGCTAATAATTGGATCAACGTCTCTCAATTTTATTGGAGGGACTCAACCGTCGTACTTTCCTGGATTCAAAGCCCTGCTGCCAAATGGAAGGTTTATGTTGCTAATCGGGTTAGTATTATCCAAGAGCATAGCTCCATTGAGCGCTGGAATCACGTTAGCACTGACGACAATCCAGCTGACATCGCATCAAGGGGGATGTTCCCAAAGGAGCTTGTTAATTCCACTCTATGGTGGGCGGGACCAACATGGCTAAGTGCACCCATCATCCGAATGCCAGCAAAAATACAGACAATACACCATGAAGACGAAGAAAGAAGGATTACATCCATAACAACTACCTTAGAAGAAGAACCTGCAATATTAACAAGATTTTCATCCTTCCACAAACTCAACAGAGTCGTAGCATTGTGTCAACGTTTTGCGTTTAATACCAAGCACCCCAATATGACACGCACAGGAACCTTATCAGAAACCGAACTCAAAGAAGCCACAAACACATGCATAAGAGTGTCTCAAGCACACGCGTTCAAAGAAGAAATTCATCAGCTCACTAAAGCTGATGGTGTCCACAGAAGCAGTCGTATTTTGGACTTAACTCCATGGATCGATAATGCAGGTATCCTTAGGGTGGGCGGACGCATCCACTTTGCACGCACGGCCGATACAACTAAACACCCGGCTATAATTTCAAAGGGTCACTTCGCAAAGCTACTGATTCGACAAGCCCACCAACAAACTTTACACGGTGGTTGCCACTTGACTCTGAATACATTACGTCTGAAGTACTGGGTAATCTCAGCACAAACGCAGGTGAAGAAGGCACTGCGAGAATGCATAACATGTTTCAAAATGACAGCCAGGCCAAGGACACAACTTATGGGAACCCTGCCAGCCTCGAGAGTGCAATTAGAAAAGCCCTTCCTACAAACGGGAATTGATTACGCGGGACCAATTACTATAACATGGAATGGAGGAAGGGGTGCCAAGACTAGAAAGGCGTACATTGCGATATTTGTATGTATGGCAACGAAGGCGTTTCATCTGGAACTGGTGTCCGATCTCTCCACAAACGCATGCATTGCAGCCATCAAAAGATTCGTGGCAAGACAAGGAATTTGCCGAACAATATTCAGCCACTGCGGCTCCAATTTTCTGGGAGCCAACAAACAACTCCAAGCCATTTACAAAACGTCCCTTCAAGCGTGCTCTTCTGAAGTTGCTTATCATGGTATAGAGTGGAAGTTCATCCCTCCCAGCAGCCCACATTTTGGTGGACTCTGGGAAGCCGGCGTGAAGTCAATGAAAAGTCACTTCTATAAAACCATCGGAACTCAAATCTTAAATATAGAAGAAATGAACACACTGCTAGCTCAGATTGAAGCATGCATGAACTCACGTCCATTAACACAAATAAGTGACGATCCAAATGATGTAGCCGCACTAACCCCAGGCCATTTTTTAACAGGAGACAACCTATTTGAAATTAAGGATGACCCGTGCGAAGTAAAAAGCACCCTACTGAAAAGGTGGCAACTGGTCCAGCAAATGAAGCATTCATTCTGGAAGAGATGGACGGAAGGGTACCTACAACGTCTTCAGCAAAGATCTAAGTGGTTGGAGAAAAAAGACAACCCAAAAGTAGGTGAGCTGGTGTTAGTAAAAACGGACAACATTCCGTCGATGAAATGGCCTTTAGCGAGAGTCATAGCAACACATCCAGGACCAGACGGTCTAGTCCGAACTGTATCTGTCAAGATGAATGGAAGTATCAAAAAAAGACCTATCGTTAAAATTTGCAGCCTACCGCTTAAGAACATGGAAGAAAAGGCACCAGAAGTAAACCCAGAACCATCACTGACAGGGATTCACTTAGAAACCAATACGGCAATCAAACGTCCGACAACAGAAGCTGTTGACGCAAAAAAGAGAAGAAAGAAAATCCTGCCCAGCATCTCAACAGTTTTACTCACCACGCTCTTTTTTCTTGGAGTTTTACCACATCCCACGTTATCAGAAGCTAATATAACGAACTTAGACGGTGGTCTCTACATTGAAGAGATTGGAAAGGGAAACATCAACCGAGGAGCTTTACAACTCAACATCGAGCTTCCCCTATCTGATCTGGCGACTGATGAGAACAATCTGCGAAGTATGAATGCAAGCTTATACTCTATGTGCTCCCTGGGCACGCAAGCAGCTGGAAAGGTACATTGCTGGGATTTAGTCCATCATATATCGGAGAGGATCGATGACACGCAACATAAAATCAATTTATTACGGTTTATGCACCATCGGAGGAAGCGTGGAATATTCGGCCAAATGCTTACAGCAGTATTTGGAGTCAACGACGAAACCATCACTGACGTACAGAACTTATCCACAAACCAGGAAGCGCTCAAGAACCTGATCAATCATCAAGGGAAGATTATACTCCAAGCCACCAAGAAGCTTAACACAACATCTAGCAGGATTAACCGCCAGCTTGGACGGTTCTCCGACCAATTGAACAAAGGCCTGGAACAGATCAACGAATCGAAAAAATAGTTCTCTAGAGTCGATGCAAATCAAATAACTATCCAGTTCTTAGCGACGTATCAACGCGCCATTAATTTCATTGAAGAAGTTTTCTACAAATACAATAACATTTTGTTAGCAATCAATAGCAAGGAAGGAATACTGGATTGCATTAAGATGGCAGACCTTCAAGCAACTATTCACAGCACCCAAGCTCTTTTGCCAGCTCATCTTACGATCTTACATTCCGCAATTTCCAGACTCATAACTGACTCTATCGAAAGCAGTATCCAAATTCATGGCTATTTACCAATTATCGACAACCGCAGGTTGGACCTCATCAAGGCTACAGGAATTCCCTTCCACCAGAATTTTACACTATTTACAGCGTTCAGCGTGTCGAACTCGATTATCGGAGTCAACTACAACGATCAAGTTTATTTCGAAACAACCAGCAGCGAGATTGCAAGGGCGCCAGAACTTACAACGGAAACCTATCTTTTGTCCAGCACAATCCTGATCGACATGAAAGCCAAGGCAAATTGTGTGATTCGAGAACTGTACAACCTACACAATCAACCTAAATGTCCTCAAATATCTTTCCGAACATCTTCACTGATTCTCCAACAAATGATGTCGATTAACGAATGGTTGTTCCTCACCCCGCAACCAGTTCACGCGCAGACAGTATGCCAGGGAAGACGAAAGGATATTTTAATCAGCGGGGCAGGAATCATCCAACTCACACAGGATTGTCAATTGCAAGCTCAGGAATTCATCCTCGTAGCCGACCAAAGCCAAGCGGGACGCTCTTTCCCCATCTACATCTCGCCAACGATGCCGGAAATAAATATTTCACTACAACACACAGAAATCAAACAACTGAACATATCAACCATCATCGGAGCAGAGGAGTCCTTCACATCGCTTGTAATCGAGCAGGAAGAACTAACAGCAGCAATGAACAATGTCGAGTGGAAAACTGTCAACCATCATAAAGTGTTATCAACAATATCTATAACACTGTCTGGGCTGATCCTTGCCACACTGGTTATCATTTGCATCTACCGATACAGACGAAGCAACTCCAAGGAAATCAATGTCACATCACAACCTTCTTCATTTGCCACCTGGTATGGCGAGCACCGTTTATAAGACCCTGTCGGTCTTGGTGGGCGGAATGTTAAGGAAAATTCTAAATGTCAAGGAAAATTCTAAGTATCATCAAGAATAACATAATAATTCTAAGTTCGATGTACTATAACATAAGTTCAATAAAAATTCTAAGTCCAACATTCAAGTAAATCATCATAAGCTTTTTTGTTTCTCATACATTAATTCGATTCTGTAAGCAATTTAAAGTTCATTTAACTTAATTGTACTTTGCATTTTTTTTTTTTTTGATACTTCCATTCATCTTGACAGATACAGTTCGGACTAGACCGTCTGGTCCTGGATGTGTTGCTATGACTCTCGCTAAAGGCCATTTCATCGACGGAATGTTGTCCGTTTTTACTAACACCAGTTCACCTACTTTTGGGTTGTCTTTTTTCTCCAACCACTTAGATCTTTGCTGAAGACGTTGTAGGTACCCTTCCGTCCATTTCTTCCAGAATGAATGCTTCATTTGCTGGACCAGTTGCCACCTTTTCAGTAGGGTGCTTTTTACTTCGCACGGGTCATCCTTAATTTCAAATAGGTTGTCTCCTGTTAAAAAATGGCCTGGGGTTAGTGCGGCTACATCATTTGGATCGTCACTTATTTGTGTTAATGGACGTGAGTTCATGCATGCTTCAATCTGAGCTGGCAGTGTGTTCATTTCTTCTATATTTAAGATTTGAGTTCCGATGGTTTTATAGAAGTGACTTTTCATTGACTTCACGCCGGCTTCCCAGAGTCCACCAAAATGTGGGCTGCTGGGAGGGATGAACTTCCACTCTATACCATGATAAGCAACTTCAGAAGAGCATGCTTGAAGGGACGTTTTGTAAATGGCTTGGAGTTGTTTGTTGGCTCCCAGAAAATTGGAGCCGCAGTGGCTGAATATTGTTCGGCAAATTCCTCGTCTTGCCACGAATCTTTTGATGGCTGCAATGCATGCGTTTGTGGAGAGATCGGACACCAGTTCCAGATGAAACGCCTTCGTTGCCATACATGCAAATATCGCAATGTACGCCTTTCTAGTCTTGGCACCCCTTCCTCCATTCCATGTTATAGTAATTGGTCCCGCGTAATCAATTCCCGTTTGTAGGAAGGGCTTTTCTAATTGCACTCTCGAGGCTGGCAGGGTTCCCATAAGTTGTGTCCTTGGCCTGGCTGTCATTTTGAAACATGTTATGCATTCTCGCAGTGCCTTCTTCACCTGCGTTTGTGCTGAGATTACCCAGTACTTCAGACGTAATGTATTCAGAGTCAAGTGGCAACCACCGTGTAAAGTTTGTTGGTGGGCTTGTCGAATCAGTAGCTTTGCGAAGTGACCCTTTGAAATTATAGCCGGGTGTTTAGTTGTATCGGCCGTGCGTGCAAAGTGGATGCGTCCGCCCACCCTAAGGATACCTGCATTATCGATCCATGGAGTTAAGTCCAAAATACGACTGCTTCTGTGGACACCATCAGCTTTAGTGAGCTGATGAATTTCTTCTTTGAACGCGTGTGCTTGAGACACTCTTATGCATGTGTTTGTGGCTTCTTTGAGTTCGGTTTCTGATAAGGTTCCTGTGCGTGTCATATTGGGGTGCTTGGTATTAAACGCAAAACGTTGACACAATGCTACGACTCTGTTGAGTTTGTGGAAGGATGAAAATCTTGTTAATATTGCAGGTTCTTCTTCTAAGGTAGTTGTTATGGATGTAATCCTTCTTTCTTCGTCTTCATGGTGTATTGTCTGTATTTTTGCTGGCATTCGGATGATGGGTGCACTTAGCCATGTTGGTCCCGCCCACCATAGAGTGGAATTAACAAGCTCCTTTGGGAACATCCCCCTTGATGCGATGTCAGCTGGATTGTCGTCAGTGCTAACGTGATTCCAGCGCTCAATGGAGCTATGCTCTTGGATAATACTAACCCGATTAGCAACATAAACCTTCCATTTGGCAGCAGGGCTTTGAATCCAGGAAAGTACGACGGTTGAGTCCCTCCAATAAAATTGAGAGACGTTGATCCAATTATTAGCACTCACAACTTCTTTCATTAGGTTCACTAGCAACGTTGCTCCATTAAGTTCTAGTCTTGGAATTGACTGGACCTTGACTGGAGCCACCTTTGATTTGGCTGCGAGAAGGGTAACCTTTGTTGCTGAAGGAGTAGTGACTCGGATGTATATCACTGCTGCATAGGCGGTTGATGATGCGTCACAAAACCCGTGGAGTTCGAATTGATAGGATGGGCTCAGTTCTATCCATCGTTTTATCTTCAAGTCTTTAAGGACAGGAAGTTGCTGTCTCAGTTGGGTCCATTCCTTTGTTGCCCTTGCGTCTAATGGATCATCCCAACCCTTGTCTTCTAGCCATAGCTTCTGTATGGTCGTTTTTCCTATGATGATACACGGCTGTAGCCAACAGATAGGATCAAACAATCGGGCGACCTCTGTTAAAATTTGCCGTTTTGTAAATATTTTACCCTCGTTTGGATTTGCTATAGTGAAGGAGAACTCATCCGTAGCTGGATGCCATTGAATCCCTAGTGTTTTGATACTCTCTGTAGCTACTATATTCAGGGGCAGTTGTGTTTCCCTGTCTGTTATCGGTATCCGTTCAACAGTTTCGAATGATTGGCAGACCACTTCCTCAAACAAAAACCGCCCTTCTTCAGAAGACTCCGCAGCTCTGCTTGCAGCCGTAGTAAGCTTTCCAAGTTGTCTGATGCAGTTAGCACATCATCGACATAAAAGTCTCTTGCCAAGATTTGTGCTGCCACTGGATAGGAGTGTATTTCATCTGTAGCCAGTTGATGTAGTGTTCGTATGGCAAGGTATGGCGCACATGCTGTTCCATATGTGACTGTCCTTAATTGGTAGTGTTGCACAGGTTCAGTTTGGTTAAAGCGCCATAGAATCCTCTGAAAATGTTGGTCCCTATCGTGGACAAAAGTCTGCCGGTACATCTTTTCGATGTCAGCTGCAATGACATACTTGTATTGTCTCCATCGCATTAAAAGATGTAATAGCGTTCCTTGAATTGAATGACCAGTGTGCAGTAAGTCATTTAGGGATTTTCCTTTGGAGCCTTTTTGTGACGCATTAAACACTACTCTTAATTTGGTGGTGGTGCTGCTTTCTTTAATTACGGCATGATGTGGGAGATAGTATGCTGTTTTCATCTTCGTTTGGTCTGCTGGTACCTTTGACATGTGACCTAAGTCAATATACTCCTTCATAAACCTCCGATACTGTTCATAGAGTTCAGGATTTCGTGATAAACGGTGCTCCAACTGTCGAAATCGTATGTATGCATTTTTTTGTGTATCACCGATGTCTACTAATGGATCCATTTCACTCTTAAACGGTAGACTTACAGAGTATCTTCCTGATGGTTGTCGGTGTACAGTTTGTGAGTAGTGACTTTCGTTCTCCCTTTCTTCCTTGGTTAAATGTTTTACTGTAGGAAGTTCTTCAATCTCCCAGAACTGACGTAAGGTTTCGTCTAAGCCTTGGTGCGAAACGAAAGCACACAGTGCAGCAGATATTTTACATGGGACTGATCCAAATAGCACCCATCCAAGTTTGGTGTTTTGTGCATAAGGTTGGCCGGGCAGCAGTCCTGGTAATAGTAGTTTATCATAAAGATCTGCTCCGATCAGTATATCAACGGTTGATGGTTCGTTGAACCTTGGATCAGCTAAATCTTCGATCACCAATCCTTGCGGAATGATCAATGGAATCTCGGTACAAGGCAAGGGTGCAGTAATTGTTGTGAGAATCAACGGGGTGAAAATCAATTCTTCTTGATATCCATTTGCAGATTGGACAACAGCGCGTAACTTCGTCTGTCTTCTTGAGGTGACATTTTCCACGGCTCCTATGCCACTGATCCTGAACTTTAAGAGGTGGACTGCCGATTCACAAATAAAGGATTGTTGTGCTCCAGAGTCCAACAACGCACGGAATGTCAGGCATTCACCATCTGGACGACCCACCTTTATTTGCGCTGTGGCTATTAAAACGTAGTTTTGCTTAGTGTACGCTCCGTGTCCTTGAATACTCATTGATGCTGGTGTCCTTGGTTGTTATGGAGATTCTGCGGTCGCTAAGTGCAACAATGTGTTATGCTTCTTTCCACAAAGTTTGCATCCGTGCGTGGAGGAGCATTTTTTCACTTGGTGTTGTCCAAAAAAATTGAAGCATAACTTCGATTTTTTAATAACATCTCGACGCGTTTGAACGCTAGCTTGCTTGAACGAACTGCATTCAAAAGGCAGATGTGCTGCCTTGCACATTGGACATGATGGCTTTAAGTCCACCTGAATGGTGTTCACCTTTAGTGCCTTTGGTTTTGGCTTCCCAGGACACAAAGCTTCTAACATAGAAAATCTTTGCTTCAAAAAGTCCAAGAACTGTTTCAGAGATGGAATTTCGGTTGAATCCGAGATATGTCGCTGCCATTCTCTTCCTGACTCCTCATCAAGTTTTTGGTTCAGCATATACACTGTTGTGAGTGCAAATGAATCTGCCCTTAATGTTTTGATACTTGCTAAAAGTTGGTTAACAGTATCCAACATGTGCCTTAAGCCAGATGGATCGTTCTTTGAGCAATTTTCCATGTTGAATAAGCGCTGCATCATCTCTTGTGCTATGACACGATGATTGTCGTATCTTTCGCATAGCAGAGTCCATGCAGACTCATAATTGTCGTCAGTTATGCTCAAGTGGTTTATGAGCTGTTCAGCTCCTCCGCGGAGGGCACTTCTAAGGTACTGCAGCTTTTGTACTTTGGTTAACTGTGCATTATTGTGCACCATACTTTGGTACAGGTCCCGAAATGCGAACCAATCTGCATAGTTGCCGCTAAAAGCTGGTATTCTCACTCTTTCGAGCTTAATGGCGTCACCTTTCATGTCGTCTAACTTGATGGCCTTAGATGGCGCTGGAACTGAACCTTCAACGGAGTATCCATTAATTTCGATTGGAATAGAGTGAGATAATCCAGCACTAAATATTCCAAAGTTTCATACTCTGTGTTGTATTTCTGAAGCTCATCCTTCCTTTCTTTCAATCGATCGCACGCCGCTTCATGCTGATTTTCGCATTTAGTCCACATTGTTTGTAAGTTTTCCATCCTTGTCTGGAAATATGCGAGACTATGGCGTGACTCACTGTCCTTCTTATAATTTGTGATGAGCCTTTGAACCGTATTGAACGCTGTCTCTTGGCCACTCATGTTGGTTCCGGGGTGTGTTAACGCTGCTCAACCTTGATTGTTGCCAGTTGCAGATACTTCGCAAGTTCCCCAATACCTTCTTGCCAGCTGGGATTCCTGCGTTGCAAACCCACTCGTTCTTCTGCAAGTCCAAATTTCCTTCTGGCAAATCCAAATGATGCGTGCTGCAAGTCAGAATGTTGTGGTGCAAACCCACTCGTTCTTCTGCAACTCCAAATATTGTGTGCCAAACCCACTCGTTCTTTGGCTTCTGCAAATTTCCTTTTTTGCAAATCCAAGTGCTGCGTGCTGAATGTTGTGTTGCAAACCCAGTTGTTCTTCCACAAGCTCAAAGTTCCTCCTTGCAAAGCCAAACTGCGCTGATGATTCCTGCAAGTCAGAATTGCGTTGCAACCCACTCGTTCGTCTGCAAGTCCGAATTTCCTTCTGGCAAATCCAAATGATGCGTGCTGCAAGTCAGAATGTTGTGGTGCAAACCCACTCGTTCTTCTGCAACTCCAAATGTTGTGTGCCAAACCCACTCGTTCTTTGGCTACTGCAAATTTCCTTTTTTGCAGATCCAAGTGCTGCGTGCTGAATGTTGTGTTGCAAACCCAGTTGTTCTTCTACAAGCTCAAAGTTCCTCCTTGCAAAGCCAAACTGCGCTGATGATTCCTGCAAGTCAGAATTGCGTTGCAACCCACTCGTTCGTCTGCAAGTTCGAATTTCCTTCTTGCAAATCCAAGTGCTGCGTGCTGAATGTTGTGTTGCAAACCCAGTTGTTCTTCTACAAGCTCAAAGTTCCTCCTTGCAAAGCCAAACTGCGCTGATGATTCCTGCAAGTCAGAATTGCGTTGCAACCCACTCGTTCGTCTGCAAGTTCGAATTTCCTTCTTGCAAATCCAGGTGCTGCGTGTTGATGCTTCTTGTTCTTCTGCAAGTCCAAGATTTCTTCTTGCAAATCTGAAGCTGGGTGCTGCTGATGATGAAATCTGCTTTTCTTGCTTCTATCCACTTCTAAATGGATCCGGCTCGACGGACCAAATGTTCCTGCGTGAAGTAAGTAAAAGACGTTAGTGTTGATGATTGTAATGAGAATGATTTATTTTCCACCTTCAATTTTAATTTATAGATACATATTGCTTACATGTTATACAGGGTGGGCCATAAGGGTGTTGGCGGTTTAAATATTCGATTTAAAAAAAACTACGAAACATAACACAAATATATTTGTATTGTTAAAAAGTAGAAGCATAGGAATTTTTAAGACTTAAAAATAATGTTTTCCAAATGGCATCCCTCGGCTGCTTGGCACTCTTGGAACCGAAGTCGCAAATTTTGGAAAACTCGTTGAAAAGTTGTTCTCGGTATTTTGTTACTTTCCTGAATAATATTCCTCTTCAGCTGCTCTAAATTGGTCGGATTATTCTCGTAAACTACCGATTTGCGGTAGCCCCATAGAAAATAATCGCATGGAGAGAGATCGGGGCTACGTGGGGGCCATTCAATATCCCCCCTTTTCGAGATGAGTTTTCCGGGAAAAACATTTTTCAGCAGCTCTATGGATACCCTAGCCGTATGATATGTGGCCCCATCCTGTTGAAACCACATCCTCGAGGTATTGCCTTGAAGTTCTTGCAAAGCTGGCACCAAAAAGTCTGTTATCATGTTGCAATAACACACTGATATGGCCCACCCCGTATTTTGCAAAGCGCGTGCACTACCTGGATATTGCAACATGGACTGTTTTTGTCAAGCGGGTGCATCTTTTGAGTTCAGTTCAATATTCTTCAATTGAACTTTAAACTGATTTGCTTGCGAAGATTGATTGAACTTGTACAATTATTTGACTGTAAGCAATTTTACAATTTTATGAAAATGCAAAGTACAATTAAGTTAAATGAACTTTAAATTGCTTACAGAATCGAATTAATGTATGAGAAACAAAATAGCTTATGATGATTTACTTGAATGTTGGACTTAGAATTTTTATTGAACTTATGTTATAGTACATTGAACTTAGAATTATTATGTTATTCTTGATGATACTTAGAATTTTCCTTGACATTTAGAATTTTCCTTAACATCCATCGTACCGGGAAAACTCTGTCCCGTAGGCAATCGTTGAATGTGCTGAGCAGCTAGTCAGGGAAATGGTGATAGACAAGCCGCAACACCTCAGCTGGAGCACAATCTGGACCTGGAGCCTTCCTCGCTTTCAGTGAAAGGAATGCCTCTTCCAGTTCCGACTGTGTGAAGAGTGCACATTCGACTGCTGTTTCACCATGGACAGCGTCAACATGGACGGAATGGGCGGGAAAGAGTGCCCGCACTATCTCGCCCATCTTTTCCGCATCATGTATACAAGGTCTCCGTAGGGCACCAAGCTTCCGGATAAGTAGCTTGTAGCCAAGGCCCCACGGATCCTTGTTCACATTGTCCACTAGATCTTGCCAGCAGCGAGCCTTGCTGTTGTTGATCAATTTGCGAAGGCATTTCCTGGCCGACTTATATGCTGTCGTCATGGTTCCGTGCCCGTTGGGCCTCACACCGGAGCTTGTGACACTCCCTTTGCTTTTCAGCGATTTCAGTTGACCACCAGTACACTGGGGGCTTGCCGTGCCTGGGTTTTCGACGGGGCATAGAAGCATTGCAAGCAGTAGTGATGATGCTCATAGTTGAGTTCACCACGTCTTGAGCTCCCAGTTCTTCCGTCGCCTCCGGATCTCCCTGCAGCGGTGCACCTGCTGTAAGCACCTCAACGAACCTCTCGACATCCATCCTTCTGATGTTCCATCCAATTGTAGAGAGCCGAGAGCACGGACGTCGGAAGATAACATCGCTTATCTCAAGCAGAATGCACTGATGATCACTGGCTGAGTAGTCCTCTAATACTCTCCAGTTGTGTATCCTCCGTACTAAGGACTCCGAGGCGAATGTCACGTCCAGTATGGTTCCTTCACAGCCAATACAGTGGAAAGTCGGCGTATTTCCAGTGTTAGGATTCGTTTTCCCCGCGAATCTGTTTGAGGCATGCCCCATTCCATTGCTTTCGCGTTGAAGTCTCCCCCAAGGAGCACGTTGCCCTCTGCGTCCGTTGTATCAACAAAGCCTGAAGCTTGGCTTGGAAAGATGATATTGATTCGTTCGGCGTTAGGTACACACTCAAGAAGGTGGTCCCTGAGCACCGAACCCACACAAAACCATCCCCTCGTCCACAGCTCTCCGCCTCGAAATCACTATTTCGAACCCAGATGGCGGCATTACCAGTTTCATCAGGATACCATGATGCAGGACTTTTATCATGATGTTGTTCAGTCAGCAGCAAAAAGTCGGCTTTCATGTCCCTCACTAACTGCTCAAGCAGATTTTGGGCGGTTGAACTGCGGTGAAGGTTTAGCTGCAGGATGCGGGTCATCGAAGTTCTAATTTTACCTGTGCTAGGGCTTCCTGGAAAACCCGACATTTTCCTATTCCCAAGACGTGTCCAAAATCATGTCTTGGATCAACATCCTTGTAAAGAATACAGTAAATACAAACTGCAAACTGCATTCTAAATTAAGAGCAACGGCATATACAAACTAACATGCAAGGACTGCGACATGGTATACATAGGAAGGACAACACGGAAACTAAATACAACATAGCAAGAGAACTTACGATCTTTCTTACACAACAAGGCAGACTTCAATAATGCGACGCATCTACAAAACCGCGCATACAAGCCTAACGCTATGACAAACTCTATGACATTGCTACATAAAGAAAACAAAAGGCCGAGACTTGACATCCTTGAAAGGCTTGAAATATATAAACATAGAAAAATAGATGGTAACATTTTCAACGAACAACTTAGTACAACTTGCGATGAATTCTCTCAGCACTAGACCATACTTTCCAAAGAAAACGGAAACGAGATGAAATAGAACAAACGGACATCTAACAATCCAAAAAATAAAAACCTAATATCTCTCTACCTGACCTAATTTAGTACCTACCTGCTTAACCATCCTACGACTGTATAAAGTCATTCCCTTCCTCACATCCTTTAGAAACTGAAGATGACTCGAAGTAGTCGAAACGCGTCTGACACAACAAAGCAAGGCCCGACGACTTTTTAAGAAAAAAGAGAATTGGCCTGCTAATACCAAATAAACAAAATTATTGACTAAAAGGAAATTGTTTCCCGTTATGTTGATTGATGATTTCAATAATTGTTATCGGATAAGCCAGTGACTGGCATTGGCAATTTCTCCGGCAAACTACGCAAATTACTTGATCAAGTTTTGTTCAGCTTTTAAGGCCTGTTTTAGTCAATGGTATTCTGATTAAGAAATACTCCAGACCATTGAACGAAAGCATCAAGGAACTAATGACAGTCATGATGGATTTTTCAGCAGCAGCAATTGATTTAAAATTACAGAGAAATCAACCCATTCCTGACAACGAACTTTTTAGTATCCTTTTACCTAATATGATTCCTTCTGAATGTCAAACTTTGAATGAATTGCGTATTAAGGGAAGTAAGGCTGAATTATTGTTAATAACATCAAAGTAATAGAAATCCAAATAAGTATCACAATTCTGAATTAGAAGTTCCAAAAGATGAAACATTTACAGAAAGCGAATCAGAGTCACTCAACAATATAAAAGAGGTTGGAATTGAGACTTAATTGGACATAAATTTCAACTTTGTTCCTACTCTAATCGAAGATTATTTTGCTATCGATGTGGACTTGTTGGAGTTTTGCCTACATCTTGTAAGGAAAACGAGCAGAGAGGCCAGTTGAATCCTCGAACTGTTCCTCGCTGATAAGTTATTTTATTCTGTTGCATAATAATGAAACTATTGAAATTCTTAACAATAATTTAGACCAATTTCATCCAAATTCTAAAGCTCCTATAGTGGAAAACATACCTTTATTTCGTCAGTCGTTCATTAATAGACAAAACAATTATCAAAAATTTCGTGATAAAATATTTGGAACACAGCCAGAAAAGTTAACTTCTCGTTCTACTCACCGATTGAGAGAGTGGCATCAACGGCGAATCAATAAAAAAATTAATACAGGTTGATAGCATTTTTCACAAAATTAATGATGCTCGGCCTTTTGCACAAGTTTTTTTTTTGAAACCACTCCCATCGAAGAATTATTCGATAGTGGAGCTTCGGTTAGTTGCCTTCGGAGTGGATTTAGAAAAAATTTATCCAAATTAAGTATCATTCTATAACCTGATGATAGCATTTTGTATTCAGCCGAAGGTTCAAATCATGCATCAATAGGTTATTTCTTCACAAACATTACTTTCAATGAAGTTACAAAACGGTTAAAAATATATTTTGTGCCTTCTCTTAATAAGTAACTTTATCTTGGAGTAGACTTCGGGAGAGAATTACAGAATCCTTAGACATAGTTCCTGATGAACTTAAATCGGATCCAAAGCTTCATTTACTCACCTCGGAAGAAACTAATAGATTAGACCAGGTGAAGCGATCTTTTCCATCTTGTGAAAGCTTGGGCTTGGGACGTACTTCAAAAGAAACTCATGTGATTGATGTTGGAAAAGCTACACCAATCAAACGTAGACACTATACAGTATCTCCAGCCATTCTAAAACTAATGTATGGGGAATTGGATAGAATGTTGTCCATGGATGTGATATAGGAACGCAACAGCACACGGAATTCCCCTGCTGTACTAATTAGGAAACCAGGCAAAATAGACTTTTTTGGATTTCCGAAGTGTGAATCAGGTTACCATCAAAGATTCTTATCCTCTTCCTCACATCGATGGATTACTAAGCTAATTACATGACACCAAATTCATTTCCGCGATTGATTTAAAAGATGCCTTCTGGCAGACTCCATCGGATGAAAAATATCGCGAGAAAACGGCATTCACTGTTCCCAGAAGATATCTGTATCAATTTAAAGTGATACCATTTGGATTGTGTAACGCCCCTTAATGCATGTGCTGACTAATGGATAGTCTTGAAGCCTCTTTTACTACAGGATAGGGAAAGAGTCTCTGTTTAAATGGATGATATATTGGTTACTACGCCAGATTTTGAATGCCATCTACTTCTACTCTCTAAAGTCGCAGATTGCCTTCGCAACGCTTACCTTACAATAAATGTTAATAAAAGTCATTTTTGTATGAAAGAAGTGAATTATGTAGGATGCATATTCGAGGATGGTAAATTGAGGACAGATCCGCCTAAACTCATAGCCATTAGCCATTAGCCTACGTTTCTCAAAAGTTATGGCGAGGTTCGTGCTGATCAGCAAGGGGAAGGAAAATCCCGAATCGCCGCCTGCATACCGCCCGTTATGTATGCCAGACACGGTTGGGAGGATGCTATAGAAACTCATCAAGGGAAGACTCACTGACGCGATTCGTGCTGCTGGGGACCTATCTCCTCGGCAGTACGACTGTAGAGCAGGACGTTCTACCATTGACGCGATTGCAGAGGTGGCGAACGCGGTCCAGAAAAGCAGAGGCATATAGTCGCACCAAGCGACGGATCGTCCTGTTGGTGACACTCGACGTCAGGAAAGCCTTCAACTCCGCTAGGTGGGTGGATATTCTGGATACACTGGAAAACTCTTTTAAATTCCAGAATATCTAATGCGGCTTTTGAGGCACTACTTAAAGGACCGAAGCCTGCTCTACGACACTACAATGACATCGGGTGTTGCCCAGGGATCTATCCTTGGTCCGGACCTGTGGAATGTGTCTTACGATGGGCTACTGAGACTGGAGATACCAAATGAGTCGCGCTTGGTCGGCTATGCGGATGATGTTACGGCTCTGGTCGCTGGGCGCACCGTTGAACAGGCGCAACTTAGGCTAGGTATGCTAATGCGCCGAGTGAGAGACTGGATGGCTGCACGGGGGTTCAGTTTAGCACTGGAGAAAACCGAAGTGGTCATCTTGACAAAAAAGAGAATCCCTAGAGTAAGGATGATCATTATTGGAGACTTGCGAATCAAATTGAAGTCAGCGGTGAAGTACCTGGGGCTACTGATCGACTCGAAGATGAGTTTCTCTGAGCAAACCAGGGCAACGGCTGAGAATGCTGCTTCGGGAGTATCGGCTCTGAGTCGACTTATGGCCAACGTAGGGGGACCCAGCCCATCAAGAAGACGCCTCTTGATGAGTGCTGTAGGGTCAGTGCTACCGTACGGAGCAGAGGTATAGGGCGACGCTCTCAGTAAGGAGGTTTACCGAAAACGCCTGGCACAGGTACAAAGAAGAGGAGCGCTGAGGATTGCATCTTCGTACCCGACAGCCTTTGATTCGCCGGTGAAAGTCATTGGAGGCGTGATACCTGTCCGCCTCCTTGCTAGAGAGCGCCGCGATATTTACCTGCGCCGAAACGAGGACCAGGGTCAGATGGCTGTCCGCGAGGAGAGACAGCGCTCGCTCAACGATTGGCAGCAGTCTTGGGTCAATTGCACGAAGGGAAGGTGGGCTGCGGGCCTCATCCCGGATGTGAGACCGTGAGTGAATCGAAGGCATGGTGAGACCGACTTCTATCCAACCCAGCTTTTGAGCGGGCGTAGGTGTTTTCAGTCTTACCTGCACAAGATTGGAAAGTCACGGTCCCCCGATTGTCGGTATTCCCCAGAAGAGGAAGACAATGCCTGCCACATGTTTTGCGTCCACAAAATGGGTCAGGCTGCGAAGGGACCTCTACAGGGAGACGGGCGAGCTCGTCCCAGATAATATAGTTGCGGTGATGCTCGAATTGGTTGACAAATGGAACCAGGTGGCACATTATGCTCGGGCAGTCCTAAAATACAAAAGGGACTCACAGCAGCCGGGGGCGCTGGAGCTGGGGGATCGCTCTTCTGGCACTTCCTCTTCCTCTCTCCCCTCCCGCTAAGAAAAGGATCCCCCAGCTTGAAGGCGCCTCACGGTTCCAGGCTGGGTTCTTAGGTTGACAGGGGAGTCCCATACTCTGTGCATAAATGGCATTCACCTCCCAAACACAAAAAAAAGGAAGATCGATAGTTTGTATGTCTCTTTGCCTACGTATGTTAACGAAATCCACTGTTGGTCGTTCATATGTGTTTCCGTTATTTGGCACTCCTGTTTTTGTTTGTACTGTGTAATAACACCGATGCTTTTGACACAAATATTGGACTAAAGCAGGGAGACGGGCTGGCCCCATTGCTATTCAATTTGGCTCTGGAGTACGTCATAAGAAAGCTACCTGTCGATACACGGGGTACATTATTATATAAGTCGAGCCAAGTAGTAGCCTATGCGAATGACATGAACATTTTCTCACGGTCATTAATAACTGCCGAAGAACTCTTCCTGAAACTCGACAACGAAGCAAAACTAGTAGGGCTATAAATTAATGAGAATAAAACAAACCTTATGACACAGGCGAGGAAAAATACCTCAAGTACTACACAAAATATCACACTTGGCGAATACAGTATCGAAAATGAGAGCGAATTTGTGTATTTAGGCGCCAAATGAAAGAGATGAAATACGTCGAAGAATACAGCTCACAAATAAAATATTTTTTTTTTCAGTTTTAACGATCTTGAAGAACAGCTGCATACACAGGAAAACAAAGGTCCAAGTATACAAATCTGTCATAAGGCCTGAGTTATGCTATGGGTGTGAAACATGGATCCTAACCCAAGCATCCGCAAATATATTGAACGCCTTTGATGGACGGGTCCTGAGGTGAATAATCGGAGCGAAGCTAGACGGGGACCAATGGCGAACTCGATGCAAACATGAGCTGTATGAAATTTTTGACGAGCCGGAGGTCTCAACGATTGTAACATTGCGGAAGCCGCAATGGACTGGCCACATGAATCGTACGGATGAACACCGGATACCCAAAAAAGTATTCGTTGGGAGAACTGCAGGGCTGGAGACCAGTGGGGAAACCGAGGAAACGCTGTTCTAACTTCGTCGACGAAGACAGCTCATTGCTGCTCAGATTTCAAAATTGGAGGACGTGGTCAATGGACCGAGACAATTGGAGGCACTATCTGCAGGAAGCGAAAGCTCGCGGGGGACTTTAGTGCTACGACGAAGAAGTAGAGGTACTGGCCTTTCCCAATAAGCAATGATGTATATTATTGATCCACTAATCATCATCTGTTTTTTTTTCGGATTTTCCCACATGTTCAATTCCATAAAGGAAATTATATACTGACGGTGTTTCATTAGTAGCGTCGAAGCGAATTTGATCCTTCTTCAACGGACTCGACAACGATTATTCTTTTTATTTAAAATGCTAGAGGAAGACGTTTGAGGAGAAAAAGAGATTCGTTTCATCTGATAAAGTGAATTTCTGAAATAACTACTTAACTGAGAAACCTGCTTCATTAATAATTGTAAACTATTAGTTAGTTTGTAAATTAAGCAGAGCAGTGTCATTTACAGGGACCTCCGCTGATGCTTCATCAGTCGGATATAATTTCTCTTCAATCGTCTCTAAACTCTCGGCTTGAGGATGCCATATTTTTATTCCGTGACCTAGTTAAAGGGCCTTCAAGTGGCAATTTCCCTAGTATATAAGGTGTATATATGTGTATTAAAGGTGGTTTGAAATGCCTCTTCACTCATACCAGGGCCATGCAAGAATGAAAAATTTAAATTTAAAATTTCTTATATGTGATTTCCAAACGGAATAGGATCGAAGAAAACATGGTCGGAGAAATGCTTTTGAGATTAAGAATTCATCTGTTGAGTAAAAAAATGTCATCGATATTTATTAATCCTCAACAGACACATTCCCAAGATCAATCACAGGTTATATCCATTTAGTCATCTTCTACTACACCTAAACACGAAAATTAAAGAACTCCACAGAAAAGGTTTCCTGTTAAATGGCCTAGATTCATGGAGATACATAAGATTCGGTGATCTGGAAAAGAAGACCGAATAAGAATAACCTTTCTCAAGAAAGCGTTGGAACATTGTTCTCCAGTAAAAAACAGAGGCCACCCAAGAACAAAGTTCCAACTTCATTTCAGTGATTGACAAACATCTGATAGTTGAAACTAATTGAATATAATTCAATAAAATTTTAAGTACTTAGCAGAGTTCATCAGTCACAGAAATGAAATACCAATTCCACAGCACACGGAGTTAATATAATTCCTGAAATAAAAAGATTAATTAATTTAAAAAATGGCTCTTATGTCGTTCAAATAAAAGACAGATAATAAAGGAATAGAGGACTTTTAAAGAGTCGTATAACATCTGAAGAAAATTAGAAGATATATAAATCTTCGAAAATAATTATTAATTACGAGAAGTTCTTCATCGTTTGCCCAAAACCATTGAGGAACAACAAACAATGCATCAATGAAGAACCACGTTGGACGTTATAGTTGCTATGACTCCTGTCCATCGTTATGCTTCAAATGAGAAGCTCCCCCCGTATCACATCTAGTCATGACAATTAACTTTATATATCTCAGTGAGGCTCAGTAGTATTTATGGAGGAACAGAGAGATTCTGTTGCCCCCTCTTAGTTTATAATTTAAAATAAAATATCCGAATAAAAATTGTTCAAAAAGCAAATATACAAAATATTTGCCCTTCAGTCAGACGGCGTTTCGTCTGGCTTCTCAAAAAAGACCTGTTGAACAACTGAGTCTTTTATAGTACAATTTTTACAAGTATTCAATTTTTAATATCGCAGTGCTGATTCGTTGAGAATTCCTAGAGTTCATTGCAGCTTGTCACATGTTTGGTGTCGTGGTCAGCAAAAGGTTCATGATCGCCGTAGAAATGAAATTTTCGGAGTATGCATATTACACGAATTAACTTATTTTTAATTGGGGCATTGATCGCGCGCGGAAATAAAAAATGTTTGGAATGTGCAGATTGCATATTAAGTCGGCTCAGGTGCAGTCCAGAGTACGTTGAACGTTAATCGCGCGTGGAAATTAGAATTTGTTGATACGCGCAATTCTATGTGAATTTTCATTGAACAAAAATAATACAAGTCTGTAAGAGTGGTAAACTCTTGAGTCACCGACCTAAATGAAATTTGAACTTAAACAATTAATTATTTAAGTATTCTACATCCTCAAGGAATCCAGCTCGGATATGGGAGGAGACTTATCTCTCCCCTCCCTTGTTTATTTTTCACTTTTAGTGACAAAACATTATATCAATAAGTCAAAAGACATCAACAACGGCCAAAGAAGCACACTAGGAACAAGAATCGGAGAAGATACCTCAAGGCAAAATAGGAGACTAAATAACCATCTTAAATCCCACAATTTAATATATGGGCAAAAGTAAATAGATGAATCCCGCACGCTCACCTAGGAATAATTAAATTAATGATTCATCATGGTTTTATGTAATAACGTAGTGTGTTAAATGTATTAAAATTTGTAACCATAAGATTAAATATAAGATAATTCAATTTGAAATTTGAAAATCATATATTTATCTATTATAAAAAATTAAATTTAAAAAAATTATTCAGTTAACTTTTCATTTACAATAATTATTCAATTAATTTTTGTTTTACCATATTATAAATTTCTAGTCAAACAAAAACAACTAAAAGAGACTTACGGTGGGGCCCTTCTAGAAGTTACTCTCTTGAATTATACTTTACCATAAAGATTTTCTTTTTGAATATAATCTTCTTTACTATTGCTTCCTTTTTCTTTTCTGATTTGATTTCAAACTGATTTCTTATTTTATTCTTCTTAATAACTTCATTTTCTGTATGATTTCGATTTCAACTGACGTATAAACTGCTTTTTTATTTTCTATTCTTTAGATACTGACTCAAAGGAGTCGAAACGCGTCTGCTTACTTAATAAAAAGAGCAAGGCCCGACGGCCAAATAAAAACAAGAAATCGTTCAATTATATACGAAAGACCAAATGTTTTTTTTCATAAACACAACATGGCCGCTACATCTCAAATTAATTTTCTGAGTACTTGGCCAATCAACCATATTTAAATAAAAATTTGTTTTAGCACTACAGCCCCTTTTGGCCCTTCGCTTAGAGATAGTTAGGGTATCTCATTATCTTGATCGAATGTAACGCTACTTGGGAAGGTGATATGGTCACTACCACGCATTCAAATAAAATACTGCGTGAAATTTTCATGGAAGTCCGAAGAAAATTGTAGTGTCTAGGACGATTTGAAATCTATATAGACCAACCATCACCACAGGTTGTTGCTTTATTTCCAAATAATTAACATGGCTATATCTCACTTGATTATGATTCGATTTTAATGAAATTTTAAGGACGCTAGGGTCTTATATTCACCTTCTTAATTATGAGTTGAAGGGGTTTAAGATAGCGTTTCAATTTTACGTTATTTTACAAATCATACGAGTATTACTAGAAAAGTTGAGTGAATTTCGACGTCTGAGGTATTTGTTGCCTTTGTACTCGTAAAGGACTACCTTCGTGATTCTTTTCAGATTTTTTTTGGCTCAAAAGTGTTCAATAGCCAAGGGTAAACCGTTTTTTCATTCATTTTGTCACCCCTGCACCTTCTGATGCACATATTAACTTTTTATTTCGGATTCTTAGAGTTCTAATCAAGGCTTTTCATTTGATACCCACTCGACTACCTTTAAAAAAACGTTTAAGCGTCACTACAGCATAGGAGGGACCCCCATTAAAGGTTTTCAAATTTTCGATAAAACATTAACATATGAGAGACCACTTTTTCACAGTTTGAGTACTATAGCCTCTATAGTTTCTTTGAAAACTTGCTTCGACGCACGGACTACGGACAGACAATTGTTGGTAAGATAACTTTAACCTCTGATCCAAATGGTTCAGTCAAAATCATTCATATCATACCCCATTTCTGTATAAAAGTGCACTCACTTAAAATAAGCTAAAAATGTCCACTCCCATAATGAGTCGCTGTTAATTACGCAAGCATCTGTCTACAATGGGAGTCGTGAGTACAGACCCAGTGTGCAGACTGTGAAACGAAAAGCAGGAAATTGCGCTCCACGTTTTCGATTGATCGATGATGTACCGGTGAAGATATTTAAACGTTAGGGAGAGCAAAGATTCCGCAAAAAATAGCTGCTTTTGAGAAAGAATAAGGACTGATTTAAGGAATATTTAAATTGGATTGAAGTGTAATTTTCATAAAACATTATACACCAACTTCAGAGAAAGATAATGCGCCGTTATGGTAAAAGTAGGGGTTTTTCTTTCAATACTTGATGCTTTGATATCAAACTCTTCTTGCATTTGGAAAATTTATAGTACTATTGATAAAATTTATATTCATGCAGAAACGAGCTACAAGAGCAACTTTCTGATATTGTTAATTAAAGTGACTGGCGGATTAGGATTTAAAATATTAAACATTTGAACAAACATACCAATTGTTTATTAAATGCATTTTTGTTTAAATCAAATAGATTAAATCTAAATGTGCTTGGAACCCTTGAGTCATAGCACTTAACTTAGTGGTAGCTAAGTAGTGGTGAAGTACTCAATAGTGTCAATTATATGCGTTTGTTGAAAGTAACATCTGGGAAAGTGAAACTTTAGTTCTAGATATTTGCGACCAATATAGTTTGCACATGATTATTACAAAAGGCCAATAATTGATATATGAGCACGTTTTGTCGACTATTTGGAATTACTGGTATATTTGGTTGTTAATTTCGTAAACCATTTGATGTAATCATATGTTTAGTTAGCGATTGGTTTCAGTGACTGGATCCAATTTTGAGTCCCAATCAGCAAACAATTGTTAAACTCCCAGTGGAAGTGCATAGCGACGAAATACAACAATAATTTGGCGGGGCACTAACAATGCTTTCTCGTAAAAACAACTTCATTTCAGTCATCTTTGGCGCGATAGCCCAAGCCGCCGGACCTTGGCTTCCAGGTTTAATTTGCTCCAATCATCGTAGCTCTGTGACCTCATTCACCAGTTGGTCATTCCTAACAAGGTTCTGCTGTCAGATTCTATCGTGACTTTTCATTGAGTTGTGATAACCGCGATCCCGCAGATCGATATTCCGCAGAGATCTGTCACCCCTATGTATAAACTTCCCAACCAGCTGATCAGGTTGGTTGACAGATCTCTGCGACTGGACGCCACTGACAGTCAACGGATGGTGGATGAATTGAAAAACTGACAGATCTCTATGACTGAACGCCACTGAGATCGACGGGTGGTGAATTAATTGAAAAACTGACAGATCTCTGCGACTGCACTGGGACGTCGGCGAGAAGTGGATAAAGGCGGTCGTATATATTTTCTACAAATGTCGATAATTTATCACTGAATATGAACTCTTCTTTTAACTACTGTCACTATTTAGGTGATTTGTAGTGGTAATCCGTAGTACTCTTTGAAGCATCATTATTTAAAGGTATTAGTGTAACCTGCAGAGTGTAAAATACTCTACGTTCTACAATTGAATTTTTCCATCGTTGAATGTTTTCAGTATTAAAAAGTGACAAGCGAAAGATCTTTGCTGTGCAGACGTGTATCATAGCCTCAACAGCGGGAGGGTGAAATCCGGAATTCATAGATGTGAATTCTTTCCGTCATAAAGGTGATTGGATTTCAACAACAATGTGTGATATATATTATGAGAAAGGGAGTGATTTAATAGGGGTATTTTGGTCTAGTTGAAAGGAAGAGACAGAGACATTCAGTGCATTATGTTTGAACAGTGTAAATCTTGCTAAATTCCTGCTTCTAGGAAAATAGGCCTATTTGAATTTCAAGGTTGATAAAGACTGAACCTGAATTTGCGCATCTTTTGAATCTCTCAGATCGCAATTTGTGCATCATATTTACGTAGCATCGCCAATTGATTGAATTAAATTGCAAATAAGATTCTAATCGCAACCCGCAATTCTTGTTGGTGATCGGCGAAGTTCGATTATACGCGAGATAAAAATTGCAAACAATTTACAAATAACTTCTAAGATACTTATTCGCGTAACGAGGACTTTTCTACTTTTTCATTGTGCTCGTCTTATCGACAACTTTGTATGGACTGTCCTCAGAAGAATTGATTTCAGTTTAATGAATTGTATGAGGATTCTTGTGTAGTGAATTGAACCCAGCTGCAAGCTATAAACAGATAATAATTCAAAATATGAATTACACCTGCATATATTTGATGAGTGGTCAAGTGAAACATAACGAAAGAGTCAGACGGAATTGATAATTTTGTTGCGGAATGTGTTTAGGATACTCTGAAGAACTTAAGTGCTGGACTGCCTAATAGGTAGGAGTCGAAAATAACAGTTGAAAGTGTGGTGCAATTCCAAAGATCACGTGTTTTCTTTGCATCAAGAGACTTAAGTTATTTAAGGAAGTCAACGGCAACAGTGATCGATGCGGAAGAACGATTTATAGCTCTCTAGTCTCTGCTTACATACGAGTATCGTGTTGGATTTCACATTTATGAATTAAGATAAGTAACAACCGTAAAGTTCTCTATTTCACTAACACGAGCGATCATTTCTCGATACAGCAAGTGCGTTGCTCTGACAAAAACTTTCATATTGTTTTTATGCACACATAAACGATTGATAAAGGGATGTTTAAGTTATAACGCATGCAAATGAAGTACTTCATTTCAACGTGGAGCTAAATATTTGAAACGTATTATAAATACGCTCAACCACGATGCGAGATTTGTTTATTATTTTTATGGTTGTAATTCTCGCTCAACGAATTGAGTATTTAAATTGAAATCTAATATACCTTAATAGATAGATCTTGCAACATATTATAGATTACCCTTATCGAAATAGGTTAAAGTAGTTAAATGCATTTTTGCTTTCAAATTAGTTTTCTTGATTGATGAATCATATATTGACGCTCTAAAATATCTATTTTTTTTAACTTAATGGGTCGTATTTTGTTTAAAGAATTCTTCCAATCCTTCTAATTGTATCAGAATAGATAGATTACAAGAAAATCACAATAAGCTATTTAAATACAAATATATACCAACAATTAACGCGACCTGGTTTCTATTTAATATGATTTGATTTCTAGGGAAGTAAATTTATTTCACCACCTACTGTAATAAAGATCCCCTGATATACAAACAATATAATCAAATTTAGGTTGTTGATTGCATAGTTGGATAAATATTAGCTAACAGTGTCACTTATTTGTAACCTATTAAATTTCAGTTCATTCATTTTGTTTTCCATTTCCGAGAATTGATTCAATCTAGTAGATAAAGATTTGTTTATAAGTATTCTTGCTTTGAAAGATCAGCTTAAAGTAATGATAATGATACACAGAAAAAAACTTATATAATTAGTTTTTATTCAGTTCAGTGTTCCAATTGCTAAAGCAAGTATTCGAGCAAATGAACAAATTTAATATGAACACTCTTCAAAATACCTTTAAGCCTCCATTTGGCGGTACATTCATTCAGACTAAAGTTTTATTCATTTAATTGGTTTCGAAAACAAATAGTTGCAAAACAGTATCCGAAATTAGTTACGGTAGTTGTTCATTTAATCTCTACTAATTGTCAAGTGAAACACAAAATTAAAGTCAATATGTAAAAATGAGTTTATAACTTATTGAAAGTGAGTAAGATACAAATTATAAAAAATCAACCAGAAACAAAAACTGCCTTTTTACGATCCTTTCAAGCTTAAATAAGATTTACATAATGAATTTATAAAAAAAAAAATTGGCATACAACCCCATACTAGTCCAAAATCTACATATAAATGAAGTCTAAATAAAGTAGGATGAATTCCTTTTCAGAAGGTTAATGCAAGCAAAAGGTGTATATGCCACCAAAAGGGTAGGGTTTCGGTAATCTTACGATTTCGGTTTTGAATTTGAGTAAGTTATTTCGGGCACCGCTTCGGTAATATACGAGAGCGCGTATTTTTTTGTTCAGCGTTTTTTTTTGTCCTTTGCCTCGGACGAAGGTAATGTAATTTGAAGTGGAGTCGGTAGAAGTTGTTCGACGTATTTTAAACCGGGTATTTGAACCGGTGGCTGGTTTTGTACTTCGGACTTAGACTGCTCGCGTAAGAGCCGAAATTCGTCTCCGAACTAGCTAGCCAGCTAGCAGCTGTTGATCCAGCGGCCAATTTGGGCCAAAGCGGAATATTTCAACACCCTCTGGTGACGAGCCAAGAAAGTGTTCCGAAGAAAGAAAAGACTGGTCACCACTAACATCTAGCAGATTAACGAAAACATGACGCTCATGAAGCCAGATTAGTGTATGAATCAATTAAATAACACGAACAAGTCTATGAAACAGTGTACAAGGATCCATCATAGCCAACCTAATCGATATTAAAAATGGATTACTGCAATACTTATAGGAAATAATTCACAGATAGCCAAGTCACACTAACCATAGACGAGATGTATGCAGCAAAAAATAAGGCTGCTGCAATAGATGGAAGTTGAGGTGCGTTTCCCATCTAAATAACCTGCACTGTTTGATATGCAAAATATGGGCACAAGAACAGTTACCGGAGGATTGATGAAAAAGTATATGTCCTATACACAAAAAAGGAGACAAGTTGAGGTACCAAAATTCTAGAGGCATCTTACTTTTGTGTACGTGAGCTAACGGATAGCTTTAAAATGGAATCAGGTTAAAAATAAGGGGACAGACTTGAGAATCTCTATAGCTAGGACCAATCTCAATAGAAAAGGTGTCGAAAAGGACGAGATCGGATAGTGACTCAATGGCGCAAACAAAGCCTATTTCTCTGTGTTTCCTATCGTCGGGTCCAGAGATGTGCCCAGGAAAAATAAGCTTCATACTTAGAAGCCTCTCATCAAACCTGTGCTACTTTCTGAATCGAAACCTGGATCTTATTCGTATCACTAACAAAGTTTCCAAATTTTGACTTTGGAGATATTTGGTACCCTTGTATTAATAAACACTCAACATCCATGATTTTTTCAAATTACTCGGCTCGAAGATGTCCAATCGCGAGGGGAGAGAGGACACCAATTTTTCGCATACTTTGACTCGCCTGCTCCCCTCAACACCGTTATCTCTCTTCAAATATTCGATATTGAAAGGTTTAGTCAAGACCTTTCATTTGATATCCATGTCGGTTACCTTTGGTATATATGGGGGACCTTCCTTAAAAACTTTATTACTTATTTACATCGAAACTTCTAAGAGGCTGCCACTTTTGATCTACGTACAAAGTTTCATAACTATAGCTGTTTTAGTTTCCGAAAAAAATTGCTGTGACGCAGAGACGGATGAACAGATGGAGAGACATGTCGCGAAAGGAATTGGGTTTTGTAAAGATATTACTATACAAGTGGTAGCCTATGCGGACGACATAAACATTTTGGCACGGTCATGAAGACCAGCTGCATACACAGGAAAACAAAGCTCCAATATACAAATCTGTGATAAGACCTGTGTGATAGTATGGGTGTTGTAGCAAATTCCAATGTGAAGTGATGTCTATGAGAATCAACATCAAAAATATCTTGGTCAGCAATTCGACATTACAGAAAAACAAAATTCCCATATGTTGATTCTCATAGATATCACCACCTAAAGTTCATCAAAATTCCTAAAGTTCTTGTTTCAAGACAATAAATTGTACGTGCATCGTGGAGCTGTAATTGACACTTGTTTTGTCTAGCGCGCTTCGACATGTCTTGTCGATGTGCGCTAGACAAGATTCAGATGTGGATGCAACGTGATCTACCTATTTTAGAATAGGTGAATCTCGTTGCGTTTGCATTTCTTGGCGTGGGAATTACAACTCTACGATGTACTCAGTTTTAATATAAAAGATTGATACACAAAATAAATTTCACTTGTAATCCAAAAGTCAACGAGTGTGTTTGAATTCATTTTAAAATTATTATCTTGTACAAGTTTATGTACTTGTGCAAACCAAGAATAAAATCCTAGTACAAGAACTGGGATAGTTTGTGTGATTGGCATAAGGCCAACCGATTAATTTACGCGTGTTTTAATTAGAAAATTCAACACAATTATATTTTGTACAAGTTTATGCACTTGTGCAAAATACAAACCTCGCATATTAGTTATTGGCATAAGGCCAATAATTACAAATAAAGTTACACCGTACATTGCACTGGAGTAACGGAACTTGGCATAAGGCCCAAGTTCAGAAAGGTCAAGGCAAAGGAGTCTTGATTCAACATTTGGTGACCCCGACGTGATAGGATCGTAGCAGGAGTTAATCCATCGTTTTTGAGACATCGCATTTTGCGAACAACATAGATCGCTTAGCAGAGCACCAGACGCGTTTAGCTGCCGAAATCGATGCAGTGATTGCTAACTACAAGAAGGATCCCGCTGCCCGAAAGCAAAGGCCGGAGTATTTTGAAGAGAGGCTTCGAAGAATTGAGGCATCCTGGGATATCTTCGAGGAAACGGATTCCAAAATCCGAGCATTGAAGGATGTGCCCATGAGTCACGAATATTTTTGAGTGAGCTTTATGACACAACACAAACCAATTTCCAGAACTTTCAAGCGCACTTCAAGGAAAAATTGCTGGCGTTAAGGCATGCTGCTGAAGACATCCACAAGGAACCAGCTGAGATGCCTCGCGGTGATACGCCTAGTAGGTCTGACATGACTAATAAGCCCTCACCAACCGATGTTGAAAAAGTCCTGAAGCTTATTCGAAGGCATAAAGCACTAGCTGAGTCATTACGACGATTGGTCGCCCGGCTAGATGTAGCTGAACAACCTCGCCCTTTTTAAAAGCTAAAAATGGAGTTGATCAACAAATATTGGACAAAGCTAGAGGGCTATCATCAAGAAATATTAGAGCGCACCGATGACCCAGTGATATTCGGTTACGATCTCAACCAACACATAAAACTTGAAGAGATCACTCAGGATTGGTTGATTCGACTCGAAATTAAATTCGAAGAGCTGAGACCTACACCTGCACCAGCCCCGTTAGCATCTTCAAGTCCTGGAGTAAACCTTCCAAAAATTACGCTCGCTAAATTTGATGGCGAATATCTCCAATGGCGACAATTCCACGATCTTTTCGTACAGATGGTGCACAATCAAACGATGTCAAACTGCCAGAAGATGTGGTTCTTCAAAGTTTACTTGACAGGAGAGGCTGAAAAACTTCTAAGGAATTTTGCATTGTCCGACGATAATTATGAGTCAGCCTGGAAGACGCTCAATGATAGATACGATAATCGTAAATTATTGGTTGCTGCTCTTATCAACAAACTACTGGACCAACCATCTTGTGCAAGCGATAAGCCATCAGCCGCAGTCGTAAGATCTCTACATGTCACGACTCAAGAATGCATTAGACGTCTAGAAAATATGAACATCAGCACTGAAGGATGGGATCCAATGCTTCTACACATCCTGATAAAGAAGCTGGACTCTGCTACTCATTCTTTGTATGAGCAATCGTTAACGAATCCGCGCAGTCTGCAACCAATGAAAGGGTTTTTGTTATTCTTGGAAATGCGTTTTCAAGCACTGGAGGCTTTAGGCAACAAGACCAAAGGCATTGAGAAAGCTCGGCAGAAAACCACAAAGGCTACAGCTGCAGCAGTGGCAACATCGTCCTGCTTGGTTTGCAATCAAACCCATCCGATCTATTACTGCCCAGAACTTTTGAAGCTTACTCCATCAAGAAGGCTCAAATTAGTCCAAACCAAGGGAATATGTGTTAACTGCTTCAAGGAAAGACATCGAGCTGCTGCCTGTACATCGCAAGGGTGTAAAGAATGCTCAAGAAAACACAACAGTCTGTTGCAGTTGAACAGCGAATCTAAGCAGAAAATGGAGGTATCCAAGACCTCCAGTGATCCAAAACCAGAAGTCAAACAACGTCAGGATACATCGTCATTATCTTTGACTACGCTCCACAACAAAAGGACGAGCGGTTATGTACTCCTAAGTACTGCTATTGTTAAGCTTACAAGCAGCAACGGAAAAAGCATGGAGTGCCGAGCCATATTGGATCCCGGATCACAAGTTAATCTAATAACTGAACGCATTGTAAGGAAGCTGGGTTTATCTTCTCGGTCTCACGCCACATGCATTGAAAAGGTTGGAGGTACTACTCAAAGGACCCAGAAAAGGGTAAACATTGTATTGCAGTCACGATTGAATGCATACACTACGCACTTAGAGGCATATGTACTCGACAAAATAATATCTCCTCAGCCATCGATGGAATTAAACATATCGGAATGGCCAATACCAAAAAATTTGAAGCTAGCTGATCCAAACTTCCATCATACGGAACGCATCGACCTTCTTCTAAGTGCTGAACACTTCTATGATTTGCTATCGATTGGCCAAATAAAGTTAGGCAGCGAATTGCCAGTATTGCAAAATACACTTCTTGGATGGATTTTGGCCGGCAAGGTCAACACTGATCATACCGCTTCTGTTACTTGCGGAGTTCTTACAGAAGATCAAAGGCTGAATAACACAATTGAAAGGTTTTGGAGGCTAGAGGAAGTGCCGGACAACAAACCGCATCATACTTCAGCGGAGAAATCTTGCGAAACACATTTCTGCCAGACGACACAAAGAACCCGCGAGGGCCGATTTCTGGTGAGACTGCCGTTCAATGACGATCCCGAAAAATTAGGCGAATCTAAGGATATTGCCACTCGCAAATTCTTCGGAATAGAACGGAGACTTCAAAAGAATGCCGAGCTGCAGAGGCACTATAAGGAGTTCATAAATGAATACATCAAGCTCGGTCATATAGAAGAGCTAACCTTGCAATCGTGTGAAGGCTCACGTTATTTTCTCCCCCACCATTGTGTCCTAAAACCCGAAAGCAGCGCAATTAAACTCAGGGTAGTCTTCGATGCCTCCTGCAAGACAACTACAAATATATCTTTAAACGACATACTGCATACTGGACCAACAATTCAAGACGATTTGTTTTCAATCTTGCTCCGTTTCCGGCTACCTCGCTATGTTTTTACAGCTGATATACAAAAGATGTACCGGCAGATCGTGCTGCATCCTGATGACCGTAAATACCAACTGTTTGTCTGGAGAAATGAACCAAGTCAGCCACTACGTTACTACCAGTTAAACACCGTTACATATGGAACGACGTGTGCTCCTTATTTGGCAACTAAATGTCTGCAAAAGCTTGCTCAGGATCAAATGCAGCGTTACCCACTTGGTGCCAATGTATTAAAACGAGATTTTTACGTGGATGACGTTATGACGGGCTCAGATACCTAAGCAGATGCAATTCAAGCGCAAGATGAACTAATCAAAAGCTCCACAATCCTCGCCTTTTGCACAATATTGCTCCTGATGACAAAGAAGTGCTGTTTGATTTTAGCAGTCACACTGAAGATTTCATTAAAACGCTCGGCTTAACTTGGCTTCCTAAGGTTGATGATTTCCAAATACGAATCAATATAACCACTAGGGATACAAAAATAACGAAGAGGACAGTATCTTCCGACATCGCTAGAATGTTTGACCCACTAGGCATTATGGGTCCGGTCATCGTCACCGCCAAGGTTTTCCTGCAGGACATTTGGCGCGTAGAGCTGGATTGGGATGCGGCCTTGCCAGAAGGAATGTATACTAGGTGGCTCAACTTTCAAAGGAATTTGCAAGCTTTAGAAAAGGTACAGTTTCCTCGCCAAGTTTTTGCGAGAGAGAAACCCAAACAATTCCAGTTACATATCTTTTGTGATGCCTCAGAAAAGGCATATGGTGCTGCGGTCTACGCTCGAGCAACCCTGATGGATGGGAGAATTATCGTTCGACTTCTGTGCTCAAAATCACGTTTGGCTCCGATTCGTCCAATAACGATTCCACGGTTAGAGCTATGCGCCGCAAAATTGGGTACGGAGCTTGCCCAAAGAGTCAAAGCTGCCCTACAAATGGAGGAGATCCTACATTACTTCTGGACTGACTCTGAAATTGTTTTAGGGTGGATCAACGCAACAGCTTCAGCATTCAATACCTTTGTTGCTAATAGGGTATCATGCATTCAATCATTTTCTGTAACAAAACAATGGCGACATGTGGACTCAAAAAACAATCCCGCTGATATTCTCTCTCGTGGTATTGCACCCACAGAATTGGCAAGATGTAACATTTGGTTATATGGACCACCCTTTTTGCAAGGAGCTCAGACACTATGGCCGCCAGAATATACAAAGCGACAGTCATGTAACTTAGAAACGAAGGCAAAACTTGCATCGATGACAGCATTTATCAAGGCATCCAATTTTGTTGACGATATTCATCATCGAAACTCCTTCAAAAGATTACAGCGGATTGTCACATATGTGCTCAGATTCACAGAACGCATGCGGAAAAGACTCACGTCGAATACATCTTTGGCCAATTCACTCACAAGTCAAGAGTTATCTAGAGCATTAGAGGTCATTATAAAGTGTATCCAGCAATATGAATTTCGTGATGAAATAAAGGCCTTGTTTCATCAGAGAGAGCTCAACAAAAATAGTCCAATAGTTGACCTGACACCTTTTCTTGACGAAAGGGGAATACTGCGTGTTGGAGGTAGACTAGAGGCATCAAACCTATCATTTGATGCAAAACATTCAACGCTACTACCGTACAAACACCCGCTGACTAAGTTACTAATGGCTGATATTCACCAGGACAATTACCACCTTGGTCCACAAGCATTACTCGCGACAACAAGGCAACGCTTCTGGCCAATAAAGGGAAAAACGTTAGCACGATCTATTGTGCGACAATGCATACGAGCGAACCCACAGCTACTTTCTCAACTTATGGGAAATTTACCACCTACACGTGTGCAGCCTGCAAGGCCCTTCATCAATACAGGCGTCGATTTCTGTGGACCTATGATGATTCATTATCGTGGGCGAGGAACGCGACCGCAAAAGGGCTACATTGCCATATTTTGTTGTTTTGCCACAAAGGCGGTGCATTTAGAGCTGGTGAGTAATCTTAGCACAGAGGCTTTCCTCGGTTCCCTCAAACGGTTCATCGGCAGGCGAAGCCATTGCAAAAATCTGTATTGTGACAACGCAACCAACTTCGTGGGAGCACATCATCAGCTCAAAGAACTCTCCTTGGCCTTATACTCCGTTAAATCGCAAGAAAAAATTGCAGCTGTTTGTAATGACCGGAACATTGACTTCCACTTTATACCGCCTCGTGCACCTCATTTTGGTGGGCTGTGGGAGGCCGCTGTTAAATCGGCAAACTATTTGCTGCTCAGAGGCACATCAGCAGCAACTTTAACTTACGAGGAATTACAAACACTGGTGATAGGAATCGAAGCCATTCTCAACTCAAGGCCATTAACACCACTACCAACAGATGCAAACGATCTCACCGCGCTCACACCGGGACATTTCCTCATCGGAGAGCCTTTAACCGCTACTGTAGATCCCCTAGCAGAACCACTGAAGGGTGGATTGCTTACCAGATGGAAACTTGTACGCCATATTAAACAAGAATTTTGGCGGCGCTGGTCAGACGAATACTTGAACCAACTACAATAGCGTTCGAAATGGAAGCAGAGCAGTCAGAATGTTCAACCAGGTTTAATCGTTATTATCAAGGAAGACAACACGCCTGTAATGAAATGGCCACTGGGCAAAATTATCAAGGTTTATAGAGGCGACGACGGCTATGTTCGTGTGGCTGACGTAAAAACATCGTCCGGCATATTTAAAAGACCTATCAATAGGCTTGCCCCTCTCCCGATAGAGGAAGTCACATGCACTGATGAAGAATTCACTGAGCCTCGAAAACGATCAGTCTCAGAAGACGACATAGAAGCGGGTAGCTCCAGGGATCAACCCAAAAAACGAATCAAGGGAGCATCAATTATATCAATGTTGTTGGCCTGCCTACTTGTTCCTATGGTAAACACGGCACAGATTAAAACAACATCTATTGGTCCTAATCCAGGTTTGCATTTCCAATCATTGGGTCATGCATATCTATCATCGAGCGAATGGAAATTGTTGATCTACTATGACTTACAGCCATACTGGGCCGAGTTCTCGATATTACAAAACGGGACGGAGCTGCTGCAACAACTCCGCGATCGAGGAAACTACAAGACTGGTTGCGTACAGCTAATAACCCATTTCAGCCACATACAAAGTGAGCTTATAACCATAAATAAATTTTTGAAGCCTAGATCAAAAAGAGGAGCATTCAATATAGTGGGAAGTGTGGCCAAATCCTTGTTTGGCGTATTAGACGAGGAGTACGCTAATCAAATGTCGCACACAATCAATAGTGTAAAGGGCAATCAGAAAAAAATGTTTTCTTTTTTAAAAAATCAGACATCCATCATCGATTCGACATTAAATATAATTGGAAAGAGTGAGTAAACCATCCAGAAAAGGTTCATGGCAATAGAGGCGGAACTAGACCGATTGTCCAATGAAGGGAAGAGTTTCAACAGTGAATCCAGCCAAGATAAGGTCACTAATCTGATCATTTCAAATGACTTTGATAACCTTCAATCTACAAAGAATCCAGGCCTCCATAATAAACGTAATCACTGATACACAACACGGAAATTTTAATCCGTTGTTACTATCACAGCAACAATTGAGCGAAGAAATAGCCAACATAAAAGAACACTTACCCGAGGCGCAGCGTCTACCTGTAGTACGTGAAAACTACCTGCAATTATTCAAGGTGGCATCAATTGATGCAAAAATTACGAAAGACTTCGTTATATTTGAATTGGAAGTCCCACTTATTAACGTAGCTACATTTGATCTGTTCAAGCTGTTTCAAATCCAACACTACAACACAACCGGCTTATGGCAATACTTCCCAGTTCTAATTACTTAATTGTAAGTCCTCATCGTGGCGTATACTATCCGCTCACAGAACAAGAATATACGTCTTGCAGCTGGATGGAACCAACGACCCATTTATGTAAACAGTCTCATCCATTATACCATCAGGTGGCCAACATCAGTACCGGTGAAGTTATGCTTTTAAAGGACATACCAACCTCTACCGAATGCGCCTTAACCGAAATCAAAATGCCGTCGATTTGGGATGAGATAACTCATTCCAACAAATGGATTTTCGCTCTTAAAACCCGGACGACACTTCATGTCGTATGTAACGGAAACACGTTCACAATGAGTTTGGCAGGATCAGGGATTCTTGGAATGGAGCCAGACTACGTACTCAAATCCGACACTGCCACCATTCAAAGCCACCGCACTTATTTCAGTAATTTTGGAACGTCCTACACAAAGGCTCACATCGGCACAAATAGCGATTCGTTGCTATTGGGAATTCCAAATAAAACGTCTAGCCACTATCAGACATATGCAGCTGAAATCGACGCATTAAAAACTCAACTGCAGGCGCAGGATTTCTCCGATTCCACCGAGCTCGACACGCACGATGTTCATCATTACACGGTGGGATATATCAGCCTTGGTTCAATCATTGCTCTCACCGCTTTCCTCACATACAAATTCAAACATCTTCTATGCCGCTCCCGTACTCGAAGACCCGTTCCTCGACCTCGACGTCACAGCCTACCAGTAAGCCAAGCAGAAGTTTGAACGGACCGTTCAACGCGGGGGAGGATGTAGCAAATTCCAATGTGAAGTGATGTCTATGAGAATCAACATCAAAAATATCTTGGTCAGCAATTCGACATTACAGAAAAACAAAATTCCCATATGTTGATTCTCATAGATATCACCACCTAAAGTTCATCATTGTACATCAAAATTCCTAAAGTTCTTGTTTCAAGACAATAAATTGTACGTGCATCGTGGAGCTGTAATTGACACTTGTTTTGTCTAGCGCGTTTCGACATGTCTTGTCGATGTGCGCTAGACAAGATTCAGATGTGGATGCAACGTGATCTACCTATTTTAGAATAGGTGAATCTCGTTGCGTTTGCATTTCTTGGCGTGGGAATTACAACTCTACGATGTACTTAGTTTTAATATAAAAGATTGATACACAAAATAAATTTCACTTGTAATCCAAAAGTCAACGAGTGTGTTTGAATTCATTTTAAAATTATTATCTCGACAAGTTTATGCACTTGTGCAAACCAAGAATAAAATCCTAGTACAAGAACTGGGATAGTTTGTGTAATTGGCATAAGGCCAACCGATTAATTTACGCGTGTTTTAATTAGAAAATTAAACACAATTATATTTTGTACAAGTTTATGCACTTGTGCAAAATACAAACCTCGCGTTTTAGTTATTGGCATAAGGCCAATAATTACAAATAAAGTTACGCCAGTACATTGCACTGGAGTAACGGAACTTGGCATAAGGCCCAAGTTTAGAAAGGTCAAGGCAAAGGAGTCTTGATTCAACAGGTGTGAAACATGGACCCTAACCCAAGCATCCGCAAATATATTGAATGCCTTCGAGCGTCGGGTCCTGAGGCGAATAATCGGAGCAAAGCTAGACAGAGACCAATAGCGAATTCGATACAACCATGAGCTGTACGAAATTTTTGACGAGCCGGAGCTCTCAACGATTGTAAGACTGCGGAAGCTGCAATGGGCTAACCACATGAATCGTATGGACGAACAACGGATACCCAAAAAGTATTCGTTGGGAGAGCTGTAGGCCGCAGACCAATGGGGAAACCGAGGAAACGCTGGTCTGACTCGGTCGACGAAGACAGTGCATCGCGGTCAATGGACCGAGATCGTTGGAGGCGCTATTTGCAGGAATCGAAGGCTCGAGAGGGGCTGTAGTGCTACGAAGAAGAAAAAAGATATTTTACAAAACACTAAAAAGTAGCCTCTCGCATATCTAGGCTGTAACATTTTCTTAATTTTTTTTTCTTCTTCTATGTTTCTATTTTAGGACTTTGTAAAATAATTTTACAAAACCCTATTCAAATCGCGACCTGTCTGTCCGTCTGTCTGTTTGTTCATCCATGTGTCACAGCAAGTTTTCTTGCAAACAACATAAGTTAACATGAAATTTATTAAGTAGGTTAAAAGTGGTTTCACTACAGAAAAAACATTTATAAGGAGTTTAAGATCCTTAATTTCATCAAAGGTAGCCAATATGGGTGTCAAATGATAGGTCTTGATGAGAACTTTTCAAAACAGGACTTGAATCGCGTCTTTTTGCTTCGAGGGTTGCAGCGAGAGAGGAATGTATGAAGAGTTTGAAGAATTTCGTGATTAGTAACTTTGATCAAAGAAATCTGAAAAAAGTCATGGAAGATAAGCGATCTCCCAGCCCCCGGCTTCTGTGAGTCCCTTTTATCTTTTAGGACTGCCCGAACATAATATGCCACCTGGTTCCATTTGTCAACCGTTTCGAGCATCACCGCGACTATATTTTCCGGGGTGAGCTCTTCCGTCTCCCTGTAGAGGTCCTTTCGCAGCCTGACCCATTTTGTGTACGCGAAAAATGTGTGGCAGGCATCGTCTTTCTCCCCTGGGTAAAACCGCCAATCGGACGACCGTGACTTACCAATCTTGTGCAGGTAAGACTGAAAACACCCATGCTCGCTCAAAAGCTGGGTCAGACAGAAGTCAGTCTCAGCATGCCTTCGATTTAGTTACGGTCTCACATCCGGGATTTGGCGCGCAGTCCACCTTCTCTTCGTGCAATTGACCCAAGACTACTGCCAATCGTTGAGCGAGCGCTGTCTCTCCTCCCGGACAACCATCTGACTCGCATCCTCGTTTCGGCGCAGGTAAATAGCGCGGCGCTCTCTAGCAAGGAGGACGACAGGTATCACGCCTGCAATAACTCTCACCACCGAATCAAAGACTGTCGGATACGAAGATGCAATCCTCAGTGCTCCTCTTCTCTGTAACTGTGCCAAACGTTTTCGGTATACCTCCTTACTGACAACGTCGCCCCATATTTCTGCTCCGTACGGTAGCACTGACCCTACGGCACTCATCAAGAGGCGTCTTCATGATGGGCTGTGTCCCCCTACGTTGGCCATAAGTTGACTCAGAGCCGATATTCCCGAAGCAGCCTTCTCAGCAGTTGCCCTGATTTGCTCAGAGAAACTCATCTTCGATTCGATCATTAGCCCCAGGTACTTCACCGATGGCTTCGATTGGATCCGCAAGTCTCCAATATTGATCATCCTTACTCTAGGGATTCTCTTTTTTGTCAAGATGACCACTTCGGTTTTCTCCAGTGCTACATTGAACCCGCGAGCAGTCATCCAGTCCCTCACTCGGCGCATTAGCATACGTAGCCTAGCAAACAAATACCTCAGAAATCATGCATTTAGTTTTGGTTTCAATTATACTTAGGCCAACTGCTTCTGACTCTAGTGTTAAAAACGCTTCTTTAGCATCTGGAATTGATCTAGCCATAATGTTGACGTAATCAGCGAATGCTACTTTTTGTGTGGATTTGAATAATAGCGCGCCTGTGTGGTTGGCTGTTTTTTTTTGTGATGGCGTGTTCCAGAGCAATGTTGAAAATTATTGAGATAAATTTTTTTCCTGTTTCAAACCTGATTCAATTGTGAAAACATCCGTTGGGTCCCCGTTAACTTTGACCTGTGACTCAGTATTTGCCAATGTAACCGTAACCATGCGGATGAGTTTGACTGGGATGCCAAAGTCAGGCATTATTTTGTACAAGGCATTCGATTTGGTGAACTTTGAGGTTAAATTCCCAGCACTTTTCGAGCACCTGCTTCACTTTCTCATTAGTGGATCGTAAACCGTCTCCTTCGGAAGCCGCTTATGCAGAATGATTGGAGTTTGTGTTCAATAATTTTGTAGACACTTTATAGGATGTGCGTAGTAGGGTAATGCCTTTATAGTTTTCACAGCACAGCTTGCCTCGGCTTCGGGAATGTGGTGCGTCTACGCCAATCGTGGTAATTTTCTAGCTTCCCATATTTTGCATATTAAATTGTGAAGCAGAAAATTCAAGTGGGTTCCTCCTTTCTGGAGCAGCTCTGCAGGTATCCCTTCGATTTCAGGAATCTTGACATTTTTAAGGGCACACTTTTTTTGTGGTTGGGTGGTGAATGCTATTTACGCTCTGGGTGTGGGACTCCCAAGCTCATTATGCATCTGCACTACACTACCCACTAAACATCTCCTTTATCACACGAAAATACAGTCTGGAACCGATTGACATATTACTTCGGATAATACCTCGTTTCCTTATGCCTAGACGCGCCTTTGAGTTGCAGGAATCACTTCTCTAGCTGGAAGAAGAGGAGGGGAAAGGATTACTAAAAGAGATATCCTTCCACTTTCGACGCTTCCCGACGGCCCAGTACGCCTTTTGCCATTTGTCAACTGAAGTAAGCATCTTTCCGACTACAGTCTCTGGAGAGAGTTATAATGATGTTCGTTCATTTGTTTTTGATTACCCTATTTTTTTCTTCTGCACATTTGTTTCGGATTTCATCGAAGATCTGTATATTTCTCCTTATTTGCCCGAGCCAATTTTTGAAGATATTCTTTATATGCGCGATTTTCTTGGTTCCTAATTGAACCTACCATTCCGTTGTTTTTTCGGTTGATGATCGCATCTTTATCACATTTCATATCATTGTACTTGGATGTCGTCACTATGATTTCCCGCCTGCGCAGTTGGGATAATATAGCTTTGGAGTGATGACATGTATGCATATATAAATTGTATAATACAAGTACAATATACTGAGCTGTTGTTCAATTTGTTTAGCTCAAATCTTAGCATTGTCAGTTTCGCCAGTTGTGGGTTTCTGTAAGTGCGGCATCGAAAAGTCTGCTCCACGGAATAGATGGGTGTCGAGAATACTCATAGCAGGTTGTTTTTGCATAAGAGCGTGGTCGATTTGATTGAAAGTGCGACCATCAAGAGAAGTTCACGTTCTTTTGTAGATATTTTGATGAGGGGAAAGGCTAAGCTTAGAATGAATCCTCGCCTAGTTGCAAAGTAACTCAAGAGCTTTCCATTGTCGCTAGTTAGTGGGTGAAGGCTGTGCTCACCGGATAAGCTTGCTCTCGACTAATTTTTGCATTAAAATTTCCCAGAACAATACAGCTATCATCTATGTATTTTTGTTCAAATATAGACGTTATTCCGACAAGAAACATTTCTATGGTATAATCAACTTAACCAGCAACTTGCTCTTTGATCTAATCATTTTTTCACCCTGCTGTTCTTAATATGTTATTAAAACAACTGCAATAAATTTTTAACTAACTTGCTGGTAAACAAGTCGCGTATTATAGTCGAACAAATGCTTTTTAACTAATAAAAAATGTCCAATCGCGGAGTTGAGCGCACAGAATCCTTAATTTCGTGCATCTACGAGAGCGGTCCGATAAGTACTTAGCCTACAAAAGAAAAACGAAAATTTTGGAAAAGTGGCTATTTATTGCTCTACATAATCTTCTGTTAGCTCGATACACTTGACCCAGCACTCCCACTTCTTTAATCCATCTGAAAAATACGTTTTCTCGAGGTCTGTAAAGTAGGCCTCCGTGGCGGCGGTGATCTCCTCATCCGACTCAAATTTCTGTCCGGCGAGTGACTTTTTCAAATTTGGAAACAAAAAGAAGTCGCCCGAGGGCAAATTTTCAGCATAGTAGGGCCCTGTGACCGTTCTGCCCATCTCCAGATAGTCGATGCAGCTCACACCTTGTAAATCCCAGAAAACGGTGGCCATCACCTTTCCGGCCGATATGGCAGTCTTCGCCTTCTTTGGAGCGCGTTCATCGCGCGAAGTCCACTGTTTCGACTGCTCCTCGGTATCTGGTTTGTATTAGTGGAGCCATGTTTCGTCGATAGTCACGAAACGATGCTCAAACTCCTTCGGATTGCGCTTAAACAGCGTCAAACACTGCTCTAAAGTGGTCTCAGGGTTTCGCTTGTTGTCCGGAGAGGAGCAAACGCGGCACCCATTCTTATGCCCAAGATTTCATGCAAGGTATGATCCACGCGGTCTTTTGTGATGCCTACTATTTTAGCTATCTGGCGCACCTAGTTACGGGTGAACATTGAGGTTTTATAGTGTTACTAACTCCCAACACTACCATACGTGATTTCGTAAGATTTAAATCTACGCAACATCGAGCCGCACTTTATTAAATTTTGTGATAATCTAAGAATGTAGCTAACAACAAGATTACGAAAAACGAGCCACACAATATGTTTTGTCTTTTAACGCCATGTAATTAAACTCGAGTAGCTAGGTCGCTTCCGATTCACACGCCACATTATGGGCAACGCGAGCAGTAGCAAGCGCTGAAAGCACTAAGGACCAACGCGAGCTTGAAACGAAACGAAACGCAAAATTCCCGGCACTACGACTAGATCACACGAAAGTAGAAACTTTCGACATTCATTAACATATGCGGCAGCACAAAATATTGTATATAACCCCTCGAAGTATCGAAATCGCGTCGCAAACAAAATAACATGCAACGATGGGAGGAACTCCGAAATTTGAATCGATGTTTCCGCCATGCGACAAGAGGTGTTCGCGATATTGGCGATAATATGTGGGCATTTATATCATTTCCTAAATTAATGTTTTCGTACTGCCTGTGTTGTTTTCGTTGATTCTACTTTCTGACATAGGCTCCCAATGAATTTTGATGCAGTATATATTATAATTTGATTAATTTAAATTCGAGCCTGAGTGCTGTCGAAATTGACATAGAAACGATTTTGAGTGCGGATCTAAATGCGATGCTGTCATTAAAGTCGACATTCGCATCAGCTATGCAGCCACTGAGTAGCTCTCTCTACCTATTAACGAGTTCACCGAGCTCCAGTTCACGCTCTTCAAAGTCTTTCTGATCTACTGGCGAAAATACGATGAAGTCATAACAGATCGTTTTATCAGGCCAGGCACCCTAAAGGGAATTGAAGAGCTAAAATTAGCGGCTGCAAAGCTTAAATTACCTGAGGAGCATTCTTATAGAATCTAAGATGACAGCGGATAAAATTAAAAACTTTTTCCGAAAGGGGAAAAAAGGAGGCGAAAGTTGCCGGGCAAGGACACAAAGATGCTCCATCGCCGCAAACATCTCCACAGCCACGCAGACCCAGCAGAGATGCATACAAGCCACCAAAGAGAAACGAGCAAAGTAACGAAGTCAGAGTTTCTGCTGAGGCAGCAGTTGCCCGCATACAAAAGGAAGACACTCGTGAATTTAACATTCATTGGCAGCAATTAAAGCACAAGTAAAGCGCTAGAAGAGGGATCCCCTAGCTTGAAGGCGCCTCACGGCGTAACAAAACGAGACCTGGCGCGAATTAATTTGTCAAACGATCCCAGGCTAGGTTCTCGGGTTAACATGGGAGGTGTTTAGTGGGTAGTCCAGTCGCCTTCTTGCGAGCATGGGAGTCCCACAGGTTACGATAAATGTTAGATGCATTGTTTCTTTCTATGAAATCACGTTGAAATCACAAAAAATGTTTTTTTTTCTCTCACTGGTCAGTGCGAAGATCGAAGGTAAGCCTTGGTATGGTTGTCTACCATTTGTTAAGATCCTTCACTCTGATTTTTTCAGTATTATAACATCGAAATGGAACTCGACGCCAGCATCCATAATTGTTAGGCTGATGTAAAATGTCTTCGCAAAACCCTAATAAAATTGAGACCTTTTCATCCGTCCGTTTGGTATGAGAAAACCTGTGAGAACAAAAACTATAGTGTTCGATCTCAGAATAATCTCTGAAAAGTGCTTTAGAAGATTAGATAATCAGTTGATATTAACTGTGTGATTATTATTATCCGAACTGAAAAGATTGATCTGAGAAATGACTCATATAAATATCATGACCACAAAAATGTCTCTATTAGAATCTCTTCCGTTATGTCAATAGTTCAATAGCAACAAAGAAAGAGAAAAGAATGACCCTTTAACATTATAAGTCTTGCATGATATGTATTTTTTGGAAGAACTACACTCAGGAATAGTATTTCTGTTCGAATTTTATGTGAACATTTTAAAATTTCTTGTTCAAGTCATTTCGCTTGGTCAGTAAATTGAAATTTGATTCACGATATTTTGTTTCTCATTTCATTAGTTTCGTACATTTGATTAACTATTCCTGTTTGACTCCTAAGTAAAATTTATGCATTCATTATATTAAGATTCATATTAAAGTATTATTAAGTCATACTTCATTCAGGTCGAGAAAAATTCCAAGTTTAGATGACGTAAAGAAAATTAACGAAAAATCAGAGTTTGAATAAGAGCTAGAAATAATTTGATGAGCTTTAAATGATATAATTGTTTCCCATCTAAAAGTGGTAGTAGATTTCTACTCAAAGGCTTTATTTCAATTGAAAATTATAATTTGCATCACTTTATCGCTATTGTAATATTGTTTCAAGATTTAAATACTAATTTGAATTCATTGTTTTTCGTTTAGATCGAACCCTGGTACTCCTACACAACCTCGACGTCCCGATTTCATTGGTGTTGGTATTACTCAGCAGCCGCAGCAGCCAACCTCCAATCAAATTTATTACGACTTTCCATCTGGGCTTCCGCCGCAACATCCTCAACCGCCAACAATTCAGCAAAATCAACAACAAATTCCAAACTTAATGCATCATAATGGCATGCCAGGACGAAGCATGATTATTCAAAATAATCAATACGGCAGTCCTCAGCGGCGATTCCTTTCAGAAAGCGAATTGGTGCGGCAGGGCGCAAGTGAACTTTCCTACGCCCGAACAAATAATACTGTAGACAACATTCGTGAATTAGCTGGAAGCCCACAAAGAGGTATTTACATGTGGAAAGATACCTCTCCTGGTTTTGCAAACAGTAGTAATAACGGTCCTCAAACAATCTCAAACCATCAAATTCCACCTCAGTTGATGGTAAACCAGCACCCCATAATGATGAATAACTCAAGGACACAAGGAGGTCTAATGGGATCACAGTCAGAATATCAACAGCAGCAATATGATATACATCATCATCGATCAAATCCAACGAGTCCAACGATAGTGCAGCAGCAGCAAAGTCAACAGCAGCTGCCAACATCCCAACCGTACATGCTACGGTATGGCAGTAGTATAACAAATGCCGGGCAACAACAAACTCAACTGGGAAATTCAATGATGTCGAGTAATATCGCCACCAGTTCAGGTAGCAGTTCTGGGGTATATCAACCCGCCCTGCGCGGAGGCGTGCCAGTTTTCCCACCAAATCCGCAAACGCAACTCTCTCCACAAATTAAACGTAAGCAAACCCCAACTAGGCCAATGTCGTTCGTGCGTGCACTTGAAATGACTGACTCATTGGAACTGCAAACTATTGACCAACAACAAAGTCATCAAAACCGTAATAATGGTATTGGTGGGAACATTCATTTAGGAGTGAACAGTGGTGGTGGCACAGGCGGAGGTGCTGGTGGTAACAGTAGTCAATCAAGCCAGCAGCAGCAGCGTTCTACAACTCCAACTCCTGATCGAGCCAGCGTGTACGATATGAATTACGAAATTTCGGTATAACCTTCCCTTCTATGAAATTGAACTCGTTACTCGCCTGTATGAAACATTGTTTCCATCATTTGGTCATCATTTTTTACATCTTGTGAAAATTAAATGTATGATAATTTAGACGTATACAAATTCGTTGTACATCAGCGGCCAACCCCCCACCCATTTGTATATTATTAAGTCAGAGTAATAGAGATTGGCTGAGTTTGAAAAGAAGGTTTTATGGAAATTCCTTTGCTTAACATTTACTCAAAAAGCTTCGGTATCCTACCTTCAAAAAAGCAGCAACACCGTCTTCCAAACGACATTATTTATTCGACTTTGTCTTTTTTATTTCAATGTCGGATCAATTTAATTATTAACCAGATGCCAACGATCTAGATCTGCTAACTATTGATGGTGTTAATTGAAGCTTTCCTTAATACTTTTACTTACTTTTAATTGAAATGAGAGCATGCTATGTGCAATTTACTGTACTGATGTTAGTGGATAGCATCGAGTCCGCATGCTCAGCGCTATAAAAAGTATCATTGATTTTATTTTCAGTTTATTGCAATCATATGGTCTGTTGTTCAAAAATCTTGAATATGTAGATCGTTAAAATTTTAAGAGTTGACAAAGAGAGTGCGTAGCATTTTCTAAAAGGTTATAGAAGCATACGTTTTGTAGTAAACTGAGAGGTATATTTTTCATGTGAGGTCAATTTCAATCTGCTCTGAAGTAAACATAAGACCATGTAATTTTTAAATGTAAATGAAAAAAGAAATTCGCTAGAAATGATAAATCAGATTGCACCTTTAAAAAACAAACAACCATCAGATAAATGTAAAAATTACTGAAGCTAGTGCTGTAAAATTAATGAGGATAAAAGAAAATATAATGAATTTAATCATAAAGCAAATGATAAAAATAGTTTTTATACCAAAATGTATAATTTAGATTTAAAACGAACATCCGAATACACCCGAATAAGAAACCGAGAAAATAGTTATGCAAAATGGAAACAGAAACTGAATTATTGTCGTTCGTTTTTTGTATAATAAGTGGAGTCATTTTATTTATACGTTGTATAGTTTTTTACTTCTAGCAAATATTTATTATAGCGGTTCTTATTATATGATATTTGTAAAATTCAGTTCATCGATTTCTTTAGTCCATCATACAACATGCAAACACGTAACTTTTAACATATTATATAAGATATTATCGTTTTTAAGTAATGAGAACTTAGCGGACTAATCGTTCTAACAATTTATAGAATGTTTTCCTAATTTTTGTTTCAAAATATTCAAATGATCAATTTAATAGAGGAATTATTTTTTTTTTTGATTGTAAAAATTAAAGATTGTTGCGGTATGATTGGAAGCAGAAGTGATTAAAGTGATAAATGTTTTTCGATCAGATTTGTCTTTATATTTTTGAGCTTTTCTTCTACTGCCACTCGAAATAATAGAACTTAACAACTTTTGATTTCTTTCTTAATTCAATCCAATCAGAAGAATAGCCCGGATAACATAAATGGTATTAAGATGAAGACTATTGGATTAGAAGTTCATGTTTATGTTTCAGAATTGTCCATGTCAGTTCTATCACGTCGATTACATAATTTTCGAGAATTAGAGTATATGCTCGCGTCCACATACACTTAGTTTAATGAATTTTTTTCTGGTGCGATTCTTTATTCATGGTAATGTCGTGTAGAATTTATTCTCGGTCATTCACACTTTAACCTCAAAAAGTTTAGCAGTTGTTACATTTATCGTATTAATATAATGGCTTGTATTTTTATTACTCTGAAATCAATAAGGTCTGAGCACTCAACAGTGGCCGACAGCCATCCTGCCCCAACATAAAATATACGAGTCATAAGTTGATCCATTGGGGAATGACGACTTTGATATGTATCTCCTGTTTTATAGAAAGGTTAACATACGGTTGCGAGCTGGATGTACCTAACTGAATGAATATAGAGAGGGCAATACATGAGTTTACGGTAGAACAACATAACAACAGCGACCGTTGCACACAATTCAAGCGCACTTACTAACACACCATGCGAGCTCCCTTTGTCACATTTACAATTAAGACAAATGTTCGAAAGCTGCATTAAAAATAAATATATGTATTTGGAGGACATTTATTATAAATTGACATTTATTTATCATCAGAGTATTGTAAGGGTGCCTATTGCTATTGCGCTCTCTCTTCGCATAATTGTAATGCTAACCGTAATTTAGTTATGTGTTTTTAATCGGATCGGAATAAATTTGCCCTGTTCTGTAAGCAAATCCACGTCGATAAGTTTAGGAAATGTTTGAATTTTAGCCACCAATAAGCGAGTTTACTTGAAGTACCCCACAACTTTATTTGAAAACGCATAAAAGTCAGTAGGGTCAAGTTGAACCGTTAAAGTAATGAATCTGATGTTCTTTAAAAACTTGCATTTAGATCTTTTCTCAATAGATTCGAATTATAATTTTTGAACTTATTTCACGTAGATCCAAGCTTTTCGGTTGATAAATCGTTATTTCAACTTATTTCAAATATGTACTTCTTTTTTTCTTAAGAAATCTGCAAGTTCAGACTACGAGTATAATGGGCACAAGCTATTGAATATTGGCCAGCGAATATCGTTCTTTAAAATATGTAGTTCACATGAATTTAATTACTAAAATTTTTGAAGCTTCTGATACTTGAGATAAGCAAAGTTGTAAGCTTACATTCCTAGCTTATGCTCAACACACACTATAATCGTATTTCCATCGCGAATTTTGAATTTTGGAAAATCTGGACAAATTTCAATACACCAAAAAGCGAAATTTTAATTAATTAATTAAAGTACAGAAAATTTTATTAATGTTTCCTTCGGTCTATGAATATGAATATGGCAAATGTGATGTGTTTAATTGTAGATAATGTGTGAGCGAGTGAAACCTGCATAAAAATAGAATGGTTTGCTCAAAGGCATTTTTCAAAATTTGACGAAAAATTGTTAGTGCTACATTTTTTCCCCTTTAATTATGCATCTGACTACAGTTCCGGTAGACTGTAGACAACTAATGGTATGGCCATATAGGCACACAACCAGCATGTCCGGTCATGTCCAGTCTAGGAACCAGTTGATCCATTATGTAGATGCTTGTACTGTAATATCCTAATAGTGGATGAATTGATTCATATGGAATGTACTTGTCATGAAAGCATTCCAAGCGTGGTCATCCAAAATAATTGTGTGCATACTTGAAAGTATTTCGGAGACGCGCCATTAAATCTCCCATTGGACAGAGTTTCCGCGAATCCGTTCTAAAGGTCGAATCTACCATCTGAATTTCGTTCTAAAGGAGACTCGAGCACGTGAATATCCTGACTTAGAACTACTTTCGAATCTCCCAGTATATTATTGATAGCGCTCATTTGTCAACACATGACACGAGAGTTCAAAATAATTGCCGAATGTAAAAACCTGAAGGATAATGATAATGCCAGCTTAAATTTATCAATTCATTGTTTATTTTTATTCATATATATATATATATATATATATATATATATATATATATATATATATATATATATATATATATATATATATATATATATATATATATATATATTTAAATATATATATATATATATATATATATATATATATATACTATATATAAATATTTATATATATATATACACATACATACATATATATATATATATATATACTATATATAAATATTTATATATATATACACATACATACATATATATATATATATACTATATATAAATATTTATATATATATATATATATACACATACATACATATATATATATATATATATATATATATATATATATATATATATATATATATATATATATATATATATATACAGTCTTCCACAAAAGTCAAGGTACAGAGAATCGGTAACTGAAAATTGTATTACTGAATCAATATTTTTATTTGAAAACCAAAAGTTATGAAATGGTAATAATACGAGTTCGGTTGAATTTAAGTTTTCATAAATTTAAAGGGATTCGGCAATCATGATCATTGAAGACAATAATTTTTTGTTGGCAATGTCTCTTTTCTACTCCACAAAAGTCTTGGTACAGTTGCAGAAAATGCCCTGTTATTTGTAAAAAGGGGAATCCCCCAAGTTCATATTATCAGAGTGAGTTAACAACCGTAGGCCGCTGTCTTTAATATCGCGTCCGTATTCGTGGTGTATCTTTTATTTAATAAAATTTTTAAAAAATGAGTCGAAAGGAGTTGAGTAGTGTGAAATAATTATTAATCTGCATTCAAATCAGAGCAAATCATATTCTGAAATAGCTGAACTAGTGTTGCGAAGTCGGTCAACCATTCAAAAAGTGATAAATCGATTTAAGAAGGAAAATAGAGTGGAAAATGTGCCCCGAACAGGTCGTCCATCTAAACTAAGTGCAAAGGACAAGAGAAAAATTTCGCGAATGGTAAAACAAGATCCATTTCTAAGCTGTAGAAAAATCTGCGATGTTCTTGGAATTAATGATAAGAAGGAGGTTAGCGCAGAAACTGTGCGTAGAGCTGTCGTAGAAGCTGGATTTTCATCTCGTACGACTAGAAGAAAACCTCTTGTAAGTTCCATAAACAAACAAAAAAGAATAATATTTGCAAAAGCATAACCAATAACGTTTTGGGATAATGTTTTATTTTCGGATGAGTCTAAATTTTGTATATTTGGTGTAAATGGGCATAAGAGGGTCTGGCGAAAAGAAGGAGAAGCATTTAATCCCAAGAACACTATTAAAACAGTAAAACATGGAGGCGGTGGTGTTATGGTTTGGGGTTGCATGACTGCTGCTGGAGTTGGAAATCTGACATTCATCGAAAATACTATGGATCAGAACTCTTATTTAGAGATTCTACGAAACAACATGAAACAAAGTGCAGCCAAATTAGGTATGCGAGAAGATTTCTTGTTTCAACTGGACAATGACCCTAAGCACACTGCGCATAAAGTTCGAATGTGGCTATTGTACAATACTCGCATGCTTGCTACACCGCCTCAAAGCCCTGATTTGAACCCTATAGAGCATCTTTGGAATGAGCTTGAGACAAAAATCCGAAAAAGAGTGATATCAAGTAAGGCGCAGCTTAAGGATGCTATATTGGAGGAGTGGGCCAGAATCAGCAGCGAATTTACTAAAAAATTGGTATATTCTATGCCTAAAAGACTGAAGTCAGTATTTCAGATGAAAGGATATCCGACAAAATATTAAGAAAAGTATAATTTAAATAACTATGCAAGACTATAATTACAATTTGTATCATTTTTCTTTAGGTGTACCATGACTTTTGTGGACTTCATTCATTGACTTTCCAACACATCATATGTAATAATATATTAATACGACAGAATTTTCGTTTTGTTTTACATGAATCTAAAGTGTAATGATTATAGTTGAAGTAATACCAAAAAAATTTTATCACTTTAGGTTTTTTAAATAAAAATATCAAACAATTTTCATGATATTTATCACTGTACCTTGACTTTTGTGGAAGACTGTATATACTATCTATAAATATTTATATATATATATATACACATACATACATACATACATACATATATATATATATATATATATATATATATATATATATATATATATATATATATATATATATATATATATATATATATATATATATATATATATATATATATATATATATATATATATATATATATATATATATATATATATATGTATGTATGTATGTGTATATGTATGTATGTATGTGTATATATATATATATAAATATATATATATATGTATGTATGTATGTATGTGTATATATATATATAAATATATATATATATATATATATATATGTATGTATGTATGTATGTGTATATATATATATAAATATATATATATATATATATGTATGTATGTATGTATGTGTATATATATATATGTAAATATATATATATATGTATGTATGTATGTATGTGTATATATATATATATATAAATATATATATATATATATGTATGTATATATATATATATATATATATATATATATATAGATATATATATATATATATATATATATATATATATATATATATATAGATATATATATATATATATATATATATATATATATATATATATATATATATATAGATATATATATATATATATATATATATATATATATATATATATATATATATATATATATATATATAGATCTTTTCTCTCTCTCTATATATATATATATATATATATATATATATATATATATATATATATATATATATATATATATATATATATATATGTATGTATGTATGTGTATATATATATATATATATATATAAATATATATATATATATGTATGTATGTATGTATGTGTATATATATATATATATAAATATATATATATATATATATATATATATATATATATATATATATATATAAATATATATATATATATATATATATATATAAATATATATATATATATATATATATATATATATATATATATATATATATATATATATATATATATATATATATATATATATATATATATATATATATATATATATATATATATATTGTCGCGTGTTATGGTTCGCGGCCAATAATTTTAACGTTCCAGGAAAGTGAAAACGCAATGTCTTTTAAATTAAATTAAAAGAGTTTATTTAATTACTTAAAAATGCACAATCACTTATTTAACTATTTCACAATTTTAATTTTCACTATTAAAAGTCTAACTTCCACTTGTCCATAAATTTCTATCGCAATTGTCTTCTAAAATCACTTCACAATCAACGAAAATCACTTTTCTATTACTCGATCAATATCGCTTTTCTATTCGCTCCACACTATCGCAGTTTTTATTATCGCGGTTCTAATGAATCATCCCCCCATTCATTCAGCTCGCTTTTATATAGGGTCTCTGGTTACTCAATCCATTTCTCGTACATTGGCGAACTAGCGGGAACATTCGAGCAGCGTTATGAATGGAGCAGTGACTCACTTTCAGATGTTAATGCTTGGTGGGTTTTCGAGTAGATGATTAATGGGTTTTCGAGTACGTTCGTTTTGTTGATCATGAGGTTCTTAACGATTGTGAAAATAATTGCGACAGTAACTCGCAAAATTATTCGTGCGTGTAACACTGCCCTCACCTTAGTTCTTTTCGCCCCAAAAAGATGTGTCGGCAGTTGTAGTCAACTCTCCCTGAATGTAATACGGGGCAAGACGGTCCAGGTGCACGGTTTTCATTTTGGCTCTTGGCTTACGATGTTCCTGTATTCGGTATACGACGTTGTTGATTCGCTTTGTAACTCAGTATGGTTCCTCCCAATTATGTTGCAACTTTGGAGACCTACCCTTTCGCCGTTGCGGGTTATATAGCCACACCAAGTCATCTTGCTGGAAGCCAGTACAATTTGCCTTTAGATCATACCTGGTCATCATGCGGTCAGTAGCCGATTTGAGGTGTTTTCGCACTGTCCGATGTATCTGGTTCAACCGTTGCCTTAGCTCACTTGCGTACTCCGAGATGGTGTGGGGTTTCTCGGGGGGTGTTCCGAACTTTATATCAGCTGGCAGACGAATAGTCTTACCAAAAATGACTTTGGCTGGGGCTTGGCCCGTCGATGCATGTTCGGCAGCTCTGTACGCCATCAAAAATAGTGGGATGTGTCGGTCCCAGTCCCTTTGGTTCCCGTCAACCATCTTGGCCAGGTGTTTATTGAGAGTGCCGTTGAAACGTTCAACAATCGGATTGGGGATGCAGCGGTGTTGTCCTCGTTTTCCGTATTCCCAGCAGCTCGCACATCTCGCTAAAAGCTAGTGACTCGAAGTTTCGGTCTTGATCCGAATGTAATTCGCAAGGTACGCCGTACCTACTGACCCAATTCAACACTAGCTGTTCGGCTACAGTAGTTGCTTCCTGGTTGGGAATGGGGTAGACCTCGGGCCACTTGCTGAAATAATCGGCCACAATCAGAGTGTATTGATTTCCCCATTCGGATTCAGGAAAGGGTCCTGCGATGTTAACAGCAATCCTTTCAAATGGCACGCCCACGTTATAGGTTTGCATTTGTCCTCTCAGTCGTCGCTTTGGACCTTTGACGGAAGCGCAAATCGTGCATCTACGGCACCAGTCCTCTACGTCTTCTCGAGCGTGAAGCCGGTAAAACCATTCCCGCAATTTCACTAAGGTCTTGTTAACACCAAGGTGGCCTCCCGAGGATCCTTCATGCATTTCCTTAACCACATACTGGATTCGGCTTTTGGGAAGTATAGTTTGCATCCTATAGGAGCTGCCATCCGCCGTTTCCCATTTCCGCTTGAGTATGCCACCCTCCACCTGAAGGGAGTTCCATTGTGCCCAATAGCTTTTCAGGGTTGTGCCATGCATTGAAACGTCCTTCCTCTCAGGTCGCCCAGTTGTCTCCTTCCATACGAGCAACGGTCCGATGTCTTCATCGGCTAACTGGGCATTTCGAATCTCTTCCGCTGACCAACCTTTATCGGATTTGGCCGTTACCAATCGCAGATCAACGGGCGGCTCCTTTTCTTCAATCCGCTGGCAATGCTTGCAATTAGCTGGACATGGATGACGAGATAGGGCGTCAGCATTTCCATGAACTCCGCCCCTATGAAGTAGTTGGGGCCTCACTAGGTCTGGTCGGATAGTCGATCGAGTTGCACCAGTGTTGCTTGTTATGGTGCAATGTTCTTCATCAGCTTGACCCAGAAGGCACAAGTCTGCTTCTCCAAGATGTTGCCTTGAAACGGCGATGGGGGTGCTGGGGATGTCGATCTTCCTAGCCAACGTCCGCCCGACGAAGTTGGCCCTTCCAGTTTGATGTGCTTCCATTCTAGGCTCCAGACACGGTCTGTATCTCCACCATCCTGGACAATACCTCCGTTTCCTTCGCTTCTTGCAGTCACTTTGCAGGTGCCCCTTCTCACCGCAATCCCAGCATCTAGGCGCACCATTTACCTGCGGCTCTCGCTCATTTTCCACGCGCTCACACCTGCACTCGTCTGCCACTACCTCACGGACCCGGGCAGTACGAGTCGCATTTTTCGCTGCCTCGAAGTTCAGACTATAAACCAATGCGTCCTTAACAGTTTTCTTTTGAGCTAAACCCACGGCTTGTTGCAACTCCTTGTCCTTTAAGGCGCTGATGAATGCGTCTGTTGCTGCGTCATCTCGATGTTCTGGGTCGTACGCTGGGTAAGCCAAAAGTGCCAGTCGCTCAATGTCTTGGGCTAGCTGTTGCAAAGTTTTGCCAGACTTCTGCAACCGATGCCGTAGCTGTGCCCGGTAAATCTGCTTCAGATGATCGTCGCCATAACGCATGTCCAGCGCATTCATTATAGCAGCCGGGTTTGAATGCAACTCAACGGGGATAGTCTGTAAAAGCTCGGCAGCTGGGCCTCTTAGAGCAAGAATTAATGCAGTTGCTCGTTCCTGCTCATTCCAGTGATTTATCCTAGCGGCGGCTTCAAACCGTCGAATATTGGTCCTTTCACATTTCTGGATGTGCTTTGCGCTGCGGTCATAAGCGGGGCTGGTGAGATTGTTACTACTGCCTTCGCTGCTTCCAAGTCCTTTTTCATTTTTTCCATCTCATGGTTGATTCTCTCCTCAACCTGGCTGACCTTTTCCTCGACCTGGTAAACCTTTTCCTCGACGCCTTGAATTTGTTTGTTCAGATGACCGAGCTCCGCTTTTATTTCGGTTGATTGTTTCTCCAGCTTCAGTGTGATGTCTGCCTTGATATCTGCTTTGATTTCGATTGCTTGTTGGTCCAGCTTTGCAGTTAAATTAGATGACTGTTGTCGCAGCTTTTGCTGCTTCAGCTTTAACATTTGCATCAGTGCTTTTTCTGGTTCCTTTGGTTTTGGCGTTTCTGCGTCTCCCTTAAGTTCCGCCATGGTAAATTCATTTATTTTCAAATGTTAGCTTCGTGGTTATTGTTTATTTTTATTATTTCGGCTTTTATTATTATTTTTTCCCCACCAGTTTCCACGTTAATTTTCACTATTGTGCACTTTAAAAATGTTTAAACGTTTTCACTTCCAAAATTTTCTTTCTCACTTCTTGACACCACTGTCGCGTGTTATGTCTTTTAAATTAAATTAAAAGAGTTTATTTAATTACTTAAAAATGCACAATCACTTATTTAACTATTTCACAATTTTAATTTTCACTATTAAAAGTCTAACTTCTACTTGTCCATAAATTTCTATCGCAATTGTCTTCTAAAATCACTTCACAATCAACGAAAATCCCTTTTCTATTACTCGATCAATATCGCTTTTCTATTCGCTCCACACTATCGCAGTTTTTACAATCGCGGTTCTAATGAATCATCCCCCCATTCATTCAGCTCGCTTTTATATAGGATCGCTAGTTACTCAATCCATTTCTCGTACATTGGCGAACTAGCGGGAACATTCGAACAGCGTAATGAATGCAGCAGTGATTCACTTTCAGATGTTGATGCTTGGTGGGTTTTCGAGTAGATGATTAATGGGTTTTCGAGTACGTTCGTTTTGTTGATCATGAGGTTCTTAACGATTGTGAAAATAATTGCGACAGTAACTCGCAAAATTATTCGTGCATGTGGCAATATATATATATATATATATATATATATATATATATATATATATATATATATATATATATATATATATATATATATATATAGATATATATATATATATATATATATATATATATATATATATATAGATATATATATATATATATATATATATATATATATATATATATATATATATATATATATATATATATATATAATACATGGAAACGATCTCAAACTTCAATAGGGACGCCAAAGCAAAGGTCAAAGTATTTGATGACACGCCAGAATACCCCACACAAAAAGTTGTTAGACAAGGGGACACAATCTATCCAAGGCTATTCAATGCCACCTTGAAAAACATCTTTCGAGAACTAAAATGGGAAGATAAGGGCCTACAAGTCGACGGAGAACGCATCAATCACTTAAGATGTGTCGACCATATATTCATAACTGCTCAGAGCCAAGAAGAATTACAACTCCTCCTAAATGAGCTTAGCGAAGCCAGCGAAAAAGTCGTCCTAAGAATGAGCCTAAGTAAAACTGAGGTTATGCCCAATGAACATCTAGGTGGTCAGGTCGAAATAGCACTGAACAACACCAGGCTAGAAACAGAAGAAGAAATTTATAGGCGAATCAAGCTAGCATGGAGCGCATTCGGGAGAAACTACATCATATTCAAATCTAGAATGAAACTCCACTTGAAAAAGAAAACGTGTGACCAATGTATTCTACCTATTATGACATACGGTCGTGAGACATGGACGTTAACAACAGGAGTCACACGGAAATTACAAGTGGCACAAAGAGCAATAGAAAGGTGTGTGCTAGGCATCACTAAAAGAGATCGTAAGACATTGCCTTGGATAAGAGGAAGAACCAAAGTGACAGATGTAGTCCATTGAATTAGATCACTAAAATGGCAATGGGCCGGACGCATAGCAAGGCTAACTGGCAACAGATGGACTGCCAAGGTCACACAGTGGTACTCAAGAGAGATGAAAACACTACGAGGAAGACCAAA
>OZ017739.1:258516048-258518548 GCA_963969285.1 Odontomyia ornata
GTACCGACAATTTATGACAAAACGAAAGTCTCTTCACAGTTCATTTGATTAATTAGGTTTTGGGCGAACTCGCGTCCTGTCCGATTGAAGACTTCCTTTGAACTAACTTCTGGGGACGATATCGTACATCTATCTCTCTTCCACACGGCCATCCTACTCAGACTCAGTCTCTGAGTCGTATAACCAAGGTTTCATCTGGTCGGCTGACGAAGAAGTTCGCATTGGTCCGTCGTGGAATCCCCTTCTTTCCAGATCGTAACGTTCGTTTCGTTTGGTTTTGGTTATTACATAAGGTCCTAAGTACTTTCCTCGTAGCTTAAGTCCAGTTCCGAATTGAGTTCGTTTGATCGCTACTAAATCACCCTCCTTATAAGTATTGGCTGGCTTCCTTCTTCGATTGAACTGACGCTTTTGTTCTTCTTGGATATCCAGGATCTTACTTCTGGCATGGTCTCGCAAGAACTCACGCGTTTGCCCAAAATTGTTTGCCCATTCAATTTGTAGTAGTTCCATTACCCGCAAATCTTCCTTGTTCTTCATTTTAACTCCTAGTAGAACTTCACAGGGAGATAAGTCGATACTACGGTGATATGCAGAGTTGATGCAGCGTTGTACACGATCCAGATGTCGATACCAGTTGGAAGGATTCTCAATAGTGAGTTTGGCCAATACGTTCGTGACAGTTTGATTTTCCCGTTCGACCTGACCGTTGCCTCTAGGTACGCCGGTGGTAATGGCATGATGTTCGATTCCTCTATCTACGCAATATTCTTCAAAGTCTTTTATGTAAAAGCCGAACCTTTGTCCGTGATAATTCGATGAGGGTCTCCAAATACTTTCGCTTGTAGTTCCAGTTTATCGATAACTTCGCGCACACCTGTAGATTTTGTGGGGTAAATCCAACAGAACTTGGAAAATCCGTCCATGATGACTAAAATATAATTATACCGTTTTCCAGTAGTCGTCATGGGTACTTGGTGGTCGATGTGGTATGTGTTTAGCGGGGTATCGCCTTTGGCAATCGGGTGTAATGCACCTTCCTGTTTCCTTTTTTTATTCTTTACCAGAATGCATGGAACGCAGCATTGTATGAAATTTTCTATCTTCGTCTTTAAATTAGGAATAAAGAACTCATTGGAGATGATAGCTTCCATCTTCTTAAATCCAAAATGGCCGTTCTCATGAGTGCGCCGTATAACATCCCTTTGCAAATTTGTTGGTAACACAATCACGTCTTTTCCATTGACCGTCTTTAGCAGAACACCGTCTCGCGTCAGGTAATTCTTTAGTACTTCCTTAATGGCACGCAATTTTTCATCTTTTTCCTGTTGTTCCTTGATAGTGGATCTAATGTTGTCGTTTATGCTCATGACGGGATTTCTGCTTAGGAAGTCGACATGTTTCATTTGTTGCGCTGACCGATGAACCATGACATAGTCGAACTCTTCCATCATTAGTGTCCATCCAACAACGCGACGAGGCATTTCTTTTTTGTTTACTGTTCGTTGAAAGGCCGCACAATCTGTCACTATTCTGAATCTGATTCCTAGCAAGTATGGGCGAAATTTTTTCAATGCTTCGACAATCGCCAATGTCTCCAATTCATACGAGTGGTAATTCTTCTGAGCATCGTTGGTCGCCTTACTCATATAGTATACCGGTCGAAAATGTTTTTCTAGTGGTTCCTTTTGCATCAATACTGCACCCAATCCATTTTTACAGGCATCGGTGTGTAGTTCTGTCTCGTTTTCTTGTTTAAAAATGCACAGGACAGGTTCTTGCGTCAACATTTCTTTAATGTGGTTGAAGGCTAATAGTTCTTCTTGTTCGAATTTAATCGTTGCATTCTTCTTAAGCATTGCCGTTAATGGTGCCGCTATTCTTGCATATCCTTCAATGAATCTTCTAAAATAGCTTGTCAATCCCAGGAAGCTTCGAAGTTGTTTGACTGTCTTAGGGACTGCAAACTTGATTACTGCCTGAGTCTTCTTTTTCGTGGGTCGGACCGTTGAATCTTCAACTATATACCCCAAGTATTCTACTGATGTTTGCAAAAACTGACATTTGCTCCAGTTAATATCCAACCCATTTGCGGCGGCTACGTTCAACACGGTACGCAGTTTCTCTATACCTTCTTCTCTTGTATGCGATGGAATTATGAAATCATCGACGTATGGTATAATAATTTTATTTTTAATCAGTTCCTTGAAAACGTCTCTAATGAATCTTCCAAAAGCGGCTGGGCTATTACATAAGCCAAATGGGGTTTTCAAAAATTCATACTGATTATCAGGGTTTAGGAAAGCTGTATATTTCCTACTTTCCTTTGCAACTGGTACATGGTAGAATCCATTGCGTAAATCCAACAGTGTATACATTTTGTAACCCGCTAACGCTTCAATCTGTTCCTCGATTATTGGCATTGGATACCTGTCCTTGATTACCACTTTGTCCAGCTTTCTGTAGTCGATACATGTGCGATAGTCACCGTTTTTCTTTC
>OZ017739.1:258526048-258861048 GCA_963969285.1 Odontomyia ornata
TATATATATATATATATACATATATATATATATATATATATATATATATATATATATATATATATATATATATATGTATATATATATATATATATATTTATATGTATATATAAAGATATATATATATATATATATATATATATATATATATATATATATATATATATATATATATATATATATATATATATATATATATATTTTTTTTTTAAACTGATTTGTAAAACATTTACCATTTGAAAAATGTTTTTTAATGGTTCATACTCTTAAGATCTTGGCTCTCCAGTCTTTTTGTAAAGTTGCTATAAAAAATGCGTTGAAAAGCTTACGGATTTTTTCAGGACAGCAAACAATCTGATCAATTCACGGGTGTTTTTTAAGATAATATTAAATGAACTTTAATTAAAACCTAATTAGCTTCTTCAAATTCCGAAATAAAGACTCTTATGACGTCCTCCAAATGTCCTACAAATCCATATGAAATTACGAAAATAAAACGAATTCAGTATTGTACATAAACAATTTTTAAAAGTTATTAGGCTATGTTACAATAAATTTCCTGAAAGACAACTAAATTACTTGCTGAGAAACTTTTGTTTGGTTTGGATAGTTTTTGTCAATGCCATTTGAACTTTCCGACGGAGCAATGTCTAACAATAAAAGTATACATACATATACAGTGTACGAATACATTTAGGTTATGTTATTTATTTTACTTGCTACAGTTATTTTAGAGGAAGCGTTTAACGTCATCGGAAAATGTTCAAAAGTATATTTTGAAAATATTGTTAAGTAGATAGATTATTACTTTAGTATTTAAATTAAACTGTAAGAAAAAATATATGTAGTTTCGAAAATAAATGAATTTAAAGTTAGCAATTATTTACAAATGTATCATTTGTTGTTCTACTTGAATTGCATTACGTTGACGTTTAGATAATCAGGTATTACAGAAGTAGGTCATTCAAATGAAGAGGAGATTCGTACATAAAAATATTCTGTTGCAGAAATCTGCTCAAATTTTTGGATTTTTTAAAATATAAGTTGTAAGCTATTTTGCTTTTAATAATTGTATGTTATGAGCTATTTGTTACCATATTTTTGTTAAAACTTTATATTTGACCTAAAAACTAAAACTCTATTATAACCATCATAGAGCGAAGATATATACGTAGGGAGGTCAAATAGTTCCTGTACAACAACTTGCAGTATTGATTGGAGTACCTGAATCAATCATTCTAAACATTCTACATCAACATCTTCGGATGACTAAAGTTTGTGCAAGATGGGTCCTGAGAACGCTTATACAACTTCAAAAACACAAGCACGTCGGATGTACTCGTGAGTTTTTTGGGCCGCTATGGAGAGCAGAACGAAGAAATTATGGGTCGGATTGCTACTGTTGATGAAACTTGGGTTCACCATTATAATCTGAAGTCAAAGCAAGAGTCGATGCAGTGGCATAAAAAAGGTACAGCCCCTCCTAAAAAGTTCAAAGTGTCTCATGGTGACCTGTTTTTGGGATACGGAAGGTATCCTTTTGATTGATCATAAGGAATAACGCTTCTTTACTAGATCAAGTAAAAAAGGCAATCAAGGATAAAACGAGAGAAAAATTGACAGAGGAAAATTGACAAAATATTTGCTCCTCTTGCACAAAAACGCTTTCGTGCACACAAGCCATGTTACGACAGCCAGACCTGGCTCTAAGCAATTATTATTTATTTGCAAAGATGAAAAAAGCGGTGCGTGGAAAAATTTTTAGCGACGATAATGGTCAAGTTGGTAGTTTTGCCAAACAAGACAAATCAATTTTTTGGAGGGTAATAGCATAGATAGATGCGAAAAGTGTAATAGATTTAAGGGAGAAAATATTGAAAAGAAAAAATAACTAAATATTTCATTTCAAATCACATCTCTGTCTATTCAGGAAATTTTTGATCCCCGCTTATACATATAAAAAAAAACTAATGAGAAGCTGATTTCATAGCGGGCTTTGATCTGCGGCAAGTTTGTTTCAGGAACAATAATAGTAGAAAAATTGTTAAGTGGATATTGTCTCTGATTCTTACACTGCTATTTGAATATAGGATGAATGAAATTTTCTTTTAAAGCGCCGGACATCGATGAGATTCCAGTGGAGCTCTTTAAATATGGTAGCAACGGTGTTCAGAAAGCCATCCATAAAGTCATTCAGTACATTTGGCAACAAGAACACATGCCAAATGAGTGGAGTCAATCAATTATATTCCCTATTCACAAAAAAGGTGCTTTGGTATCCCAGCCAAATTAATCCGTCTTGCCAAAATGACAATGACGTCGACAACCTCCCAACCCCGCATCAATAACAAACAACAACATCTTTGACACAAACATCGGACTAAAGCAGGGAGATGGATTGGCCCCATTGCTATTCAATTTGGCTTTGAAATATATCAATAGAAAGCTACCTGTTGATTCAAGAGGTACGTCATTATATAAGGTGAGCCAGGTGGTAACCTATGCGGACGACATCAACATTTTATTATGGTCGCTAACATCCACCAAATAACTTTTCCTGAAGTTCGACAACGAAGCAAAACTAGTAGGGCTACAAATCAATGAGAATGAAACAAAGCTCATGACGCAGTTAAGGAAAAATACCTCAAGTACACAAAATATCAAACTTGCCGAAGACAGTATCGCCAAAATAACGATAACCAGTAATGAGAGAGATGAAATACGCCGACGAATTAAGCTCGCAAATAAAATATTTTTTTCAGTTTTGACGATCTTGAAGACCAGCTGTATACACAGGAAAACAAAGCTCCAAGTATACAAATCTGTAATAAGACCTGTGTTATACTATGGATATGAACCATGGACCCTAACCCAAGCATCCGCAAGCCCACTAAACACCTTCGAAAGATGGGTCTTGAGGTGGATAGTTGAAGCGAAACTAGACGGAGACCAATGGCGACTTCGATACAACCTTGAGCTGTATGAAATTTTTGGCGAGCTTCAATGGGCTCACCACATGAATTGTATGGACGAACAACGGATACCAAAAGGTATTCGTTGGTAGAACTTAACGGCGTAAACCATCGGGGAAACTGAGGAAGCGTTACTCCGAGTCAGTCGACGAAGACAGTAGATCGCTGCTCGGATTTCACGGGAAACGCGGTTAAGGGATCGAGACAGCTAGAGGCGCTTGTTGCAGGGAGCGAAGGCCCGAGAGGGGCTGTAGTGCTACGAAGAAGAAAAAGAAGCAATTTTTTCACGATCAGTTTATCGTTACTATATACTAATTATGCAACCTAGATCTCGAATCATTGCTAACATATTTGACGTGGGCATTCAGGATCTGTGCCAGATATCTCTGACACCGGAAATTGCATTGAATAGCTGCTAATCGTCGTACTGATTCAAAATCGGACGGAGCTGCAGTTGAAATACTCATGGAGATGGTGGCTTTGAAATGCACCCATATTCTAATCAGGCATTCACTGTACCAAGGGGAATGCTGACCGACAGGAATACTCATGGAGGCTAGCATTCTTTGGGGGGTTCCACGCCCCTCGTACCCGAGGAAGTTCCCGCAGGGGGAATGTCGGTCGACATGAGCACTCTTGGCGGCTAGCATTCTTAGGGAGCACCGCCCCCACGCACCCGAGGATATGGGGGCCGCCGTGAGGTTCCCTCTTGGGGTGACAGGTTATGACTCTGATTGGATCTGCACTGCGCTTTGGACAACGAGCTGGAATTGATACTTTAGGCTGGCGGATATGATGGTTTGGACCTAGTTGCTTTGTAAAGTAGCGCCGAGGTGACACTCGTGTGTGAACGGCCCAACTCAACTATCATACCGTCTCCGTCCCGGTAAAACCTTGGCAGGCCTCGGAGTACTTTCGAAGTTCGCACCATTTGGTTGGTGGTGTAAGTTCGGTTGAGACGGACTCCTGATTAGCGCTGGCGCTGAGCAGTTGTCCCCATAAGGGCTTGTGCCAACCCACGCATAGCCTCCCTGTTCTGCAAAGATGACCATGGGACCAAAAAGGCGACTACACACACGAACGGAGATAGCGGCTCCGAGGGGGGACCCAATAAAACTGGAGCAACCAAATACACTTAAAAAAGATCAAAAAACTCAAAAAAGAAATAAAAAATAATAACAACGACGACGCAACCACCGCACATAGGTCAATTTTAACGGTCTACGCGGCCAAAATTGGATTTTAAAAACTAACGGTAGCCATTTAAAACAAATTATCAGTGATTAGAAAACATTTCAGCAAATCCTAAATCACCCATTAAAACGATCCCCCCCACATTACGAGCGTGCAGCGGTAGTTGGACCTTGACCGTCAACAAGTGCGTTCTTCTTCGAGGTCACAGTGTTTAAAGCAACCCTCAAGTTTGAACATAAATATTTCTTTACCAGTGTCAGTTTTTGAAGTGAAGGTGATGGGTTTCGATAACCCAGGTATTATTTTTTAATATAATTACGTAGTATATAACAAAGAGTGTTTTCTTAGACAAATTTTAGAGTAATAAGTGAGTAGTAAGTGAATTTGGTGTATTCCTCCGTTAAACTCCGTGTTCGTCTTATTTTTATTTTGAAGTACCATCCTTCCTTTTGTAAATATTACTAAAATTAGCTGCAGAAACTTGCAGATAATGAAAAGAGGCTCATTTTTAACGACAAAGTTTTTTTCAATGAAATATTCATTTTTCTTCTTATTTGAATAATCATTGTATTTCACTATTTTAGGAACTGCCAGCACATCAGGTGTGAAAATTGTTACCCGGAGATACCTTTATGGAATAATAAGAGACCAAAATTTACCAAATCTCGAAGCAAGTCTCGATTATTTGGAAAATCACTTACTATCGAACTATGGCACTACTGATGATGATTTAAAAACAATAAAACTCCGATTTTCTTAATTTAAAGCAAAATTAAAGGAAAGGTGGATGAAATGTCACAGGAAGGAAGACGATTTTTTGAAATACAACGAGTCTTGGCTAGAGGGAACTTTCGAACTTCTTCAAAATTGTTGAATCGACCGGGGCGGCCTTTGAAAACTTTCGATAAAGCAAGTGAACGAACTAAGCGTCGAAAAACTGAAGAAATTAAGTTAAATATCGAAGATGACGTCATTGTCCACGCTGCACAAACAACCTTAAGAGTACAAGGAAAAAGAGATGCGTCGAGTATTCTTAAAGAAATAACAAATGATCCTGCTCGAGCTCACGAATATAAAAAAGCAGTCGAAGAAAAAGAAAAAAAAGATGGTGTTACTCCTTTGACACCATTACTAGCTCTGACAATGTTCGTTGAGGCTGACCTTACAAGACGTCAGTACGAAATCATCCGAAATACAAATAAGTCATTTTATCCTTCATATTACCTTTTGTTACAAGCTAAACAAGGATGCTATCCTCCAAAGGAATGTTTGCGGGTCACGAGCACCTGTGCGGAGAGCAGCTTACAGAGCCTTGTTGACAATACCGTTAAGCGGTTATCAATTTTCTTGCAAGAAGTACTATTAACTCTTAAGGAAGAAGAGAGAAATTCCTTGAATATAATTTGTAAATGGGGTTGCGATGGCTCTCAGCAAGCTAAATACAAACAAAAATTCGGTGATGATATGGAATCAGATGCTAATTTATTTTTGAGCTCATTTGTGCCACTTAAAGTAGTGTGTGGAAAGAATAATAAAAAAGTAATATGGCAAAACCCTACGCCCTCGTCCCCACGATTTTGCCGTCCAATAAGATTTCGATTTTTGAAAGAATCAACATGAATTGTATGGACGAATCAACTGATGTGACAAAGGAAGAAATAAATTACGTCGAAGAATCCGTGAAAGGACTAAAAGCAACAGAAATAAATTTGAACGATATCAAATTCACTTTTAACCATTCTTTTCTGATGACAATGGTGGACGGAAAAATATGTAACGCTGCAACCGGAACCAAGTCTACTAGTCGGTGCTGTATCTGTGGTGCAACATCGAAAGACTTTAACAAAATTGATAAAAAGGAGTCAAGTTCAACTGGTATTAATTTTGGGCTCTCTATATTGCACGCCAGAATTAGACTATTTGAAAGTGTTTTACATTTGGCATATAAATTACCTGTTAAAAAAAAAAGAGAGAGGAAGACTGACAAAGAGAAAGAACTAGAAGCACAAACAAAAATGCACATCCAAGAGAGGTTTCGGATTGAAACTGGATTACTGGTGGACATGCCTAAAACTAATTTTGGAAATACTAATGATGGTTATAGGAACATTTGAAAGTAAACGCTTCTCGAACCTATAAAATATTTGTTTTAATCAAATCTTAAACAAACAACGAGAATAAGAATGTAATTTAGATTGTCGACTCGGCGTCGTGACGTTGAGAACCGCACAAGAGCAAGAGAGCGAGTCGTCCTCGCACCCTGCTTTAAATACTGCTATTTTGCTGAGCATGCACACGCGCAACTCGTCGACGCGATACAATCTCCAACAGAGCGTTTCCAATCACAGAATAACCGCTGACCATGCACACGCGCAACCAGCAGACATGCTGAGTGGAGCTCTGGTCATGTAAACTGATATCGCATGGTTATCGCGGTGGCTGAAATATCAGGACAATGTTGCGCCGCATACAAGGTTGCATGCCAGTGTGAAGCTTTGGGCAATGTTGCAATGCATGCGTTGTGTTGTCGCCACACTACTCCCCTCGTAGTGGCTTGGCCACGATACTTTATTCGAAGCGTACGGGTGGCCGGATCTTACGTCCACTGCGTGTGGTTGTTGTTGGTTCGGATATCGATGTCACGGTGCGCATCCTTGCGCGGGGTTCGGACATCGTCCTAGCGTGTATTGGGCGTGCTGGTCGTTGCATTCCAGTTGTGCCCTGTTGGCGTTGCGCTGGCGCGTGTCGGTCGTTCGGGGCGTTGGTCATTGGGTGCCAGGGTGAATGTCACGGTTGCGCCTCCTAGCGCGGGGTTTGGACATCATCCTGGCGTGTATTGGGCGTGCTGGTCGTTGCATTCCAGTTGTGTCCTGTTGGCGTTGCGCTGGGGTGTGTCGGTCGTTCGGGGCGTTGGTCGTTGGGTGCCAGGGTGAATGTCACGGTGCGCTTCATAGCGCGGGGTTCGGAGATCCATCCGGCTTGCGTCGATCGTGTCGGATTTGCTAGTACGTGCACGGGGGCCGGCATTTCCTAGCCTGCGGCCCGTAATGTTGGTGGAACCAACACGGCTGAGGGCGGAGCGTGGCGACTTCATCATCCTCCGACGATCGATCATCTCGTTCATGTTGAGTCGATAAAACCGCAACGGCGTCCTCGAGGTTTGAGACCCTGTTGGCGAGATCGCGGAATTCGTCAGTCCGACTCGGTCGGTCCGTCGACTCGATTAGCGTTGAGATGTTGGCGATGGAACGCGTGTTATCGGGTCGCGGGCTACTGCTGGTCGCGGCGTTGACTGGGAGTGTAGCTCGCCTGCGTTGGATGTCGTGGGCGGCCAACAGTGCGTTGGTGAGGCTGCGATACTTGTCGTCAGGCGGCGGGTTGGTGACTGCCTGACGCACTTGTCGTAGTGCCTTCCTGTCGAGGCTTGCCACCAACCAATTGAATTTGGCGTCGTCCGGCGTGACGCCGTTTGTTGCCAGCGTCGCGTTGACGCGGGCCAGCCACAGGTCCAAATCGTCATGCCAGACTGGTGGGAGGCTGATTGTCGGAGTGGCTGCCGCTCGCTTCGCGTCGGGGATCCTATCGTGCAGCGCGGATCTGGCTGGGGCGGCAGATGTTGGTTGTGGGTCCCGCTGCGGGCTCGACATCAGGACGCATCGATTACCAGTGGTGAGGAGATCCAGTGTCGGATGAAGTCCTGGATGTCGATCGGCTGTGTCCGAAAGCGAGCGGCGACGGACACGCTCCGTTGTGGTCTTCGTTGATAGCTGTGGTTCCACTGGTCGTGTTGGGGATGCCATCGTTGCGCTTCTGATACAGTGGGGCGACAGTTCCTCCAGGCGTCCGATTTTGATGTCCTGTGTAGTAACTGAAGAGGTCAGGAGTGTGAAGAGCGATTTATAAATGACCATCTTGATTTCCTTTATTCTGAATGCAAAGATATGGTATCACAAGAGAAACGAAAAGATCTACGGAATATGTACGTCCTCCTGAAACCCATACCAGATCGATGGCAGGATATGCTCAAACAAATGTTCCTCGATCATATCAAAAAGGAGGGCATTGAAACAATATTTACGCTGAAAGGTGAAAATATTCACATTCAATTTGTCGAGAATATGGGAAGGTGTATCAAAAATATCAAAATTTAATAGCTGATGTTTTTGAAAATGACTCGCTATTTTTAAGTGCATTGAACACAGCATGCGCGAGTGTAACAAATAAATGATTGCACTGACGAGCGCCGGAGTGTGCGCGCGGCGGCAAAACACGAGCAGGCAGAGCAGTACGAAACAAACAGCCATTGCTTTTGAGCGTGGTGTCCGCGGGATTTTAATTCTATTGTCGCGTTTGGCTTTTACTGCGGGTTAGAAGACTTTCCGTTCTAGTTTGTTTCGAAAGTTTATTCACATTTATCATTAAAAGGCTTTCGCTAATAGTTTTAATTAGTGTGTTCATTCTCAGTATACCAACGGGAGTGACGAAAGTTCTGCTGTCGGGAGCTATCGACATACTCCGCGGAGTCCGAGTGAATAATATAATGTTTTTGCAATTTCGACACTTTCGCGTATCGATCTACGTAAATTTTATTTCAAGCTGTGAAAAATAATGTTCCTGTTCTTCGTACGGTCCGACATTAGCATACCTCAACCGTCACGTACGTACGGTACACACTAGGCGAAAGCAACTTCGGTCGTCCTCTCGAACTCTGCAAGCAATTCGTGAATGCGAAATGTTTTGTAGTGAGTCCTCGTGCCGGGGAAACGAACCCGCCCCACGACACCGCAATGCTAGCCTGCCAGCGCATTCACGCGTCTCCGGACGAGGGCATTCTCGGCAGGAATCAACACCTTCCTCTGCCGAGGCAGCAGAACATCGCTGCAGTCCTTCACGGACAATAATGAAAATCAATTATTCACTACACCTGCTAAGGTCCTGTTGTTTGTTCATGGGGCTCGTGTTCAGGTAGAAATGTTCGTGGCCCTTGAAGTTCCGTTCGTTGGTCAGAATCGCCAGTTATGGGAACATGTGAAGGTAAACGCTTCTCGAACCTATAAAATATTTGTTTTAATCAAATCTTAAACAAACAACGAGAATAAGAATGTAATTTAGATTGTCGACTCGGCGTCGTGACGTTGAGAACCGCACAAGAGCAAGAGAGCGAGTCGTCCTCGCACCCTGCTTTAAATACTGCTATTTTGCTGAGCATGCACACGCGCAACTCGTCGACGCGATACAATCTCCAACAGAGCGTTCCCAATCACAGCATAACCGCTGACCATGCACACGCGCAACCAGCAGACATGCTGAGTGGAGCTCTGGTCATGTAAACTGATATCGCATGGTTATCGCGGTGGCTGAAATACCAGGACAATGTTGCGCCGCATACAAGGTTGCATGCCAGTGTGAAGCTTTGGGCAATGTTGCAATGCATGCCTTGTGTTGTCGCCACATGGTAATACCAGTAGAAGATTTTTCACAAATCCCCAATTGGCGGCAGACATAACCGGTATAAACTACGAATTAATTTACAGATTAAAAGTAATATTAGAGACTATTGCAAGTGGCCATAGAATTGATACAAAAAAATACGAAAAATACGCCGAAGAAACAGCAAAATTGTATATAGACTTATATGGATGGCACCCTATGACACCGACTATGCATAAAATTTTAATACATGGAGCAACTATCATTGAAACAGCTTTGCTACCAATAGGTCAATTGTCGGAGGAGGCTGCAGAGGCTCGTAATAAACATTTCCACTTATATCGTCAGAACTTCGCTAGGAAGTTTTCTAGAGAACACTGTAATCTAGATGTTTATCACAGATTACTATTGACTTCGGATCCACTGATAAGCAGTCTGAGGCCCAAAAAGACATCTATATCAAAAGGTTTTTGTCCCGAAACAATAGAAATGCTATTGCCGGCAGATCCCTACTCAGAACCCGATTTAGATGACGAGCAAGTTGACTCTTTATTTGAATAAAAATATAATTACTGTACATATAGGTATTATCATCATATTTTTTGTATTAGTTTTTCTAGGAAACTGTATTACTCAACTTTAAAATAAAATATATCCTACATTTCTTTTGAATATCAGTGTTTTATATTTATGGAATCCGAGGACGATTTTTTTTTATTCCAATTTTTTTTATTTACATTTTACCAAAAAAAAACTGGTGTTTAAACAAAAAAAATTTCATTAATCAGACATATAATATTGCATAGAAATGATAAAAACCGAATATAAATGATAAAAGTGAAAAAATATTTTTGGCCGCATACATCGTGAAAATTGACCTATGTGCGTCGTCAAAGCGGTTGCGGAAGGTTACACAGAAAGAATCCCAATTGAGGCGTGGCGTCGATTCTTTAAAACTCCAGTACCACTCGGCAGCATCTCCGCTGAACAGAAGGTGTGCGTGCCGGAGGAAAGCCGAGAAGTCGCCTCCCAGCGTGCTGGTGACTAGAGCCTGAATTCTAAACAGGAACCGGTCCGCCGGTGTCGTCGAATTGAAGCCGTTGAAGCTAAGGCGCCAACTCTCCATGATACGAGTCGTAGGGTCTCGGACGGGTGTCAACACGTTCGCGGGGTAATCACATCCTCGATGGGCCTGCTGTAAGGGACCGGATCGGGGACTGTGGGTATCAACGGAGGTGCGGTGCTGTATCGCGGTCGATACTCGGGAGCCCTGGGATCCTTTCCCGCGTTCCAATTACCAGCCGGTCTAGAGTGGGGCATAGCCACACTGGGATTTGGCTCCCAGCCAGATGGAGATCTCACGCGGCTGGGGGGTTGGCTAATCTGAAGGTTCTGGAGTCCTCTCTCCAAGTGTCCGATCCTCTCGGACATTCCTTGCATTAGAGCCAGGATTGTGTCGACGGAGTTGGTGGAAGGCGCTGTTGGAACCTCGGCCGGGACAACTGCAACATGAACTTCACCGCCCACGGCTCCTGGGATGTCCAACAGTGGTTAAGGTGGTTCAACATTTTGCGGTTCTTTCGCTACTACTCCGTGCATCGGGACGTGTGTTCCGAGGGGGGGGCGTCTACGGCTGTTCGATCCATAGGGCGTCGGCATAGTGGACAAAGCTTGGACGTCAGTAGGAGCTGTTGGACACAGGTACGATGAAACAAATGCCCACATTGCAACCGCACCCTTGATGCGCCCTCGACCACGTCTTCGAGACAAATTCCGCATTTAGCGGGTTGGACTATTTTGGAACGAGTCCAACGCCTTTCTGGGGTCCGCTTTGTTGCCAGGTTTGGGTTTCGTTGATGGTGTTGGTTCGAAAAGATACTGCTATTAACTAAAAAAAGCTATAGAAAATTATTGAAAAAAGGAGGCTTATCAATGATTCAGTGGCGGATAGTGGCGAGCTATTGCTATATAAAATGAAAAAATTGGTGAACACTTTCCTTTCCAGCAGCGCCGACTCCTCCAAATGGAAATGAGTGTGAATGGTAGTCTACCGAGAAAAGGGTGCTTCTGGCCGATTTGCAAGAATTTATCCCCAAACCCACATACATTACAAAAACCGTCTCTAAACTACGTTAATTGACTCGATGAGACAAGTGGTGAAGCTACCGTAACAGCTTTGTACGCGGTTCAAATTCCCGACACGTGGAAGCATTCCGGGCTCCGCAACTCCAGCATATGCCACCGAACGTTGAACCGAAACCACTCGTCTATCACGCATAAAAAGATGTGTAGAATCTTTCCACGACATAAAGGCAAGGTAGCCTTCTATTTTCTTGAGATTCCAGGCCGATAGGAGAACCCATCTGGCTGACAGTTCCATCAAGAAAATAGAACGTCCTTACAGGTGTCAACCTGGGACAACACATCGGGAGGATTCTGTCGCGAAAAAAAATCAAACAAAGGAGAGCAGAAGCTACAACTCACGTGAAGCGACTACAAGTGTGGATAACATAACTCCACTGCTCCTGTCTGTGGGGCTCGAGTACCAAGGTACCTTACATCCTCCGTAAGAAGACGCGAATCTCTTATTTCCTTAGGATATTTCGGGCCCAAAGTTGGGCGCAATTTGTAACAAATTTTCCTGTATAACTTCTGTAAATGAAGTCGGAACCGACCTCTCATCGGTTTTAGACGTGATGTCTGAGTCGTGCCACAAATTATTCACAAAAGTTGTGTTTTTGAGCATTGCAGATAACTTGCAAAAATTAATTCCTCTTCTCTTTATTTAATGCCGCAAATCCATCTATCCTTCCAATGATGAATTTACTCTTAGCCAGAGCACAACCAAGATTTTGCATTTTTTTCTTTCTTTTTAATGCCTAAAATGTCTATAAAACCAACGTTTGAGAAGGACAGATTATTAATCTCTAAAACTATTCTACATATTATACATTTCTTTGTAGGTTTGTTCGAATTCCTCGGTCGTATCGAATAAGGCAACCATGAAAAATCCACTGAACAGTCGGCCCGTGTATTGGCCTTTGGACTTGAGCCACGATTTCTCCAAGAAACAAATATGTCTACCACGAGCAATAACTATCATTGCAACATGTGAGATTTCTCAGTACCACTTATGAGAATAGCATCTAACGGATGAAATTGATCATCTGCTGCACCGACGCACAGAAATTTTATGTAGTTTATTATGTGGGGTGGCAACTTGATAATAACTCTCCACATCAGCACAGCCAAAGGGGCCTCTTCATTGTGGTTAGCTAAATAGTTCCACAAACTAAGACCTGCCATTGAAATAGCGGTCGCATCAAATTTCACAATTGGGCAACATTTTCTGACGTGCTGCGGTATTTCAGAAAAATCTTCTCCATTTGAGGCATTATATAAACGAAGGGTCTTTAAAATTATTCCACCGGGTACTCACTTATTGAAAACAGTTCTCATGTCCAGTTTATTTATAGGAATAACTAAACTGATGTATTTCGCTTGTGATTCACCAGCTAAACCTTGGTTCGAATTTCGGGGTTATATCCACTGGTCGATCGAAGAATATCCCAGTTTGTTCCTGTTCTTCAATTCTGAAAAAAAAGATTTGCCTGATGACATTTCTCTCTTAGCGCATTATGTTGGTGCTGTAGAAGGATTCCTTACCTTGTTGCGAGTCGTGCACTTAACTTGCAACGACCTTTTCATTTCCTTTTAGTTTGTCTTCGCCTACCACGAGGCGACACTGCCTTGGCCCGTTTTGACAGTTTCGACCGACTCGAACTGCCATCAGCTTTGGGTGACATTTCTCGACTCAAACTGACGTAGGATGGGAATGTCATCCAAAGCTGACATTCGCTCGAAAACCATATGGCAGCGATGCGCATGTGTGCGAGCCGGCAGTGGCGTAGGGTCGACTCATTACATTATATATTTCCATTTTAACATATATATGATTTTTGTAATGTCCGTTGAACGAAAAAGAATGTATGTTGGATATAACCGAACAGAAGATGTACTTAATACTTGAATGCAGCAATAAGCCATTAAAATTTACGTTGACGAGCAAACTTTAAATCTTCTTTTTCAATTTTTTTTTGTCTACGAGCATTTAGAAACCTATCTGAAATCAAATAAGGATGATAGTTTATTCTAAATTGAAATAACCACCAAACTTAATATAATATAATTTATAATTTATTATTTCTTACAAAAAAAAATTGCTTTCTTACGTTTCATTTAATTGTTTAATTGTCATAATCTGAAAAATTTTGTTAAGCTTAATTAATACAAATTCAGAATGACACCTTATTGCATATAGAAGAAGTATTAGTTACGGAATAAACCAAAATATGAATTGCCCAGTCTTTTCTTTCCAGAAAAACCGTTCGATAATGTCGGCAAAAGGTGAGTATGCCACCGAGAGGGTAGGGTCCCAGTAATCCACGAAAGGTCGGTTTAGCATTGCGGCTGGTACGCGGTCAGAGCATATCTACTAAATAGCAGCTGCAATTAGAACAAATTTTCTTTCTTACGGTACTTATGGAGTAGAGAGAGAAAGACTAAAAGTGCGTATGTATGGTAAACAAAAACTTGAATTTGCATGCAATTTTACCAACACAACGTAAACTTTAATCCATCTTTTACACGTTTATTTGCCTCTCTCTTCATTTTGACAGCTCCTCGATTGCAGGTGCTAGTTAGTTTATATGCTCTGACGCGGTGCCATGTTTTGAATTTGCATGTTTTTATTAGAGTAGATTTCCTCGGTTTTGAGTTCAAGTAGAGTATTTCGAGCATCGCTTTGGTTATATTCACGAGCGCATATTTTTTCAGCGGTTGTTTTTGTTCCTTTTCTCCGGGATGAAGATATGTAATTTAGAGTAGAGTCGTAGGAAGTTGTTCGACGCGTTTTAAATGGGACATTTGAACCGGTGGCTGAGTTATTTTTGTATTCTGGACTTAGTCTGCTCACGTAAGACCCGTGACCAAAATTCCTCTCCGAACTAGCTAACTAGCTAGCAACCACCTCGGAGTAGACTAAGAGTGTCCGGACATGTCGACTAACAGTGTCGGACTTCTCGACTTGATGGGTACAGCTCGTTGTCACGTTCCAAGACTTCACGTCTAGAACCGATGAGAGGTCGGCGTAGATTTCCCTTGGGAAATCTCGAACGTTCGAGACGTGTTAAATCATAACATACACTTGATTTTTTAAAAATTTATTTATAAAAAAGGTTTTTTTTTCAAATTATATAAATCACAAAAATTTTTGAATATATAAATTTTAACTTTAAATATATACTTTTTAAGATAAAAAGTATTAATTTTGGTTGGGGGATAGGTGCGAGGGGAACCGCTTCCATCTAGATGCCCCATTCTTATTTGAGGGCCATAAGTATCGCCGGTAATGACGAATTTCTCTTAAGTCCGTCTGTTTTCTCCCGGCCCAGTTTGCTACTGCCTATGAGCAATTTCCACCCTTGGCCTCAACACCAGTCGATCCGCATTAGATGCTTTCCATTCGTAAATGTGTGTTTTTGTTTTGTAGTGGGTCTTTCTGCTGGGGAAAGAACCCACCACACGACACCGCAATGCTAGCCTGCCGGCGCATTCGCGCATACTCAGACAAGGCGAATCTCATTTCAATACAAAATGGTGCCCAACCTGGGGCTCGAAAAGCCCGACTGTATCTTCAGTTGTGAGCATGAGACAGTCCATCGTCTCTAGGTTACCCCATAAGGTGTCCAGATTTTTAGCGGGTAGGTAACTACTAAGGGAAATTGCGTTAATCGTGCCCCAGCAACTTAACAACTTCTGGACGTGTGTTGTCCTCAGACATTACTATCTTTTGGACCTGCATTTGATTTATACATTGGTGGTTTATCACCATTATTTGACTAGGAAGGCCAAATGATATTAGAGTCCTTATGTTTATTCGGAAGTTGTTACTCAACATCTTTTTGTGGCGGGTTCTGATCTACACCCCAAACTAAGTGGTGCCTTAGTGTTTTCCATTACATGGATCTCTATTTCACGTCATTGGCTGCTTAGCTGGTCCGTGACTATCCATGGTAGGACACGCGCTGCTTGCGGGTCAGATCCAACCCTGGGCTAACAAACTGTTCCTGTTTAAAACTTGTGAACAAGAGAGCACTTTCGAACTCTGATGTTTATGGCTCCTCAAGAGAGTAGTGCCTGTAATGCAAAGAAAGAGCTCACCATTAGTATTTTTGCTTGTGATGGGGACAGATAAATAGAAAAACCGAATTTTCATGATATATTTATACATTTTTATTGATAGAATTGTTTTTGAATAGCTCGCCACTTTCGGCCACTAAAAAAATCGATGTAATATATTTTTTTCCCTTATATGTATATATGCATATATATACATATATATATATATATATATATATATATATATATATATGCATTTATATATTTATATATATATATATATATATATATATATATATATATATGTATATATATATATATATATATATATACATATTGTTACATGTACAAATAATTCTGCGAGCTACTGTCGCAATTGTTTTCACAACAATTAAGAACATCAACAAAACGAATTTACTCGAAACCACGAGAACCTACCAAGCATGAACAACATCTTAAAAGTGAGTCACTGCTCCATTCATTCACTGCTGGAATGTTCCCGCTAATTCACCAATGTACGAGAACTGAGTTGGATGATTAGAGACCCTATATAAAGGCGAGCTGAATGAATGGGGGGATCATTGATTCGACCGCGATAAGAACTGCGATAGTGTGTGGGAAGCGATATTGTTCGAGTAATAGAAAAGTGATTTTCGTAATAGTGAAGTGATTTAGAAGACAATTGCGATAAGAAATTTATGGACAAGTATTAGATTTTTAATAGTGAAAATTAAACTTATTGAAAGTGTTAAACTGATTATTGTGCATTTTTGTAATTAAATAAACTCTTCTAACTTAAATTAAAAGACATTGCGTTTTCACTTTCCCGGAACATTAAAATTATTGGCCGCGAACTAAAAAAAAAAACGCGACAATATATATAATAATATATATATATATATATATATATATATATATATATATATATATATATATATATATATATATATATATATATATCTTAGCCTTAACCTTAAATATATGTTTTTGAATTAAGTTTTTTAAGAAAATGTCTACGAAACGCACGCCCGATAAACGTCGTTTACGTTCACATGCGGCAATGACGGCACTCTGCGTAATTTGCCAGCAGGCCAGAAATGATGGCACACCAGTGCGAACGCTACCATGCAGCCGTCAGTTTCACGAGACCTGCGTTGCCCAACATCTTCTGGTCAATCAGACACGCCCACTTTGCAGACGACCAGCAACTTCTGCCATACCACCAAACAAAATTGTCGAGATACCAGCCACAGAAAGAGCTGAGCTCAAAACCAATGATCGCAGGGACCAAGGTTCTCCACTACCGGATGATCTTGACACCATGGAGGGGGCTGGAGTAATGCCGCCTGCTGAAGGGCAATCCCGAACCGTATCCGTGGAGGTGACAGTCCTGCAGGATATGATGGCCCCAATGCAGGGCTTGACCACCCGGATAGCCGCTCTGGAAAGCAAACAAGAGAAACTACCTCCAGCACGTCCCCGAACGGCTCCACTGTGGGACTCAGACCCAAATCTTTGGGATTTTCCGTTGGCTTCGAGTATCGAGCCCGAGCAAAATATACCTAGCTCATCCATGAATCCCATGGCTTCTGTATATTGGCCCCGGTTGAGCCAAGTGCAACCACCGCTAGCTTCACCCAGGGCTGGAATCTCCATTTTAGCGGAGAACCAAATGTCATCAACGTGAAGGTCTTCATTGATCGGGTGGAGCCACACGGCGCTGGCCGGCCACTTATCAATGCTGCTTGGATGAGCAGCACTGGAAACGTACTGGTGAATAAATGCTACTCCACCATCCCACCGCTGGTCACGGCTGAAGGAGCTAGTCCGTATGGAGTAACCCACAGTTAACATAGACTAGAGGGTCAGGATAAAATTCATGCCAGATGGTAACGCCCAGATCTTTCTGCAAGTTCCGAGCCGACATCTTACGGCTAAATGACCAGTTAACTGAGCCGATGACCCAAACGCAGCTGCTGTGGGTGCCAAAGTGCAATTTGTGGCCAGAACTTCACCACCATATCACGAACTCCAACACTCAGGACATGGCATCGCTTCTAAGAGCCGTTAATCGACAGGAGAGAGTCGAGGAGGACCTCCGAGAACGGGCACACCTGCTAGCGAGACCGGGTCCGCGGCGGTGGAAGTGGTCCGGGTATGGGACCCGCCGCGTTGGCTGGTCCCTTCAATAGCCATTGGGTGAGCTCATCCGTTTTGAAGTGTTTACAGGCGCTCTTGCAGGGTAGAATGGCCTTCCACCCATGTTCCCATTTATGGTATCGTATTATGTGATTCCATCACATAATACTATAACATAAATTGGCTACGTTTATATTTTTCATTTGATGGGAAAATTCATACAAATTATGTTTGTATGAGTTTTTCACTTGAATGGAAAATATATGGCCATAAATACATTGGATCTTGATCCGGAGGGGGAAGGAGGCGCCGCTTTCACCTCACTTACTCTTATTTGGGGGCCATCTGTATCGCCGGTAACGATGAATTTCTCTTAAGATCGTCTGTTTTCTCCCGGTCCAGTTTGTTACTGGCTATAAGTAATTTCCACCCTTAGTAGGTTACCTTCGCCTTGGCAACAGTTGATCCGAATTTGATGCTTTCAATTAGTGAATGCGTGTTTTTGTTTTGTAGTGGGTCTTTGTGCTGGGGAAGAGAACCCGCTACACGACACCGCAATGCTAGCCTGCCGGATCTCACCATCCTCTTTCACCGAGGCAGCAAACCATCGCTGCAGTCCTTTACGGACATGTTATCCCAACTATGTCACTACAAAATGGCCCACCGTGGAGCCCGAAAAGCCCGGTTGTATCATCAGTCGTCAACATGAGACAGTTCATAGTCTCTAGGTTACTTTATAAGGTGTCCAGATTTCTGGCGGATAGGTAACTTCTAAGGGATTTTAGTGAAATAGTATATAAAATGTCCGTAAATGACTGCAGCGATGGTCTGCTGCCTCAGCGGAAGAGGATTTTGGGACTGGCTGAGATTGGCTTTGTCTGGGGACGCGTGAATGCGCTGGCACGCTAGCGTAGCGGTGTCGTGGGGCGGGTTCTTTTCCCCAGCACAAGGACCCACTACAAAAAGGACTTTGCATCCCCGAATTCCGGAGTCAAGGAAATGTCGACCGAAGTCAAAAAGGTGGTAACCAACTAAGGGTCGGAAATTGTTGACGCAAAGGACAAACTGAACCTGGGGAAGACAGATGGACTTAAAGGGACTTCGTCGTTACCAACGATTCTTATGGCCCACAAATAAGAGTGGGGCATCCCATTGGAGGTGGTGCCCCCCTCGCAACCTCCCAACTGTAATGATTTTAACTTTTCAAGTTCGAACGCGGAACCGACCTCTCATCGGTTCTAGACGTTAAGTCTGAGTAGTGCCAACGGATGGTACCAACAGGTCAACCAATCCGTGCACCGTAACCCATTCACGCGGTGACTGCTTGTCGGCCAGCTAGTTCGGAGAGGATTTCGGTCGCGGGTCTCCGAATGGGTTACGCTCAATTACAATATTTCAGTCACCTGACATGCCCGTTTTCCAAACGCGTCAACAAGTACTCATCCAGAACGGGAAACCTACGTTACGTTAGTTCTGGATGTGATCTCTCCACAGATCTCAAATCAAAACTCTACAAAATCCTATAGGCGCGTTACCGAATCACCGACGCGGTACCGAAAAATATGCTACTCGAAATTAAACCGACGAAAACTACTCTAATGAAATAACGAAACAATCAAAGGTACCGCGTACCGCGCGCGACGCGAAACCGACTTCAGCGGATTTGTCGAAACCCTACCCTCGCGGCGGCATACTTACCATGCACTCACCCTCCTGCTGAAACAGAAAGAACCACTGAAAAGGAAAGTCTTGTTTACAATTAGCAATTCATTTTAATATTTTCCATGCTTTTCCTAATTAAATTTCAACAATTGATCTTATTAGGGATTTATATTGAATGGTAAGACTTAAGGTACATATTAAACTTGTGTATAGTACGGTTGAAATTTTCAAGATATGTAACGGATTACACTACATAAGCAAACTATCATCGCCGATTAACTTTTGACACCAAAATTATGCCTGATGTATGAATGTGTTTGTTATTGTTATTCTTTTTACTCCTACACATACTCCTACGTGCGTGTATGTATTCAAGTGAAAATTAAGCAAGGTACTGGTATATAAAATTAATCAACATATTCATACTTAATACTTGAAAACATTGTTCAATATATTGTTTTGTTTTCTAGGTTATGCGGACATGCAAATAAGGAACAATTTTTTTAATGTTTCAACTCGTAATTAATTAATCTTAATGATGAAAATAAATAGAATAAACCGTAGGGTGTATATTATAATATGAATTTTAAATGTATCCGAAATTATGACCAAATTTCAACTAGATTAGTGTATACTAGTTACTAAAATAGTGGATCTAAATTTTCAACGATTTTGTTTTCCGATTTTCAAAAGTATGCTGATAATAACCTGATCTCTATTATCGCGTTTGTTTTGATTTGTTCTATTTCTAAGAACTTATATTTTTAATAGTTGAGTATTAATTTAATAGTATAAAATAGAGTAATATGCAGTTCGTAAATTCTTATTACAAAAGTGGGTGTGCTTTCACATTCAAAAAGTTTCCTTGTGTATATATTTTTTTTTTTAAACCGTATTCAATGCCGGTAAAATAATCAATTTTTGAAAGCGGAATTCGAAAACAAAAGATTAACATCAATGAATCGAGAGATAGAAAATTTTCTCTCAATAGTTAACGACCGCGTTCGATTGTATATTCTTCTATATATATTTATCCTAGTTGTTGTTAAACTTCAGTAGAAAGAACTAAGGGAATTTGTGTGCACTCATGTTTCAAATTTCTCGACTTCCTAAAGATTGTGGTTTTCTTACAAATATTAACGTTTTTTTTTCTTTATTTTAAATCATAGGTTCATTACTTAACTCTTCTTCGCCCAGGAATACAAATATCAAACAAATTAAATTAATATTTTATCAACACTATACCGAAAGCTGTATTTATTTTTCATTTTCTGTCTATGAAATTGATTCCTTCGTGCTATGCTTAGCAATATAATTTAATGGGGTCAATTGTAGAAACATAAAAAAAACAATAAGGTGTAGCTCAGTTTTAATCTCATTGTCCTGTTTTGTGTATGCCTTTCCAAAAGAATGAATTCAAAGGCAAGAAACCCAGTATATTTCTAGAAACGCAGGTGACTTCGATCATAATGTATGCCTTCGCAGATGGCTTTAGTGAAATGTAGCTAAAAGTAAGGGTCAATCGTAACACTAAAGGCACATATCCGACACAATTGGTTGAAATTCATTTTCACATTGAAAATTTATTATTAACTGCTGCGAGAAATCATCAAATCCTCATCATTCTCATCATTATCATCGCTGATCGCCGTTGATAGTTTATTCTCCTGATTTCGTGCAATCAATTCGGAAAGTGGTTGCCAATCCTCGTCGTCATCATCATCTTCATTTGTTACTATTTCTATAATTTTGTTTTCAGCCGGCCGCATGAATGCCCTCACATCCGCCAACAATTCCTCTTCTGGAACTTCTTCTTTGATACCGACTGAATGTTTTATCGAAGGTATATTTCCACTTAGTCCGCAGTTCACGCAACGTTAAATTTGATGGGGTGATCAGCCGCTGCATAGCTTCGCCATAATAGCAGCAAAGCTCTAGTGGATCACAATACCGAGTCAGTTCATTGTCACAATTGTCACTTTTCAAAAAGACATCTGACCATTCAAGAAAATTGTTTGCAGATGTGAAAACTTTCGTGCAACCAGCTGAAAACAAAATTATCATACGAACGCAACAATTTTCGTTCCGGATTCTTGCGATTTTCTATCAAGAATGAGGTTAGAGACGGAACTCGGGAAATATCCGTTAGCAGACTTACCTTTCTATGGATATTTTCGGCACAAACAAGAGCGCAATCCGGACTCTGTCGCACCCAACAATTTGCAGCTGCTATCTCTGGTTCTTCCGATATTTCGCGACACTGGACATATTCGAAGACGACAGTCACGAAAAACTAAGCCGACATGTGGCTGTCAAAAATTTCGGTTGTCACCTCGGACAAAACATCTGTGCGTGGAATGGCACTTCATATGGCGGAAATGTGCTTCTCCAGATGTCGCCAGTGGCATAGTTTTCTCGATGGCCACGGTGGAGGGGCATTTCCAGATGGCTATGTCTCGAAAGGTGCCGGGGTTGGATTAATTCTATATTTCGAATATTTATATCCACGGATCTAAATATTTGGACAGAAAAAAAAAATATTTTCTGCACAACGATATCCGCACAACAGATGAAGTCCGCTGGCACTTCGAGGACATATCCATCTGGCAGGTTACAAGGGTTCGGGATCGGAATCACTTCGATTCCTGGGCGTAGGCGTCACATTACACAACCAAATCAAGATACAAGTATAGACGTGGCTATATACTTCCCATTTGAGCGAAAAACTCATACAAACATAATTTGCATGAATTTTCCCATCAAATGAGAAATAAAGACGTGGCTAATTTATGTTATAGATTATGTGATGGTATCACGTAACCCTATACCATAAAAGGGCACGTGAGCGGAGGGCCACTCTAATCGGCAAGAGCCCCTTTTAAACAAAGAAACGGAGCCTATGTTATAGGAGGAGCCTGCCATCGCCTCGGGTCCTATACCCGATCAGGTCGAGAGAAATGGAAAGACCATCGGTAAGGAAAAGGAACTCATTTTGGGGAAAATTTTGAATGTTCCAAGGGAACACCATCACTGAACTGTTCGAACTACTATCAAGTAATCCACGACTTTATCAAAAAGAATTCGGAGGCAACCACAAATTCAACTTCGAATGGATTTTACGAGTAGTGTAGAGTGTGATGACACACACTATCTAAAAATAAACACAATTAGAATTAACGACTCACTCATTCATATTCTAAAACAAATTACCCAATATCATTGTCATTCAAAACCAAAACATGTTACGGTAATTCATTTCCGTACACAAACGCCTTGACATTGAATTCAGAGCATGTATACATATCTCAGATTACAAGAAATGTTCTCTACAGTACATTGCCATCATAAAATGTTTTCCCTTTTGCATTGTACTAAGCTTCATATTGCACCACTGCTAGAAGCACGGCTAGAGATATTGTATTACATTACACTACTGAATTTTCATTCATAGTCTTGGCGATTGAGTCATTATAATGTTTGTGAATGATAATTGGAGTATGAATATGAAAAATGAGGATTTGTGAGTTAGCAATTTAGTAAATTGTATTGATGACACATTGGTCACATGAAGAAGTCTTGTTCACAAATTAGTCATTAAGGAATTTAGAAGTAATTAATTAGGTCATCGATTTTGTATTTAAGGCGCTGTAAATTGTATGAAATACACATTCGATTTTTAGAAGTCAAACTGCCTTCTTCGGCGTTTTTCATTCTTATAAGAAATATCGGCTCTTCGGATGCCATCAGAAATAGCGCTTGCGCTGTATTAGGTAGATATATTTTGTGAGCATTATAAGTAATCCCCAAACCTACAATATGGCGATTCTGCCAACTCCTCTCAGGTGGAGCAAATATGGACGGTCTTGAGGAATTGTGGGAAGAACTAAGACCGAAGCAGAGTCCACCAGAGGAGTACGAGCCCGAACCAGTAGCGGCAGATATACCGCAGTACCAACCATCCACACATGTATCAGGATGAAGCAACCTGTCCAGCAGGAAGTAGTAGCACCCAAAAGAAAGTGCAGAGGAGACCAGAAGAAACTCTTCGCGAAGCTAAAGGCGTTGGAGTTAGCTTATCAGAAGTAGCGAAAATGGGGAACAACTGCTCTACTAATGTCAATGAGAGCATTTTCGTCGAATATCGACAGGCGACAACTACAGCAACGATTATATTTTTTTTATTATTTTGTGTGTATATGTATAATAGGGTACATAATAAGTACGTTAATAAGAAAGTGGCTAGGTTAGTGAATGTATAAGATAATATCATAAATTATCCCAATATACTCTATTTAATTATATTCCTCTTGTGTTATTTGAATATTAATGGACGCTATAAAAGAGCTTGTAAAGGAAATAGAAAAAGTTTTGGCAAATGAAAGGAAAAGCGTTAATAGGTTGAGTAAAATTGAAACTTTAAATGAGAAACTAAACAAACTAAGAGAAACTGAGAGGAATTTGGGTATCTTGTTTGAAGCAACTGATGAAGATTGCTTAGAAATAAAATTGCAATTTAAGAAAACTGCAAAAGAGTTAGAGAAGATATTGTGTGATAAATTAGCTGCAGTTGCACATAAGAGCAAAATGGGTGACTTTGATTTACATCTAGCAATCAAGTCTATTCCGCTGTTTGACGGAAAGCCAAAAGAGCTTAATGCATTCCTTAAAATTGTGGAGTATATAGATAAAACTTTATCAAGTGAGGCAAAACCACAACTTATCGATTTTGTTTTAAATGTCAAACTGGCTGATAACGTACGAACCGCTTTGAGTACTGAGACTCCGCGTACTTTGAATGAATTAAAGACAACTATGACGACCAGATTTAAACTCGCAAATACAATAGGGATAATAATGATAATAATAGGGGTAGAGTTCACGTTGTCCAAGAACAGGGGAACGTACAGTCCTCCGGAGAGGAGTAAATAGCAGATAATTCAGACCCTCCCGGAGTTGTAATAGTGGAAAATAATCCTAGCTCCGGCAAAATTAATTATGATGTATATACTGTGACAAAAAATTGTACAAATTAACAAGAATACGACTCGACTTGTCTGACTATGATTTTGAAATCATATTCAAGCAAGGAAAAATGAACTGCAACGCGGACGCACTATCGAGAATAAGAATTGATTCCGATATACTGAAGACTATGATACCGCTAGAACGAGATGAGAAGGTGAAAAAGATATTAGCGTTAACTCGGGGAATGTCTGCTAAACAAAAGACAGACTTAAAAGGTAAAAATAAAGACGATGAACCCAGGACAACTGTAAAGCCTGATCAACTTTACGTTTGGGATTGCACGTCACTATCGGACATAAGAAATGTCACGAAATTGAAATTTATACTGCGCAATAATCATCAGTTTGAAATTGTCCGGACAAACAATGAAGTAATTGTATACTGTAATGGTGATAAATCTAACGAGAAACAAGTTTCCGTTAATGGCAAGCCTACAGTACTTACAAATACAGAAAAACCTTGTAAAGCAATCTATAACGATAATTCCAGTATGATATACGTATCTACCATGGAGAAGTTATTAGATGAATTAGTTGAAATGAATATTCAGGAACTAGCTTTATCAAGTGATGATGAGATATTTGAATTTATGCGTGAGGCTGAATTCAAAAGTATAATTAATATGTTGCAACAAACAAATAAATATAAAGAGCGCGCAAAAGTCAGTATAATGATTTATGAACCCCCCAAAAATATAAAGGATACTGAGGTACAAAATCAGTTAATACGCGAATATCATGATACACCACAAGGAGGTCACTTAGGTATTAGAAAAACTTTACTTAAGTTGAAGCAAAGATATTGCTGGAAAAACATGAATAGCATGGTTAAAAGATATGTCAGCAATTGCGAAAAATGCAAGATAAATAAACAAATAAGAAACACCAAGGAAAATATGGTGAAGACTGACACACCAACGACGAGTTTTGAAACCATAGCTATTGACGTTGTCGGACCTCTTAGAATCTCGAATAACTATAGATACATTCTAACTATGCAGTGTGAACTCACAAAATTCGTAGTAGCCGCACCTATGGAAACTAAGGATGCGAGAACAGTAGCTTCTACATTAGTTAATGAATTCATACTAAAGTACGGTCATTTTAAAATATTGAAATCCGACCAAGGTACTGAATTCACTAATAATTTAATGCAGAAAATTTGCAATCTATTGAAAATCAAACAAATCTTTTCTACACCATACCACCACGAAACGTTAGGTGCTGTAGAGCGTAACCACAGAGTACTAAATGAGTACATTCTGGCATTTTCAGAAAATTCTGACTGGGATAAGTGGATTTCGTATTACACGTTTGCATATAATACAACCCCCCATGTAGACAACAATTATACTCCATACGAGTTAATATTTGGAAAATTACCGTATCTGCCAGATGACATTTTAAGCAAAAACGAAAAGTTTTACGACCTAGATAACTATGCTAAAGAGTTAAAAATTAGATTGCAATATGCTCTTAGAAAAGCGCGAGAAATGATTGAGATAGTAAAAGAAAAGCGAACAAAAGATACCCAGGCTCATCCAATAAATTTAAAAACAGGAGATTTGGTACTTGTGAAAAAATATAATAGAAAGAAACATGAGACTCCTTATACAGGTCCATACACTGTAATTGAAATTAAAGGCGTTAACATTGTAATAAGTATTGATGGAAAATTAAAAGAAGTTCACAAAAATAATGTAAAATTGTTCAAACATAATTCTAAAATTTGAGTCCACAAAAATAATTTAAAATTGTTCAAATGTAATTCTAAAAATTAATTAATTAAACTCGATATTTGAGTGTTTAAGATAATGAACTTAATTAAGTAAACATGAGTAATATTAATACAATAAAATAAAATTATTTATACATGTTATATAAAACTAGTAGATAAGAATTTACCATAAATGTTTGTATTATATCTTTAATGTGAATAAGACTCACGATAATTCGAGTGTTCCATACTAAATTTGAATCTAGTACTCCACACTTTTTGGGGTATGGGTGTAGAGTGTGATGACACACACTATCTAAAAATGAACACAATTAGAATTAACGACTCACTCATTCATATTCTAAAACAAATTACACAATATCATTGTCATTCAAAACCAAAACATGTTACGGTAATTCATTTCCGTACACAAACGCCTTGACATTGAATTCAGAGCATGTATACATATCTCAGATTACAAGAAATGTTCTCTACAGTACATTGCCATCATAAAATGTTTTCCCTTTTGCATTGTACTAAGCTTCATATTGCACCACTGCTAGAAGCACGGCTAAAGATATTGTATTACATTACACTACTGAATTTTCATTCATAGTCTTGGCGATTGAGTCATTATAATGTTTGTAAATGATAATTGGAGTATGAATATGAAAAATGAGGATTTGTGAGTTAGCAATTTAGTAAATTGTATTGATGACACATTGGTCACATGAAGAAGTCTTGTTCACAAATTAGTCATTAAGGAATTTAGAAGTAATTAATTAGGTCATCGATTTTGTATTTAAGGCGCTGTAAATTGTATGAAATACACATTCGATTTTTAGAAGTCAAACTGCCTTCTTCGGTGTTTTTCATTCTTATAAGAAATATCGGCTCTTCGGATGCCATCAGAAATAGCGCTTGCGCTGTATTAGGTAGATATATTTTGTGAGCATTATAAGTAATCCCCAAACTTACTATAGTAGGGTGTCGAGATCCTATATGCGGAACGGAAGACAAATGGAGCCGCAAATTTTCACATTCAAAGGGGTGCTCCTGAACACCTCACGAAGGAAACCAATTAATTTTTAGAACACATATTTTAATACGATTTTGGAGTCTAATATATTCTAATTTCCAAAATATTCCCGACTTTAACACGCGGCAAAGAAAATATGGCAATCGGTTTTCGCGTCTTCCCCGTGGCGCGGTCTGAGTCAAACTCCACGTTCCGTGCCCAAAACTTGTCCTTCCTCTTTCTCATCCCGTGTATATGGTAAATTGCATCAGCTGAGCTCAGCCTAGTTAGCTTGCCTTCGAGTGCACTAAATCAGTGTTCCCATGTTAAAAATTTTAATTGGCAGATTTAAAATTTTTCAAGAAAAATTAATTGAAGTAAAGAAAAATGAAAAAGATTCTAAATAGTAGTAAAAGTTAAATCCCATGAAGAATACAATTGAAGGGAAACGTTTAAATTTAATATAAAAGCAAATTGATATAAAATTACATTTAATAATAACAATACGAAAGAAAATTATTTTACAAATTACGAATACGAATGGAAGTAATTAAATATTTTTTCTAAATCTGCCATAAAAATTTTGAATAGGAAATACGAAGGTTTTCGAGCAGTTTGCTTCGGCAACTGCTCGATTAATACAGGGCAGCTAATTTTCTCGCGATCCCCAGGCAACGAGGGTTGCGAAAAAGGAGCTGAAGGATCTTCAGCAGGAGAAGCGATTGTTTTCGGAGTCGGAACGCGGAGTGGAACGACAGAAGAAAACGATTAGTGGATGGACAGACTGACACAATTTTTTTCGTTTTGCTGTTAGCATGCAAACTTTGCGTGGGAGTGAAACTACGTACGGACGGACAAAACAGACGTATATGTTTAAACTATCGACGCAGGTCTTTTGTGTGATATACCCCGACTTCTTTCGCCAATATGTCAGTGAGGAGGTAACGATTGGGTCCTACAACCTTCTGTATACGGCTTTTCAGGAAACGCTGGTCTAGCTTGGCGTTGTAATGCCCAGCGGCGTCACTTTGGCAAAAGTTGCGACGAAAAACCTCATCCCTTTCTTTACAATCAGAAGGTCAAGACCTGAGGTTGTAATGTGCCTGATTTGCACATCCTGCGGCCTTTATCTTCCGTCTTATGTGCTGGCGGAGGTCCTCTAAACGCTCGTGGGGTTCCAGTGCAACGACGGGATCTCCCAAACACTTCGATTGCCATAGTCACCTGTATAATTTGCCATGGCGAATCGCGTGCTGTCCGAAGGTGGCAAAGTGAGGCGAGACACCGGTGATGAAATGATAAGATGACCGCAGAGTGCAAGCGATGGCGGACAATCTGCGGTCCCAATCTTTCTGAGTTGGATGGACATAAGAACGGACCGCGGCCAACTGGGTGCGATTCAAACGTTCTGATGCGTTAGACTGAGAAGAGTATATGGGTGTCAGTTGGCGTTCAACATCGTACTGTTCGAGTAGACCCTTAAACTGACGAGATCTGAACTGTACTCCGTTGACAGAGTACACACTTTCTGGTATTCCGAACACGTAGAATAATCGACCCTCTAAAAATTTCACGATGGATGGAGTCGTGAATTTACGAATAGGGTTCCATCAGTGGAAATTTCGAGACCTGGTCTAGCACAACGATAGCTCCAGTGTGTCCGACAAAAGAACGAGGATATGGACCGAGTAGATCTATATACAGACGTTAGAATACGTGCTTCAGAACGTTGAGTTGACCCATAGGAGTTGAAAGAGGCTGGTTGGGAGGTTTAGTGCCTTTAGAGGTTTCACAGGCGCTCACGCAGTCTTTGACCTAAGATGACATTTTAGGCCAAAAGAAGTACTTCTTAAGTCGCCGAAGCGTCCGACAGTTACCACTGTGGGCACTTAAAGGATGATCGTGTGCGCGGAATATCAGATTGTGGGTTATTTCCAGGACTCTTCTTCCTGCCATGGATCACCGGTGGCGTATTCATTTCGTCGATAAACGTAGCCGTCTATTGCTTTCAAATCAGGTAACAGTGTTTGTTGGGTTACGATGGTTTGCCTCAACTCTTTGTAGCTGTCTGACTCAAAATGTGGGCTGTCTAAATCTATCTCTATAGGGTCCTCGTCATTCACTGTCAATTCGGTGTTTGATGGAAAACTTGAACCCTTGCAGTTTAAGAGCCCATCGGGCCAGGCGTCCATATAAGTCTGCTTGGCTCATCAGCCATTGTAGCGATGCGTGGTCTGTGATAATTTCAAACTGGTGGCCTTCGATATACGCCTGGGATTTCTTGACAGCCATCACCGCTGCCAAACATTCTTGCTCGGATACGGTGTAGTTCCTTTGGGCCAAGTTCAGCTTATTGGACATGAAAGCAATGGGAGCTTCCTCTCCCTCTTCGGTCAATTGAAGAGAGAAGGGCTTCTTAAAGTCGGGACTGTGCAAGACTGGAGCTGATGTTAAGGCTTGTTTGAGCTCTTCAAATGCCTTTCGACTGAGCTCGGTCCAAATGAACTTCCCATTCCGGAGCATGTCCTATGGAGGCGCTGAAACTGTTGCGTAATTGCGAGCGAACCTTCGGTACCAGCCACACACTCCAAGGAAACGTTGTAGCTGGGGAACTCATCAATCGCCCGAGTTTTGTCCGGATCCGTTTTGATAGTGCCATTTCTGATGACATGTCCTAGATATCGGACTTCGTTTATAACAAACTTACTTTTCTGGACATTGATGGTGAGTTCTGCCTTACTGATATGCAGAACTACTTCTTGCAGGAGTAGGAGGTGTTGGCCAAACGTTTCCGTGATGAGTAGAAGATCATGCCCACAGTGGTTACACGACCACTTAATGTTTCAGATGAGGTGCAATGACTTTGTCCATCAGCCGGGTCATTGTTTGCGAAGCGTTACACAGGCCAAAAGGCATTGTGACAAACTCGTATAATGGTGGCCCGGGCACTGTGAAAGCGGTCTTATCCCTCGACCCTCCATCGAGTGGAATTTGCCAGAATGCATCTTCTGGGTCAAGACTTGTAATGTAGTTTGCCTTCGGTAGTCTCCCAATGTTTCATCGATGAGCGGAAGAGGTTAAACATCTTTGATGGTCACTGTTTTGACATTTTGAGCATCTAGACAAAGACGGACTTTATCTGGCTTCACCACCAAGGTAACTGGTGAGGACCAGGCGATGGCATGTGAGACCAGTGTGGTGCGGCCAAGGCCTTGTGTAGCGTAAGATGGAACAACAGCAATGGATGCTTCCAGATCTTATCTTCGGTTAGGCGTTAATCCGTGCCTGTTGGGTATAGAAATGTGTTCATGGACATATCTAGTATTTAAAGGTGAGTCTGTCAAAAGGTCTGGGGCCACACCGAATTGAAGGACGAAATCGATGCCAAGGCACACGTTCTGAGTCAGTGACGGGATAATATAGAAAGTAATATCCTTAGTTTGACCTCTGGACGTCACAGGTGTTGTCAATCTACCCTGGATAGGATGTTGGTGCCATCCGCTATGCTGACTTCAGAGCGCCAAGGTTTCATCGCCGTAGGGTTTTGATGGAGTAACTTTGAGCCGAGGCTTGAGGCAAGGCAGCTAATACTTGCACCCGTGTCAATCAGTGCAACTGCAATTTCGCCCAACACTTTGATTGTTGCGTATGGTCGAGTGTCATTCTCAGAAACCTCTGAGATGTTACATATGTTAAAAGCTTGGCGATGGATGCGCACTATCCTGTGGAAGTTCCTCCAGTGACGAGATGGCCACTTAGTTTTGTGCTGGCGTGTGGTGACCTCTTCTGCGGCAAAAATCCTCTCTTGTGCAGCAATATACTCCTGCAACCTAATATGGTATAGCTTCAATACATGGGTCTGTGGTTGCCGAGGTTCTTTTGTCAGTACCTGAGGTGATCGCTTCAACAATGTCTTTGGAGAGGCCTCCGGAGAAGATGCGCAATCTGCTGCATCGTGGACCAGCAAAGGTATGGTGGTTTTTGTATCTAGTGGGCTTACTCGCGAGGAACTTTTCGTAGTGGAACTGTTAGTAGACGGGATGGAGTATCGTTCCGGTAGTTTATCTATCGCGAGAGCTTTGGGCTGGTGTGTAGACTCGCTTGCAAGTTTTTTGGCTTCTTGCAATTGGTGAAGAGCATTTAAAATACCGGAACCCAAGTACGTCGACCATTACATGCGATATCAGCCAGCTTTTTGATTTTGTGGGTCAATTGGTTGACCTTAGTTGCTTGGTATACCAAAAATCGATGAGTAAATACGTGCCTTACAACAAGGAATGTATCAAGGAGAAAATTTACGTAATAAGTCGACAGGCCGCGGTAGCACTGATTAAGCATTGACCAGTCAGTTATCAATTTAGATTATACAATAAATAGTTGTCCATGTGTGACTGTGTGCGTCTTTTTTTGTGCGTTTCTAGTATAATTATAAAAACAAACCAAATAGATACAATTTTATCCCTACTGACACCGCCTACATCGTCATCGAGCGCTCCTGAGGATGCCGGTGAGTATCCATTTACTTAATTTTGTTTAACATATAGGTATATAAAAAAACACATTAACATACTTTTAGTTTTCTATATATATATTCACACGACAAATTTGTTTCTTATAACTAAGTGTTCTATTCGGTTTTTGAAGTACAAAAAACACTCTTGAACGGTTAAAGCTTTTTCTGATTACTCCTTGTTTATATAAACAACGGTTTGAATATTTATTAAAAATGAAAACAAATATTTAATCAAATGAGAGCCCAATCAAAAACGAATTGAGAAAACACAATACCACATCAAGGAATAAAAATCATTATTAACGTTATAATAATATAATATTTTTATATCTCGAACAATAAAACGATATAGAAAAAAATTTATATTTTGATGCAAAGAACAAATGAGACCTTCTGAAAAGGACAAATGTTGTGTGAGCCTGCAGTGTTATACGTATAAGTAATATTTAATTTATATTTTTATATTATATTTTTTGCTAATTTATTATATACTCTTATAGTTTGTAATTTTAATCACCATTTGCTACTTCAGTATGAACGGAATACAAAATTGCTAGAAGAAGATAAAAACGTTTCGAATCCCATTGAATATATATTCCCAAGAAAAGGAATTATTTAATTAGACTTTTCTCAGAAACCAGTAGCTAGAAGACATAATAAAGTGTATATAATTTATGTTCTCTAATTCTTCTTTTTGATCAATCCGTTCGATAATTGCCTAGAATTCAATCAATAAAGTAATGTTTACTTAAAAGAATTCAAACTCGATCTTTTCCTTTCTGAAAACCTGACCGGGTACAGGACCCGCAACGATGGCAGGTTCCTCCTATAACATAGGCTAGCCGTCAGGCGTGCTCCTTCGCTTCATTGTTTAACAGGGACTCTTGCTGGGTTGAGTGGCCTTCCGCTTGCGTGCCTTTTTATGGTATAGAGTTATGTGATTCCATCACATAACACTATAACATAAATTGGCTACGTCCGTATTCCTCATTTGATGGAAAGAATCATGCAAATTACGTGTGCATGAGTTTTTCACTCAAATGGGAAATACATGGCCACGTCTACGTTTGGATGTTGATCCGGTTGGTAGGGTGGGAGGGGGCACCGCTTCCACCTGGATGCCCCACTCTTGTTTGTAGGCCATAAGTATCGTCGGTAGCGACGAAGTCCCTTTAAGTCCGTCCGTTTTCTCCAGGCCCAATTTATCCTCTGAACCAGTGTGTTCTTAATCCTTAGCGGTAACCTCCTTTTTTTCGACTCCGGTCGAGAAGCAAATTGCATTTCCAAATTCTTGGATGCGAAAAATGTTTTTGTAGTGGGTCTTTTGCTAGGGCAAAAGAACCTGCCCCACGACACCGCAACGCTAGCCTGCCAGCGCATTCACGCGTTCTCATACAAGGCCAATCTCCGTGGATCTCACCATCCTCTTTCGCTGAGGCAGCAAACCATCGCTGCAATTTATCCAACCATCTAACAACAATGATCTAAAATTGATATTTAATAAAGGTAAAGAGAAATCAAAAAGTAATTTTCAAGATTCGTAATTATAAATTGGAATAGTAAAAAAATGTATTTTTCGAATCTGCGAGAAAAATTCCGAATAGGTTTTAGGAAGATTTTTGAGCAGTTTTCTGAGGCGACAGCCCGATCATTACTGAATTCAAAAACTTTGAATTTCTTGAAGTGTCCGTTATCAAAATTTCACTTCAAGGTGGAGATAACCTCTTCGTTATCTCTGGCTATGCAACTAGTCGAAACGTTTTCAAGTATTCAAGGGGAAGCTCAATTTCTTGTTTGAAATACTCGAATAGAACAGGCTACATACTTATTATATTCTTGCCGGTGACCTGAAGGCCCGGCAGACATCATGGCTGAACGGCAACAATAATCCAAGAGGTGTATTCCTAACATCGTGGATAGCTGAGAATCAAATTGAATACAGGTGCAATGTATATGGGTTGGTGTTCCCAACATACTCTAGGACAAATTCATATACTTGAACACTTGAATTCAGCTTTAATAGTCCTCAACAGAAACTGCAGGTACTTCCATATGATAGCGATCACAATGCAATCGTAATGGAAATCAATCATCAAAGAGATGATGTCTTCCTCGTTCCAGTTCAACAAAAAAATGGATTGGGGACAGTTTCAAAAGAAGTTTAATTGGAATTACCAGAAGCAATGGCCTCCTTCTGATGATGGTAACTCTTGCTCAGTGATGCCGAGTGCCAGGAATCTAACTAATGATGAAATAGATCTCCATATGTCAAAGCTAGAGAAGCTGACGTTGGCTTTGAGGAACGGAACAAATGGAGAGGCTATGCTCATATAAGCTCCATAGAAAATGATAAGACTACCTTCTGAGCATGATTGTCATTTCATTTCCAATAATTTCCACAATTTCTCCTCTCGAGAGCCAGATTGTCAATTTGACGACTAAACATGGACGCGAAATTTACCTGGCGCGTGAGATACGATTCGGAATTTAGTCGTTTTTTCGGTTCGAGAACGTGTCCGGAGGTACATACTGACTGTAGTGAAAGTAATATTACACCTGGTTTAGGGATAACACCATTTTAAGGAGTGACATTGTAAATCGGAGCGAGGAACTCAATTAAAAGTGTAATGTGCGTTATTGCTAGACAACGATGGGTTATCGATACGACAGTGTTTTCTATCCTAAGTGGCCATAATGGTTTATTTGTATTCAATGCTATTTTCTTGTTCTGTGAAGTGTTATTTGCAATAAAACCATATTTACGAATGCATAAGCGTTTGTTTACTTTCTTGTGACAACCCATTGGGTTCCCCTTAACTAGCTTTTGAATCACGGTCGCAGGGGTAGGTGCCAAAAGACACGTAGTTAGGCAGGCGGTCGCAGGGGTAGTTGCGACAACGTGTACACATGGATGTCCACTCCGGTTTTATCTTGTTCCTCAAAGGACGTTGGAAACGATTGAGAAAGTAGTTCCGAAGATTAAACATCGAAACAATATGGAAGGATATGTAATACGAATCATCGCAAAGTTAAAAAGATTGAAAAGTCTTCTTCTTCCACGCGTCAACAATATTTATCGGCGGAAGGGGCTGTAAGAAGAATATTTAAATATATACATATATATATATATATATATATATATATATATATATATATATATATATATATATATATATATATATATATATATATATAATTGGTAAGTCTAAAAAGTATCGAGCCTTTTCTGTCATTTTTCGATTGAATATTTCTTTTATTTAAAATGGATTTTATTCAAGTACATATTGTCCAGTAATATCTATGACCTTTTGCCATTTTTTGGGTGGAGCCATCATTCCAACTGTGTAGAACTTTTGTAGTTTATCGGCGAAAAACTTGGCCAAGTGATTTTCTCAGTCCCTTTTTCAAGTGAATTTCTTTTCATTTAGGATGTTTTGCAGAGACCGAAACAAATGGTAGTCTGATGGTGCAAGGTCTGGACTATACGGTGGATGCATCAAAACTTCCAAGCCAAGCTTTATCAAGTTACAGCCACGACTCGAGAAAGACGGGTTGGGTACACGGCCGCGGTGCAAAATACGTTCGGGAAAAAAGTGTCGGTGGGTCGTGAGAAACTCGTTGCAGAAAGTTATGTTGCTCGTGCTTCACCCATTTTAATTATATATCTACATGAAACGTCGTTGTTATACATGTTCATAATTCCGGAATTTCCGTGTAATTCGTTCGGAAGAGTATTTGCACAACCGTTGATTTGCGGTGCTTCGTGGTCATGCGTCAATTCGTATGAAAATAATTGGGCGCTCAAATGGTGGTGCTGTTAGAAAGGCTAGGGATGTTGTCTCGATTTTCGGATAGTGTGAAGTTTCACCCTTGACCACGAATTTTCCCCAAACATATGGACGGATCACGATGACATTGAGAAACTCCGCTTGTCGCTGTTCGAATTTGGGCAGTCAACAAATCGGCAACAGCAATTGAACTTTTTGAAGAAAATCGTGTTCTGCCACGGGATGAAATCAAGAAGGAATCGCGAAGAAAAATTGTGGTATATTGAATTCTCAACTCGAGTTTTGGAGTCTACGAGAGATCTTGTGTCGGCCGTATCATGTCGGAGGGTGTTCAACGAGAATATAAATTTTTCATTGTTCAATCTTCGATTTCGTATGAGTTTAATTAGCTATTTCACTACCCCATTCTACAACCCCATCGGTTTTCATATCGAATTAGATCAAATACGCGTTGATTGTTGCAAATGCATATGCGGAAATCGAAGAATTGACGGAATGGAATTAGGACGTGGTACGGTGGTGGTCATTGTCATTCCCCAGAAAAAGTGCTCGGGGATTTGTATTGGGATGTAACAAGATGGAAGAGAGATTACTGAGAGGCAGTCGTGAATTCGAAACCGAGGTTCGGTTAAAAGAATAAGAAGAAAAGGAAAGAAAAGTTAAGATTGCGTTGTCGAGATCAAGCCGTGTGCAATATTAACATCGCGTTTTAGTTGATACTTGATGGCAAGTTTTTGCGAATTGATGCAAGGTTGAGTTTCTATAAAGGCAACTGCAGTGCAGTGAATCGTACGGTTTCAAGACACAACCAACTACGAAACGTTTCCTCACCGCCTTCGATACGAGTGTGAGTAAAGGTTGATTGTCGTGCCATCAGTATTTATTGGAATTGTTGAAATTATTCTGTGACGCGGGCAGTGAATTGACAAAACAAATTGAATTTATCAAATACCGCGTGTTCACGACTGCACTTTAACAGCTGCGAGTGGGAATGAACAAGGTTGGAAATTATTTTTGTGTGCAATGGTCGTGATTGCCGGTAGCCAACCGTGAGCTGGGTGTGACGAGTGTCAAGCGGAATATACGGAAGTGCTCGGCGTTGTTTAGTTTATGGAGACCTACTTATCAATTCCAAGGAATTTCAATCGGCCACTGAACATTTAAATTGAGCGTGAACTAGTGGAAGAAACGTTGCAAGATAGAAAAATAATCACCAAATGGACAATCTCGAACAAATTTCAGAGCTCCAGGTACAAAAAGGACATTGAAATATGGAACGGATATTGGTGCAACTGTGAAAAAGCTGCCGATGGATAAGAGTACAAAATACCAGAGTGCAAGTGCTAAGGCAACAGTCTCGACTAGTAAAGGCAAGGAATCAACTAAACCGCGAAGGAAATTGCATAAGCTTAAGGTTGAAATCAAATATGAAGTGGAAACTGAAACCGGTGCAACACGCCAAACGCAATTAGCGAAAAGGGAACAGTAAACCATACGTGTATAACCTTACCAACTACATGCATTAGAGCAAAGCATTTGCTGGGGTTCCTCACTATAACTAGCCTTCAATTTTATTACAAAACCATTGGGACTTTGGCAATGCGTAGTTGCTCGGTCATCAGATACGGGAAGCGTGTATCTGCGTATATGTGAGCCGTGCCCCCGAGTGCTGTAAACTAGTTTTTTCCATGTATGTATGCATTGATGGCGAATTTCTATCTGATGTTTTTTATACTTTCGTTTGTTAAAATTCTACGAAAAATAGTGCTACACCTTTGTTCGTGTTTTTTTAAAATATTTTATTTGGCACGAAATCTATCCATAAGAATTTGATTACAAACCTTGCGCCAAATGCAAATTTCATTTATAGCTACATGTACTCATACATTATACGATTTATTTGTGATAGATTTTCCCCTCTCATTCATTTTATAAGGGAGCACTTTTTTTTGTATATTGATTTTATTTTGATCATGAACGACGAGTAAATATATAAGATAGGAAGATGGAAGAAAGTTTATGTTTTTTTGCAATATTTGTATTTTTTTTATTATTATAGATTTTAGTTATCTCCGTAATGACTGTACGAGTAACTAGTATTAAGGAAAATAAAAGTAATTTACCTTTTGTATTCAAGTGATCATGTAAAGATTTGCTAACATAAAGTAGTACAATGACCTTAAGTTCATATACCTATAATTTGCAATTGCAGCAAGTACGAATAATGTTCAATTAATATTAAATGTGAAATTAAAGATTTGCTAACATTACCTTAAGTTCATACACCTGTAACTGCAATTGTATCAAGTAAGCATAATGTTCAATTAATATTAAAATGTGAAATTACTGCCACTTCAAGCAAATATTGAGTCAATCAAAGTTCAATTGAAAAATATTGAACTCGCTTGAAATGGCAATAATTCTTTCCACGCGCCAGCTAAGAATTTATGCAGGTAAAGTGAAAGCGGCAACAATAAACCATTGCTAGTCAATCAATTAATCATCGTGTTTCATTGCTTTTTTCACGCAGGAACGTTTGGTCCGTCGAGTCGGATAGGAACTCAGAAGGAATCAAATCTCATAGGAATCAGGTTTTTTGGACTTAGCAGCCAACGGAGGTTCTAGAAGACTTTTTCAGCTATACCGGGATACAATCTGAGGAGATTTTTGCAATCATCTGGTCATAACAAGGGAATTCAAGGCAGTGGCGTTGGAATCAAGTTTGTACGACAATTACAACAGCAACAAGGTTTGTGCAATTTAAGCATTGCATAACGAGCGCAAAATAGGAAAGACTGTATTGGAGCACCCAAACAGTGGAGAAAAAGGACGTAGGCGTTTGGGAGAAGCATCATTGAATATTTTGGCTTAACCGAATCAGAATAGGCTAACCGGAAGGAAGGTGACAAGCGGTAACGTAGGTTTGGTCATCACATCAGTTTCAAATAGCAGTGAGAGGTTGAGAAGTCATCATGAGTGGTCAAGAGGCAATTGTGAAGCAAATCCAAAGATTTATTAGCAATTTTAAAAAAGACAGTGAGTCGCGGCACAGCATGGCATATTTTCAAACCAGGATTGAGAAATTGAAGACGCTATGGGAAAAGTGTGAGGAACAGCATGAGGCTGAATGTATCCGCCTTAAAGATAAAGCGGATCAACTAACGCAGTATACTAGAGAGTTCGAGCAGCTAGAGGAACTGGTTTTGGATTACCTCACCGTTTTTCAGTCCAACGGATATTCAGGCGTAGTCACAACATCAGCCCCCCTTGATTCCGTTAAGCTGGAGAGGGTTAAGATACCATCATTTAGTGGCAGGTACACCGATTGGTTTGCATTCCATGACTTGTTTGAAAGCATGGTGCACAAAAACGCTCAGCTGACGAAGGTGCAAAAGTTCCAGTATCTTAGGAGCGCTCTTCGTGGAGAAGCCGAGCAGCTTATAAATCATCTGAGCGTCACTGAAGGCAATTACGATCCTGCATGGACTTTGCTTAGCGAGCGGTACAACAACCACCGCATCATAGCCCAAGAAATGATGCAGCGCCTTTTCAGCATAGAGTATTGTACACGTAACGAACCTTCGGGTCTTAGGCAAATGCTGGACACTATGAACCAGCTTCTTGCAGGCATTAATAATTTGAAAGCAGATTCGTTTTCTCTTGCAACTGTCTTCATGCTCAATCAAAAACTTGACGAAGACTCGAGGAAGGAATGGCAGCGATCAATTTCAGAATCGAATGAAATTCCGACATTAAAACAATTTTTGGAGTTCCTGAAACAAAGGTTTTCGATGCTGTAGGCCCTGACAACTGGAAAGGCAAAATTGAAAACCGTTAAAGCCAACACCACCCAGGTCAACATGAAGGTTTCCTGTCCAATGTGCGAAGCGTCACATAAGCTGTTTGAGTGCAACTTATTCAAACAAGCAAATATTCAAAAGAGACGAGAAGTGATCAAGGCTTCTAACCTTTGTTTCAATTGTTTTGGTCTACACAGAGCAAATAAATGCACATCTGTGCATGGATGTAAGGTCTGCGGAAAGAAACACAATACAATATTACACACAGAGACTATAGCGAACAACAACATGCAAGCAAGGCCATCAATTACGTCAGTTGTACAGGGTCACGGAGCTTACACAAGACAAAATTACGTGTTGCTGGCAACGGCATACATTCAAATACGCCATCCGGATGGAAACTCTGTAACTTTTCGGGCATTGCTGGATTCTGGAGCCCAACGATCATTCATAAGTGAAGCAGCAATTCAACTTTTACAGGCTTCCCGTACAGGCGCAAAATTCAGGATAAGTGGCATTGATGCAGTTGAAAACGTGACATCAAGAGGAGAGGCTAATCTGCGTGCCATAGTTCGATCTGAATCAGGGCGAAACGAGGAAATTATGTTCTCGCCACTCATCCTCACAACAATAACTGCAGCATTACCGTGCACTTAAATCCCTCTAACCATTCCACAGGGATTGACAGTTGATGACTTAGCTGATCCACGATTTAACGTACCATCAACTATAGATGTTCTTATTGGAGCAGATATTTACGACCAGCTTTTGCTGCCAGGACTTCTGCCCGGGAAACCATGCGCACAAAGGACCAAACTTGGATGGGTCTTATTTGGAACAGTACCTACTAAATTAGCTACATCAGTACGCGTGTTTGTTGCTAATCAAGGTCTGGAGGAAACTCTACGGCAGTTTTGGGAAACAGAAGAACTTCCAGCTATCAAGCATCTTACCAATGAAGAGAAAGAGAATGAATCCCATTACACGCAAACCGTTTATCGGCAGCCAACAGGAAGATATTCTGTTAGCCTTCCTTTCAAAAGCACTCAAGATCCCTTCTCAGACATTGGCGATACGCGAAAAATTGCGTACATAAGGTTCAGACAACTGGAACGTCGGCTGGAACAAAATCCAGCCCTGTATGAACAATATCGAAGCTTTATGCAGGAGTACATTGATTTGGGTCACATGTCTAGAGTACCGGCAGATCGAACACAGATGACTACAGCATATTATCTACCGCATCATCCTGTAGTAAAGAAAAGCAGTAGCACAACAAAATTAAGGGTTATGTTCAATGCATCGCAAAAGGGTTCCAAGGGAAAATCCTTAAATGACCTCCTCCATTCCGGCCACATGATCCAGGGAAGCTTATTGCATCTTCTCATGCGGCGGAGGCAACATAAGTACGTGATTGCAGCCGACGTTGAAAAGATGTATCGACAAATCTATGTCCACGAGAAAGATCAGCATTTTCAACGAATCCTGTGGCGGTTCAATCAAGATGGTCCAATTGAACATTATCAGTTAAGGACAGTTACACATGGGACTGCATGTGCCCCATATCTCGCAATTCGAACATTATACCAACTAGCTGCAGATGAGCATGATACATTCCCTCAAGCCGCACAAACGTTAACAAGGGACTTTTACAGACCGATCTTCGAAATCTTTTAAGGAAAGGAGGATTCCATTTAAGAAAATGGTCAGCAAACCACGCACAATTATTGGAACGTATTCCAGTATCAGAAAGGGAGACACAGCTGCCTCTTAACATAGCGGCAACCAAACAGATTAAAACACTCGGCATTCAATGGCACCCAGCCACCGATGAGTTCTCATTTTGCATTGCAAGACCAAGCAAAGAGGAAAACCTTACAAAACGCACCCTACTGGCAGAAGTGGCAAAGCTGTTCGATCCTATAGGATGGTTGCAGCCCTGTATCATCATCGGTAAAACAACAATGCAGAAGCTGTGGCTTGCAGGAAAGGGTTGGGATGACCCACTAGACACAATTTTAACTAAGGAGTGGACACAACTGCGAAAACAGCTTCCGGTTTTAGAAAATCTCAAAATAAAACGGTGGATAGAGTTTAGTCCATCTAAACCATTTGAGCTTCATGGATTTTGTGACGCTTCGTCATCGGCGTATGCTGCTGCTGTTTACATTCGAATTGAAACTGAAACCTCAGTCAAGGTTGCACTCTTAGCAGCGAAATCAAAAGTAGCTCCAGTAAAGGTACAATCAATACCAAGGTTGGAGCTTAATGGAGCAGTTTTACTAGTCAAATTGATGGCGGAGGTTATTAAGGCGCATAATTGGGACTATGTTCATAGATTTTACTGGACGGACTCGACTGTAGTTCTTTCGTGGGTACGGAGTCCCGCTGCCAAGTGGAAGGTCTACGTTGCTAACCGAGTGAGTGTAATTCAGCAGCACAGTACAGTCAAACGATGGAATCATGTCAGCACTCATAACAATCCAGCTGATATTGCATCGAGGGGGATGCAACCGAATGATCTCATTACATCATCTCTGTGGTGCAATGGACCAACGTGGCTCAACACACGAGTTATCAGGATACCTCCTATGATAAAATCAGCAAGTAGTGGAGATGAAGAGGCAAAATTAACATCTTTAATTGCCACAACCAAAGAACTGCCAACTATATTAAACAGGTATTCGTCTTTCCATAAGTTACAGAGAATTGTTGCGATGTGCCAACGGTTTGCCTTTAACACCAAACATCCCAACATGAAACGAACAGGGAATTTGTCAGAAGCTGAGCTTAGAGCAGCTCATAATACTTGCGTCAGGATAACGCAGAACCATACATTTAAGGAGGACATACAACACATATCTACACGTGGTAGTGTTCCAAAAAGCAGTTGGATTCGATCCTTATCACCATGGAATCCTCAGAGTGGGCGGTCGCATACACCAAGCACTCATCGAAAATGGAGCTAAGCACCCTGCCATCATTCCAAAAGGCCCATTAGCAACGTAATTGATACGACAAGCCCACAGCAAACCTTACATGGAGGTAGTCAACTGACATCATCGAATCTGCGTCTAAAGTACTGGATAATATCAGGGCAGACGGCCATGAAAAATATATTGCGAGAGTGCATGACGTGTTTTAAGATGAGGGCTAAGCCCATGACGCAACTAATGGGAAACTTGCCAGCCTGTAGAGTAAGACTCGAAAAACCGTTCCTAGAAACAGGTATTGACTACGCTGGGCCAATCACGATCAAATGGAATGGGGGCAGAGGTGCTAAAACAACTAAGGCATATATTGCAATCTTTGTGTGCATGGCAACAAAGGCTTTTTACCTAGAGCTAGTCTCGGATCTGACTACAAACGCGTGCATAGCAGGTATTAAACGATTCATCGCAAGACGTGGGAAATGCAGAGTACTCTACAGCGATTGTGGTTCTAATTTCTTGGGAGCGAACAAACAGTTACAAGGCGCATACAAAACATCTCTTCAAGCATGTAGCTCTGAAGTTGCGAATCATGGAATCCAGTGGAAATTTATTCCTCCTAGTAGTCCACATTTTGGTAGACTCTGGGAAGCCGGCGTGAAAACGATGAGGGCACATATGTACAAAACAATCGGACATCAGGTATTAAAATTGAAGAGATGAACACACTTTTAGTCCAAATCGAAGCATGTATGAATTCACGTTCACTAACCCAAGTAAGCGGTGATCCCAACAATATAGCTGCACTAACCCCAGGTCATTTTCTAACAGGAGACAATTTATTTGAAGCCAAGGACGATCCCAGCGGAACTAGCTACACTTTATTAAAAAGATGGCACCTGGTTCAGCAGATGAAGCACTCTTTCTGGAGAAGGTGGACACAAGGGTATATGCAACGCTTGCAGCAACGTTCCAAATGGCTTGAAAAACAAGACAATCCAAAAGTAGGCGACTTGGTGCTAGTGAAAATAGACAACATCCCTTCTATGCAATGGCCACTAGCAAGAATAACAGCAATTCATCCAGGGCTAGATGGATTGGTTCAAACAGTGTCAGTCAAATTAAACGGGACTATCAAATGACGCCCCATAGCCAAAATTTGTAAACTCCTGTATACCATGGAAGAACAACAACCATCAGAATTAAACAGGAAACCAACCAACACAGAAAGTCTATCACAAAATCTTGCAGTCAAGCGATCCACAACGCAAACTCTTGATACACAAACGAAGAGGAAAAAGAGGAAAAATATACGACTTCTGAATATGTCAGCAGTGCTACTGACAACGTTGTTAGTCCTTGGAGTCTTACCTCGTCCTACATTATCAGAGGCTAATGTCACAACCTTGGATGGCGGTCTTTACATAGAAGAAATTGGGAAAGCCAATTTAAATCGAGGAGCTTTGAAAATCAACGTCAAGCTACCGTTCACTGACCTAACAACAGATAAGAGGAATTCGCAACGCATAAAGACCAGTCTAAATTCTATGTGTTCAATGGGTAGACAAATTACGGAAAACGTCCACTGTTGGGATCTCGTTCATCACATATCAGACACAATTGAAGATACCAACCATAAAATCAGCCTGGTACGTTTCGTGCATGACCGAAAGAAGCGTGGAGTATTTGGGCAAATGTTAACAGCAATTTTTGGCGTTAATGACGAGATTAAAAAATCTTATCAACCATCAAGGAAGAATCATGTTGCAAGCCACAAAAACGCTAAATACAACATCTAGCAGGATCAATCGACAACTAGAACGATTTCAAAATCAATTACACAAGGGGCTTGAACTGATCAATACGGCAAAGGGATGGTTCTCTACAATAGACACGAACCAGATAAACATTCAATTTCTAGCAACCTATCAACGAGCCATCAATTTTGTTGAGGAAATGAGTTTAAAATACAGTCACATCCTAAGAGCCATGAACACCAAACAAGGAATATTAGAATGTATCAAACTCGCAGAGTTACAACGCATTATCCAAGGAACACAAACTCTATTATCAGCTCTAATCATTCCCATTTTACAACCCCACCCAACTTCCGTGTTTAGTGGGTAGTCCAGTCGCGCATGGGAGTCCCACACTCTGCGCATAAAACGCATTCACCTCCCTACCACAAAAACCTTCACCTTCACTCAATTTCCCCAGTTTTGCATATTCGCCTTCCAAGCAAGCGAGACGGAGCGGGGAGGAAAAGCTTCCATGAAACGAGAGCGCACGTGTTCGGCTACTTGGCACTTTTCAAGAGAATTGAGGTTGAAAGCTCACGAAACAACGATATTTAAAGTTCTTGGGCAAGCTATGGCTAGAAGGCTTCTTCGAGTCCAGTAGGGAGCGTGCTGCTACCCATTCATCAGTTTAAACGTTCGAGTAATTACGCGATTGAAGTTTTAGACGGAAGTGTTGTTTAGTGTTCAACAAAATGGTGAGGGATGCAGTGTTGGCTTGAGCAGCGATCCTCAATCGGCCTTTTGGCGTTTAGATAAATTTAAAAAAAAAATCAACAATAAAATTAAATAATTCCTCTAAAAATAGCACTTGAATTGTTGATTTAGTTTTGATGGATAGAGTAGCAGGTAAGTGTTATGCAGGGAGATCTCTCCCCAGGAGCCTTGATGGTGTATATAGGATATACATCAAAATGCGCTCCCAGTTCATTCCGCTATACATAGGGTATACTGGTTATGTAACACTGCTATGGATGTGGTAAGCCTGACACCTACTTCCGGATTGTCCAGATTGTGCCACTTCAAAAAAACGGACGAGTGAGTAACTCACCGGTACTCCAAAGCTCCGCAGTAGGTTGCCAGCCTGCTGAAAACTTCAATGTTGCCGATAATACACCAGCCTTGACAATTATGAATGCGTGGGTTTCCTTCCTTCCCGAAGCCTCTCTAACCACACTTTTGAAGCGACCACCGCAGCCAAAAATTTGCGTACTAAAGCCATATCATGTTCGACTGCAGGAATACCATGCGGCTTGAGAGCGAATCTTTGCTTCCGAAGAAGTCACCTCTTGCTCACACAAAGTAAAATGGTTAACTCGTCGTTGGCGGAGTTTCGGCAAGAGAGTGCGCACCTGCCGTCAAGCCCTAAGTTTATGCAACATCTCGGAGGTTTCCGAGAACGACACCAGACCTTACGCAACAATCAAAGTGTTGGGCGAAATCGCCGTCGCACTGATTGACACGGGTGAAAGTATTAGCTGCTTTGCTTCGAGGCTCAACTCAAAGGTACTCCATCAATATCCTGCTGTGGTAAAGCCCTGGCGCACTGAAGTCAGGATAGCTGATGGCACCAAACTTTCTATCCTGTGTAGACAACACGTGTGACGTTCAGAGGTCAGACTAAGGATATTACTTTCTACATTATCCCTGCACTGACACAGAACGTGTACCTTGGCGTCGATTTTGTCCTTCAGTTTGGTTTGACCCCGGATCTTTTCATGGATTCACCCTTAAATACTAGAAACGTCCATAAACTCGCTTCCTGCCAGACATGAGTTACCTCCTAACCAACGATAACGTCTGGAAGCATCTATCGCTGCTTTTCCATCTTAGGCTCCACAAGCCCTTGGCCGCACTACTCTGGTCTCATATGTCATCGACGTTGGTGATAGCAATCCCATAAAGCAGAGACAATACGCCATATCACTGGCCATGGAAAAGCTAGTCTACGCAGAGTTGGGCAGGATGCTAGAGTCGGGGGTTATAGAGGAGTCTCAAAGTGCCTAGTCCTCACCGGTAACCTTGGTGGTGAAGTCAGGTAAAGTCCGTCTTTGCCTAAATGCCCGGAAAGTCAATGTAGTGACCATTAAAGATAATTACCCTCTTCCGCTCATCGATGAAATATTGGGGAGACTGCCGAAAGCAAACTACATTACAAGTCTCGACTTAAAAGATGCATTCTGGCAAATTCCACTTGATGAAGGGTCGAGCGGTAAAACTGCTTTCGCAGTGCCTGGATGAGCACTGTACCAGTTTGTCACTATGCCTTATGACCTATGTAACACTCCGCAAACTATGACCCAGCTGATGGACAAAGTGTTTTCACCTCATCTGAAACATCAAGTGTTCGTATACCTGGATGACCTTCTACTCATTACAGAAAAGTTTGACCAACATCTTCTACTGTCGTAATAAGTAGCTTTGCACATCAGCAAGGCCAGATTCATCATCAATGTCCAGAACCTAAGTTTGTTACGATCGACTTCCGATACATAGGCCATGTCATCGGACATGGTAACATCAAAACGGATCTGGACAAAACTCGGGCGATTGATGAGTTTCCTTTACCAAAGACCATTAAGCAGCAACGACGTTTCCTAGGAGTGTGCGGTTGGTACCGAAGATTCGCTCAAAATTACGCAACAGTTTCAGTGCCTCTGTCAGACAAGCTCTGGAAAGGTAAGTTCGTTTTGACCGAACTCAGTAGAGAGGCATTTGAAGAGCTCAAACAAGCCTTGAAATCTGCTCCAGTCTTGCACAGCCCTGACTTTCAGAAATCCTTCTCCATTCATTGTGATGCAAGTCAACATGGAGTTGGAGCCGTGCTAGTGCAATTGACCGAAGAGGGAGAAGAAGCTCCCATTGCTTTAATATCCTGTAAACTGAAGTAGGCTCAAAAGAACTACACCGTATCCGAACAAGAATGTCTGGCAGCGGTGATGGCTGTCAATAAATTTCGAGTGTACCTCAAAGGCCACCAGTTTGAAATCATCACAGACCACGCTTCGTTGCAATGGCTGATGAACTAAGTCAACCTACACGGACGTCTGTCCTGATGGGCTCTAAAACTACAAGGGTTCAAGTTTTCCATCAAACATCAAAAAGGGACCCAAAACATCGTGCCCGATACTCTCCTGCGAATGTTTTCGCCCAAGGGAGCGAGATTGGCATTTAGTAAGGATGATCTTATCGAGATAGACCTAGACAACCCGCATTTTAATTCAGACAGCTACAACGAGCTGAGGCAAACTATCGTAACCCGACAAATACAATTACCTGGTTTGAAAGTGGTGGATGGCTATATTTATCGACGTAATTGATACGCAACCGGTGATTCATTGCATTTCCAAGGGTCTTGGAAACTCTGGGTATCGGAAGGAACGACTCACAATCTGATCCTCCGTGCACAGACCATCCTCTAAGTGCCCGCGGTGGCTATGGTTGGACGCTTCGGCGCCTTAAGACGTACTTCTTTTGGCATAAAATGGCATCTCAGGTCAAAGACTATGTAAGCGCCTGTGAGACCTGTAAAGGCACTAAAGCTCCCAACCAGCCTCTTTGACCACCTATGAGTCAATTCAAAGTTCCGGAGCGCGTATTCCAACGTCTCTATACATATCTACTCGGCCCATATCCTCGTTCTTCTATGGGACACATTGAAGCTATCGTTGTGCTGGATCAGCAATCTAAATTCCCGCTGGTGGAACGTATTCGCACGTCCATTCCGGTGTAACGATATGGTGAACGACGGAGCAGGAACAGAAATATCTGCTTGGGTGGAGAAATCACCATTGCGGCATAGAGATTATGCTGAGATTTGGACGGATCGAGGAGTCCGCTTCAGATCGTCAAGCAGCGAGATCGAGAGATTCGCGCCGGTGTGACACTCGCCTTTGTCGTCAGAGAAAATAGATTAGTTTCAAGTTCTAAACATTGTTGAAGTTTACATGGTATAGCGAATTTAAGTGCTCAGTGGATGATAAATGAAGTCGCCGAGATATCCTTCATTTTCGTCTTAAAGTAGCATCACGTTCATGTGGAGCCGCGTCAATACACGAACATTTACACAATAAATTTAATGAAGTTTCCATTCCGTCATTATTCGAGTAGTATCAACAATCTGACATGTGTTCGCTCCACCCTTAACACATACCTCAATTGTGTGCTGTGTCTGAAGTTAAGGTAAATTGTGTGCTTTATATGAAATTCAAATTGAAAAATGTGCAACTGATGAAGAAAAATGAAACCATTTTACTGTTAAGTGCAAAAAGTAAATCACTAGTCCTTCCCGGCTTTCTTCAAATCGAAAAATATAATTTCTAATTGAATATTAAGTGATACTGAGAAAAGATCCGACAGATATTCGCTCCTCCCTTTATACATATCTCAATTGTGTGCTGTGTCTGAAGTTACTGCAAAATTTATTTGACATTGTGCTCTATATGGAATTCAAATTGGAAAAAGTGCAACTGATTAAGGAAAATGAAACCATTTTACTGTTAAGTGCAAAGAGTAAATCACTAGTCCTCCCCTACTCTCTTCAAATCGAAAAATCTCATTTCCAACCGAATATTATGTGATACTGAAAAAAATATAAATCAAAAAAATTTAATGCAAAAAAATGTAGGAGAAGGCTGCTGTTAAGAAGCCGTATTTACATACAATGAAAATTTGCGAGCATATTTTGAGGCTAAAATCAGCAGCGTTCGGCTCACAGAATCGTATTCCTATCCCTCACTCCAAATTTCCTTTAAAGAGAAATAAAATTTAGTTATTTTAAATCCTAATTAAGTGTAGTTTAATAAAATTAAATTTAATTCGAAGTGCGTTGAAAATATTAAATTATAAGGGTGATTTCTGTATCAAATTTCACTTGTTATGAAGTTGTTGGACTCCCTACCAAGCATCACCACATCACCAGTGGGGACCCGGCGAGTATGTTGATGAGTACCCCTGGTTTCTTTTAAATTTATTTATGAAAAATATTGTTTTTAAAACTATATAAATCACAAACATTTTTGAATATATAAATTTTAACTTTAAATATATACTTTTTAAGTTAATAATTATTAATTTTTGGATAAAATTATAAACGTTTAAGTACAAATAGATCCCAACTAGAATCCTTGGTTAACTTTGAACATAAAAAGATTAGGTTTACTAGTAGTTTGTAAATCGTTAAGATCACCCAACAACTTAGCTGAAAATATAGTGCACATACTTAATGACATCCATTAAGCAAATGCATTACACTTTTGACTGTTAGATTCTTTTATTTATAAACATATTTAGTAGGCATTTGATCTGATTTCTCTACGCTCGATATATCTGAAACTATCAAGTAAAATGAACCTGGATGCTCCACTCTTATTTAGGGGCCATAAGTATCGCCGGTGATGACAAATTACTCTTAAGTCCGTCTGTTTTCTCCCAGCCCAGTTTGTTACTTAGGAGTTTACCTCAGCCTCGACACCAGTCGATCCGCATTAGATCCTTTCAATTTGTAAATGCGTGTTTTAATTTTGTAGTGAGTCCTTGTGCTGCGGAAAAGAACCCGCCACACGACACCGCCATGCTAGCCTGCCAGCGCATTCATGTGTCCTCAGATACAATCAATTTCAGCGGATCCCGCCATCCTCTTTTGCCGAGGCAGCAAACCATCGCTGCAGTCCTTTACGGACATATTATCCCAACCACTTCACTACAAAATGGCACCCAATGTAGGGTCCGAAAAGCCCGACCGTATCATCAGTTGTGAGCATGAGAAGTTGGCCAGGAAATGGCTTCAGCTCACTGCTAGCAAGATCTAGTGGACAATGTGGAAAAGGATCCGTGGGGCCTTGGCTACAAGCTAGTTATGTGGAAGCTTGGTGCCCTACGAAAACCTTGTATACATGATGTGGAGATAATGCGGGCACTCTTCCCTGCCCATCTTGTCCGTGTTGAAGCTGTCCATGGTGAAGAGACAGTCCTTTCGTTGAAAGCGAGGAAGGCTCCAAGCCCAGATGGCGTTCCAGCTGAGGTGTTGCAGCTTGCCTATCACCATTGTCCTGACTGGCTGCTCAGCACATTCAACGCTTGCCTACGGGACGGGGTTTTTCCGGTACGATGGAAGGTGGCGAGGCTCCTTCTGATCAGCAAGGGGAAGGAAAATCCCGAATCGCCGTCTGCGTACCGCCCGTTATGCATGCTAGACACGGCTGGGAAAGTGCTAGAGAAACTTATCAAGGGAAGACTCACTGACGTGATTCGTGCTGCTGGGGAGCTATCTCCTCGGCAGTGTGGCCTTAAGGCAGGACGGTCTAGCAATTACGTGATTGCAGAGGTGGTGAGTACGGTCCAGAGGGCAGAGGCATATATTCGCACCAAGCGACGGATCGTCCTATTGATGACACTCGACGTCAGGAACGCCTTCAACTCCGCTAGATGGGTGGATATTCTGGATACGCTGGAAAACTCTTTTTAATTTCCAGAATATCTAATGCAGCGTTTTAGGAAGTATTAAGGACCGAAGCCTGCTCTACGACGCGGCACAGGGCCAATGAGGGATGGAAATTACATCGGGTGTTGCCCAGGGATCTATCCTTGGTTCGGACCTGTGGAATGTGTCTTACGATGGGCTACTAAGACTTGAGATGCCAGGTGAGTCACACTTAGTCGGCTATACGACACCGCAGTGCTAGCCTGCCAGCGCATTTACGTTTCCTCAGATAAGACCAATCTCGGCGGATCCCACCGTCCTCTTTTGCCGAGGCAGCAGACCATCGCTGCAGTCCTTTACGGACACGTTATCCCAACCATTTCACTACAAAATGGCGCCCAACGTAGGGTCCAAAAAGCCCAGCTGTATCATCAGTCGTGAGCATAAGACAGTCCATCGTCTCTAGGTTACCCTATAAGGTGTCCGGATTTTTGGCGGGTAGGTAACTACTAAAGGATATTGCACTAATCGTGCCCCAGGAACTTAACAACCTCTGGATGTGTGTTGTCCTCGGACATCAATATCAGTTGGACCTGCTTTTGATTTATACATTGGTGATTTATCACCAATGTAACTTTGAATTAAGTTTTTTTAGAAAATGTCCACGAAATGCACGCCCGATAAACGTCGTTTACGTTCGGATGTGGCACTGGGGGCACTCTGCGTAATTTGCCAGCAGCTCAGAAACAATGGCACACCAGTGCGAATGCTACCATGCAGCCATCAGTTTCACGAGACTTGCGTGGCATCAGATAGGGCTGGAATCTCCATTTTAGTGGAGAACCAAATGCCATTAACGTGGAGGTCTTCATTGGTTGTGTGGAGTTCCTGATAGACCAGATGTCGGCGGAAGATCACACGGCGCTGGCCGGCTACTTGCCGATGCTGCTCAGGGGAGCAGCGCTAGAAACGTACTGATGAATACATGCTACTCCACCATCCCACCGCTGGTCACTGCTAAAGGAGGTTCTCGGTATGGAGTATCACACTGTCAACATAGAAGAGAGAGTCCTAGATAAAATTCATGGCAAGTAGCAGCGTCCAGATGAGTCCTTCTGCAAGTTTCGAGCCGACATCTTATGGCTAAATGACCAGTTAACTGAGCCGATGACTCAAACATAGCTGTTGCGGGCGCTAAAGTGCGATTTGAGGCCAGAACTTTACCTTCATGTCGCGAATTCCTACTCTCAGGACATGGCATCGTTCCTAAGAGCCGTCAGTTGACAGGAAGGAGTCAAAGAGGACCTCCAAGAATTGCCATATCTGTTAGTGAGACCGGGACCACGGCACGGAATTATGGAAGTGGCAGAAGAGACCAACACTTCAGATTTACAGGACATCAACAGGAAGTCAGACGAGCTTACGGTAGCCACAGTGGGGAACCTCATGACCTGCTGGAACTGCAAGCCATCCGAACATCAGTTTATTGCATGTCGGGCAGAGCGTACGGTTTTTTGCTGTTGCGAGCGAACAGTTACAACATTCTCGTATGTACTTACGCTTCAATACTGAAGTAGTTGCAAGCAAGCAAACACTGCATATATACTCGCGCTTCGTCAATGAAATTCGGCAAGCAAGAACTTACGCCCATTGTTATCGAAGCATCTCGTCCAATGATCAAGCATAAAAGTAAATAAGCAAATGGAAAAGTAAATAAAAAAGATTAACCCACAATGCGCTTCACACGAATTATCACATCGTGAACGACAAGCTTTGTGTGTCCTTCCAAGAGAGTTAAGCTGAAGGAAAAGCTAAAAATTCAGACAAAAACGCTCTCCCATTCAATGTCCTCGGTTTTGCTAATTCGCCCCGAAAGATCGTGAGAAAGCCGAAAGCTTATGCGAAAAGCACTCCTCCTTCACTCAATTTCTCCAGTTTCGCATATTCGCCATCCCAGCAAGCGAGACGGAGCGGGGAGGAAAAGCTTTCGTGGAACAAGAGCGCACGTATTCAGCTACTTGGCACTTTTCAAGAGAATTGAGGTTGAAAGCTCACGGAAGAACGATATTTAAAGTTCTTGGGCAAGCTATGACTAGTAGACTTGTTCAAGTCCAGTAAGGAACGTGCTGCTACTCATTCATCAGTTTAAACGTTCGAGTAATTACGCGATTGAAGTTTCAGATGGAAGTGCTCTTTAGTGTTCAATGAAATTGTGAGGCGTGAGGTGTTGCATCGAGCCACGATCCTCAATCGGCCTTTTGGCATTCCACGCCGTGTTGCCACCCCGATCCATTAGCTCTTCTAGCCCATTCCCTCTACAGGCTGGCGCTCACCTGTGAAGCGCGACAAGTTAAGGTGAAAGTGAGAAGCGCTTCACCTAATACTGATAGTTAGTTGATTAATCAATTTGGTGTTAACATAAATGTTTTTAAAGATGAACAATAAAATAAAAATAATTATTTAAAGTTAACGTTTGCCTATGTTGATCTAGTTGAGATGAGGAAATAAGATGCACATCAAAATGAGCTTCCAGTTCATACCAGTATACATAGGGTATAGATACTGGTTATGTAGCAAAAATGGTGCAACCGGTAGTATATCGGTTTTGAGAAGACCTCAATGTAGGGCATTGTGCATTTATATGGGCTGAAAACCTCTTCTCCCAGCCGATATCTGAACCCACTCAACTCCTGTATGACACCATTGCTACTCATACTGTCCATCAAACTAGATCAGCATTCCGAAAAAAAATCAAATAATAACTTTGATCGTTCAAATAACAAAAATATAACATCAATACCCAATTATAATATTGATACTACCCATACAGTGCTTAAAACTAGATCAGTCTTCTCAAAAAAAAAATCAAATAAGCATATTTATCATTTAAATAACAAAAATATAATATCAATACCCAAATATAATATTTGTTAAGGGGCTATTCTACCTAAGAACCCTATAAAAATGCTAATTTTTGCGATTTTTTTTGACGAGTCATTGCATGTATCGTTATAAATCTTTCTGGCATTGAATAAATAAACTCTTGAACTTCACAAAAAAAAAAGTCGTATATAGTCAGACGCATACATTCTTGACATGTCATAAAAAAAGGGGTGCACTTGTCCATAAGATTTCTCAGCAACGGAGAGTCTGAAACACAAAATTCAAAAAGATTCTTAATTTGTATAATAGCCGCTATGGTTGGTACTAGAATCATGAAGTTTTATGCAAAATCAACAAAATAGTGACTGTTTGAAAAATTGTTTAAAAAAAAAAACGTTTTTTTTACCGATATTTTGTTGACACGATTCTAGTACCAATTATAGCTGTATGTTTGACGAATGTGTGGTAAAAATTTCAGGAGGATCGGTTCATTTGTTTCTGAGAAAAGTATCGAGCAACATGATTTTCATAAAAACGCGTTTAAAGTTTGTTTTATTGAAAATTTGTATAAAAATAATACTTACAGCTAATCAGCGATCACTGCTCATCATTCTGAAATTTTAATACGATATTCTTGAGTTCATATACTTTTAAAAAACGTTAACAAAAAAAATATATTTTTTTAAATTGACAAAGTAGAATAGCCCATTAAGCATAATTACATACTCATACAATGTCACCCGCCAATTTATTTCTTCAGGCGACAATACATCCAAGTAGATGCTTATCGAATATTCTCAATTTGGGAGCATGTTTTCCCAGCCAAACGCAATATCAGCAATTTGTTGGGAAGGCAAGCTACTCGTCATATTAAGACTTTGCATCGTAAGTAGTCATGTGCGCATGAAATGTATCCGAATGTTTGGATTCGGATTCATTCATGGGCACATAAATATTCAATTTTTGCATCATACAAACGTGAGATGTATCCGAATATTTTGGTTTCGGATCCATTTCATAGGCACATGAATGTTCCCACAGTGTGTCGCCTGGATTGAAACTTGCATCGTGTGCACATGAAATGTGTTCAAATGTTTAGATTCGGATACACTTCATGTGCACACAAATTCAGCATCGTTTGATTTTGGCATGGTGGACAATTTTATAATTTGCACCGTGTGCACATGAAATGTATTCGAATGTTTAGATTTGAATACATTTCATGAGCACACAAATTCACCATCGTTTAATTTTGGCGTGGTGGGCAACTATTTTAGTTAGTTGGACATTCGCATTGCAGGAGCGAGTTGCAATCAAAGTAAAAATAATCGTTTAACTTGTAACATTTCAACATTGTTTAACTTGTAACATTTCAATATCGTTTAAGTGAAAATAAAAACAACTCGATTTAGTCAAAACAAAAACTGGAATTTGTGTATTCATTAAACTGCCAGGGCGAAAGAGCCCTGACATCAACAATATTCATGCTACTCATACTAACCATCATGGATCAGTCTTCTTAAAAAGGATAAATAAAATAATAGTAATCGTTCAAATAACGAAAATATGATATCGATATTCAAACATAAAATTAAGGCTACTCATACTGTCCATCAAACTAAATCAGTTTCCTTTAAAAAAAATCAAATAATTATATTGATCATTTGAATAACCAAAATATAATATCAGTATTCAAATATAATATAAGTCCTGCTCATACTGTCCATCAAGTAAGATCAGTCCTAAAATGAAATAGTCATATTGAACATTTAACTAACCAAAATTTAATACTGACATCCAGTAATATAAGCACAGAAACCTTCAATTCATATTCTTGATCCATTTACTCCTTCATTCATTTATATTAAATCTCATCTCACTTATCTGAAGGTCATTCAAACCCAACTCATTCAAACCCAACGTACAATTTACGAAAGATATAAAGTTTCAGTCAACTTACATGCAAAACACTAAACATTACAAGTAAACAGTGAACACAAACAAGCAAAACGAAAACTTAATAGCGAGCAAACAAACGCGTGCCCATTGTTTTCGAAACATAATACCATTTATCACTCCAACTACTTATACAATAATAATAATATCTTTTGAATTGAATGAGCATTCAAATTGCCTGAGATGCAATTAAAAGAGCAAACAAAAACAAACATTTCACTACATAATTGAATGGATAGACATCTGGGCAACAATTTTTAAATGCAGTAACATTAAAGAGCAAACGAAATAAGTAAACTTTCTAAACAAATATAAAAAATAATTAACATGAAAACGGCTATTTCCCAGGGCAAATAAACATGAAATTAAGTTAATTTCAAGCTACACTGAAACAATCGAAGTATGTGAACTATGAAACAATAGAATTTTTGCTATTACAACAATGCAACAATGCAAACAAATTTATCCAAAAAACAATTATCCCTTTCAAATTTTGCCCTTTTTCACTCTTCAATATACATCCAGCACTAAATGTGCCAATTCATAATCTTAACAGTTAGGAAACGGAAAATAGTGGAAGTTAAGCCGGTAAATCCCGACAAGATTCCAAGCCAAGGCCATCAGCAGACACGCTTTTTCTATGCCTGAATTGTATGATCACTGGAATGAAAAACAGTAGATAGCCTCTGAATCGTTGACGTAAGCTGTGGGTGGACACGCTATTTTTAGTTATAAGTCCCTAAAGAAATAAATGATAGCCTCTGAGCTGCCCGACCTCAATTTCCGGCAGACAAGCTACATTTAGTATTAAGTCAAATGCTAAACAGACATCGATCTACCATCCAGTCGTAGCCTCTGAGCTGTTGACCCAAAATGGTTTGCAGATACGCTATCAACCAAGTATCTTTTAAACAAGCTACTACGTTTCCCTGCACAATAAATACATTATAACTGCTAACTACTAAAAAACGTCACCAATAAAACTCCTGTGGAAAACGGAAGACAGTTCAAAACCCACCCATTTCCCACCCTTTTGCTTTACATATGGCAACGATATCAAATTGCATTTTAGAATGCTATAATATAATATATACTTCAAGATTCTTTAAACATTAGTTTTTTCGAGATCAATAATAAAAAATTTTATGAACGGCTAATGAAGGGACCTCGCACGGCACTGTACTGTTTTCCAGCAAGGTCTAGGACAGCACGACGCCAAACCAATTAGACACTCACTGAGGGGAAATTAGACGGAACACATATAGGGTCATGAATGAAGGCCGAAACTATATGTTTCCAAGCCCAACTATAGTGATAGTGTCATTTCGATCATCTTATACAATAACCTTCCTCGCAAGATATTTTCAAGGTAATTTTTCTGTTTAACAATTCACTGAAATCAACAAAAGTATATACCAGAACTTTTAAGCTTAGAAACGCTATTTTAATTTCAATTTGGAAAAAGATCGACTTAATTTACATTAACTCATTCAATATTTCTATACTTAATAAAAAAACCATCATAATAAATAGTAGATTCCGGTTTATAATTAATCCACAACTGTTTCAACATACTTCAGAATAGATTTCTAATAACCCTCCCTTTTTACCACCACATATGGATAAACAAGTATGTAATAGACAATTTAAGCCAATTAAACGACAATTAAATGCATATACCTTAAAAGCTTTCCTCCTACACAATCCCACAGCATAGATAGATTAAGAGCCCTGCCCACTACAAATACATTAAACCGACTTAATTAGAAACAAATGCACTTCAAGGAACTCACCAGCCAACCACGAATTAGTATATACATATAATATACTTCATATACTTCCTAGCAGTTAGCACACGTGAAAGCTGCAATATATTGCTTCATTCAATTTGCTCATGTTAATCATATATTTAAAGCTCATTAGCATCGAACAAAAAAAAAACAATCACGTAAACCTTCAATCTATGGCTCCCACTCCCATTAACAACATTAACCATAGATATAAAGGGGAAAGTTTATTTATCAGCCAAGATAGCTTATACTAAAGTCTTGGAAATACAACAACAACGACTCCCAAGCTACATCAAGGGAAAACTATTATCTCAGCAAAACTTTTTTGAAGCAAATCAATTCCCGAACGCAATGATCGTGTCAAACATTCATTCCGCATTTAAATATTAACTCGTTCCCAATAAGTAACCGCTAAAGCTTTAACAATATTTACTAATGAAACTTCTCTACTAACCTATTAGCACAATAATTTAATTGAATGGTAGCAAAAGCTTACATAAAGAGCTTTTGTTATAGCATTCAAGAAAGTAATTTAACAGAGTATTAATATAATCAACCATGAATGGTATAAACAAACGAATTTTTTTTTTGCACTTTTAAACTATGAATGTCGTTCATATCAAATCCGCACTAACGCTAACTGTTTATGATTTACTAAACCTGCACTAATCAAATAGTAACACTTTAATAATAACCACCAAACAAAACGTCCAATTCTATCTTTGGCATTCATTTGTAATTACAGTATTCAAAAAGAAAATGAAAAAAGAGAAATGTAAGATATGGAACAACAAAATATCAAAAATAATTTTGAGATGAGCAACGTTAAAATAAAAGCAAATCAATAACTTCCAAAAAGAAAATCGGCATTGGGTTTGAATGTAAAGTAAAGCTGATTAAAAGAAAAATTGAATTCCGGCATCCTTCAAATGTAAAGAATAATAGTTTATTCTCAAGAAAAAACGATTTAGGACCGGAAAATATGCTCAGTATATTCTTCAACATTATAGTAAAACGAAAATTAACTGTACAGAATCAAACCAAGCACGAACTTGTTGACTTAAGATTTTATCAAACATTAACAATAGTAAATAATTATACTGATTAATGGTTGAAGCAAACAAAATATTACTCCACGATTATATATAACCAAACTAGGTCTTAGCTCATTGTATCCAAAGAAATACTAAAGTATCATTACAGTAACTTATGATTGAATCAAACCAAACATTGTATACAATCAAACTTTAACTTATTAATTTAAAATTGTTGTAGTTTATGAATGCAGCGCTGATATGTAACACATATTAATGAATATCCACTTATGGTACCAAACAACATATTAAAATATGATACATAGTTGTATAAAATCAAACCTTGATTTTTTTTCCGTAGCACTACAGCCTGTTTCGGGCCTTCGCTTAGAGATAGTTAGAGTATCTCATTATCATGATCGAATGCATCGGCACTTCATAAGGTGATATGATCATTAGCATGCTTTCGCCTTGTGTCCGTCCCCCAGCTGCGATAGGTCCTGATTTTCAACGCAGCACGTATTACAACTGAACAGGCTTATAGTCCGTCCGAAGAATCACTCGAACTAAATGTCGTTGACGACAACAAAACTCGAATCGGAGGGCTTAGTGCTCTCATCACCACACCACGCGGACTACTAAACCTTAACTTAGTAATTTATAATTGTAGTAATTTATGAATGCAACATTGACATGTAATACATATTGATGGGCATTAGCTCATGGTACCAAAAGAAATATTTAAATATGATTATATCAATTAACGATTGAATCAAACAAAACATTAGTATTTAATTGTACGAAATCAAACCATAGTTAACGCCTAACAATAAATACACGAAATTAAGCGATGGAATGACATCCTTCTCCTTCTCACTGCAATTCCAGCATCTAGGCGCACCATTTGCATGCGGCTCTTGCTCAATTTCCACGCGCTCACACCTGCACTCGTCTGTCACTACCTCGCGAACCCGGGCAGTGGTACGAGCCACATTTTTCGCTGCCTCATAGTTCAGACTATAGGCCAATACATTCTTAACCGTTTGCTTTTGAGCTGAACGTACGGCTTGTTGCAGTTCCTGGTCCTTTAATGCACTGATGAATGCTTCTGTTGCTTCGTCGTCTCGATGTTCTGGGTCGTACGCTGGGTAAGCCAAAAGTGCCAGTCGCTCAATGTCTTGGGCTAGCTGTTGTAACATGTCGCCAGACTTCTGCATCCGATGCCTAAGCTGTGACCGATAAATCTGCTTCAGATGATCGTCTCCATAACGCATGTCGAGCGCATTCATAAAAGCAGCCGGGTTTGAATGCAACTCAACGGGGATAGTCTGAAAAAGCTCAGCAGCTGGGCCTCTTAGAGCAAGAATCAATGCAGTTGCTCGTTCCTGCTCATTCCAGTGATTTGCCCTAGCGGCAGCTTCAAACTGGGCATTTAAATACTCCAGACCGTTTGCCCGTCGAATATTGGTTCTTGCACATTTCTGGATGAACTTTGCGCTGCGGTTATAAGCGGGGCTGGTGAGGTGGTTACTACTGCCTTCGCCGCCCATCTCATGGTTGATTCTCTCCTCGACCTGGCTGATATCATGGTTTATTCTCTCCTCGGCCAATCACTTTTTCACTTTTTCCATCTCATTGTTGATTCTCTCCTTGACCTGTCTGACCTTTTTCTCGACCAGATAAACCTTTTCTTCGATGCATTTAATTTACTTGTTCAGACTACCGAGCTCCGCTTTTACTTCGGTTAACTATTTTTGGAAATCTGCCTTGATTTCGATCGCTTGTTATCCCAGCTTCGCTGATTGTTGATTTAACTTCGCTGGTTGTTCATCTAGCTTCGCAGTTAAACTGGATGACTGCTCTTTTAGCTTCGCAGATTGTTCATTTAGCTTCGCAGTGAGACTGTTTGACATCAGCATTAACATTTGGATTAACATATTTTCTGGCTCCTTTGATTTTGGTGTTTCTAATTCTCCACTTTCTGCGCCTTTCCCCGCATCTGAGAGCTCACTCGCCATGGTAAATTCATTAATTCTGGCTTCGTGGTATTTTTATTATTTCGGCTTTTATTATTATTTTTTTCCCACCAATTTCCACGTTACATTTCACTATTGTGCACTTTGAAAATGTCTAAAAGTTTTTCACTTTCATAACTTTCTATCCCACTTCTAACACCACTGTCGCATGTTATGGTTTACGGCCAATGATTTTAATAATCCAGGAAAGTGAAAACGCAATGTCTTTTAAATTAAATTAAAAGAGTTTCTTTACTAAAAATGCAAAATCACTAATTTAACTATTTCACAACTTGTCTAATAATTTTTTATTTCAACTGTTAATCACTCCACAATCAATATCGCTCTTAATTCGCACTCCACACTTTTAATATATCACGGTTGTAATGAATTCCCCCATTCATTCAGCTCGCCTTCATATCAATTTTTAATTCCAACTGTCTATTACTAAAATCTCTTCACAATCAATCAATATCGCTTTTAATTTTCGCTCCGCACTTATCGCAGTTTTACTATCAGCTTAATGAATGGGCATTGACGTCACTTTCAGATGTTGATCATGCTTGGCGGGTTTTCGAGTACATTCGTTTGTTGATGTTCTTAATGGTTGTGAAAACAATTGCGACAGTAGCTCGCAGAATTATTTGCACATGTAACTATATATATATATATATATATATATATATATATACATATAAATATATAGATATACATATATATATATACACATATTTATATATATATATATATATATATATATATATACTTTATACTATATATATATATATATATATATATATATATATATACATATATATATATATATATATATATGTATACATATATATATATATATATATATATATATGTATGTATACATCTATATATGTATACATACATATATATATGTATACATACATATATATATGTATATATATATATATATATATATATATATATATATATATATATATATATATATATATGTATACATATATATATATACATATATATATATATATAGTATAAAGTATATATATATATATATATATATATATATATATATATATATATATATATATATATATATATATATATATATATATATATGTATAGTAACATGTGCAAATAATTCTGCGAGCTACTGTCGCAATTGTTTTTGCAACTATTATGAACATGATGATCAATAAACGAATGTACTCGAGAGCACAAGAACCCACCAAGCTTGATCAATATCTGAAAGTGACTTCACTGCGCCCATTTAGGATTGCTCGAATATTCCAGGTAGTTCGCCAATGTGCGAGAAATATATTGGATGACTAGAGATCCTTTATAAAGCCGAGCAGAATGAATGGAAAGATATAGTAAAACCGTGATAGTAAAACTGCGATAAGGGCGGAGTGAAAACTAAAAGAGATATTGATTGGTTGTGAAGTGATTTTAGTAATAGACAGTTGGAATTAAAAATTTGTAGACAGTGAAAGTTAGATTGTGAAATAGTTAAATTAACGATTGTGCATTATTAGTAAATAAGCTCTTTTAACTTAATTTAAAAGACAGTGCGGTTTCATTTTCCACGGAAAATTCAAATTATTGGCCGCAAACCATAAAACGCGACAATATCATAGGGGTACCGGTTAATTCGTGGAGTTTTGTGATGTTATTTTGCAAGTTTGGGATGGCTCTTGGTCGAGCAATGTCTCCAATTCGTGATCTTCAAACCTTTTTGCCTGTCCAGGCCATTCATCGTCTTCCAAGTCAAAATTGCCACTTTTAAACCGTGCAAACCACTTCTGGTACGTACGCTCAGCTAGAGTATGCACACCATACACTCCCACCGAAATACGATGACTTTCGGCAGCCTTTTTCTTCATATTTGAAAAGGTGAATCACTGGAATAAAAATCAAGTTACGCCATCTGTTAGAAAACCGCATATATTAACCGGTACCCCTAATATATATGTGTGTGTGTACGCATGTATACATATAGTGTGTATATATTTATATGTACATATATATATATATATATATATATATATATATATATATATATATATATATATATATATATATATAGATATATATATATATATATTATATGTATATATATATATATATATATATATATATATATATATATATATATATATATATATATATATATTATATGCATATATATATATATATATATATATATATATATATATATATATATATATATATATATATATATATATATATATATTATATATATGTATATAGATTTATAGATACATATATATATATATATATATTTATATATATATATATATATATATATATATATATATATATATATATATATAGTCGCGTGTTTTTGGTTCGCGGCCAATAATTTTAATGTTCCGGGGAAGTGAAAACGCAATGTCTTTTAAATTAAATTAAAAGAGTTTATTTATTTACCAAAAAAATCCACAATCACTCATTCAACTATACTACAATTTTAATTAGAATCTAACTTTCACTTGTCAATTAAATTTCTATCGCAATTGTCTACTAAAATCACTTCACACTCAAACAATCAATATTGCCTGTACTTCGCGTATCGCAGTTTTCTATCGCGGTTGTAATGAATGATCCCCCCATTCATTCAGCTGGCCTTTATATAGGGTCTCTAATCGTTCAACTCAGTTCTCGTACATTTGTGAATTAGCGGGAACATTCCAGCAGCGTAATGAATGGAGCAGTGACTCATTTTCAGATGTTGTTCATGCTTGGTGGGTTCTCGTGGTTTCGAGTAAATTCGTTTTGTTGATGTTCTTAATTGTTGTGAAAACAATTGCTACAGTAGCTCGCAGAATTATTCGTACATATAACAATATATATATATATATATATATATATATATATATATATATATATATATATATATATATATATATAATGTGTTGTATATATACATACACGAGGTGGTTCAAATATGATCGAGACAAATGCTCTGACACGTTTATTTACTATCGAAAAGATTTGCAAAAAATTAAAGTTTTTCTAGGTACTTCCCCTTACAAATCACGCATTTTGCCCTCCTTTCCGGAAGCCTTTTGGTGCCGGTATCGAAGAATTCCTTGGGTAACTCGGACAGCTATGTGCGTAGAACTCCTCTACCTCATTGTCGGTGTTGAATCTTTCACCTCCGAGGGCTTCTATGAGTGGTCCAAACATGCGATAGTCGCAGGTTGATAAATCCGGACTGTAAAGAGGGTGTTCCGTACCTCCCACCCCAATTCCGATATTATATCCAGCGTGAGACGCGTGGTATGAAGATTCGTACTTTGTGCTGGAATTCTCCTCCGTTTCGGGTGTTATTTTGCGATGTTGAAGGTCTTAGTGGATGTTAGACTCTACATTACCAATACTGATGTCGAGTTCAGCCGAAATGTCTAGAACATTCATCCTACAATCCTTCAAAATGAGTTGTTATACGCGGCAAATGTTGCCTGGTGTGATGCTGGTTCGCGGGCGGCAGTCATGCGCCTCATTCTCGCCCATCCTTAAATGCTGTGGCTCATTTAAACACAGCTGCCCTACTATAGCACTTACTACGAAACTGAGTTCACAAACGTAGAAAAGTGTCCGTGTTTTTAACGCCTTCCCACACTATAAAACGAATGACGGTGGTCGGCATTTGACGTTCACTCATGGTCATAGTACGCACGTGAAACATGCACTCAACGCAAAAACTATGCCACACTATTTGTTAGGGATTCAGCTATCATATACTTAAGCCACGACCCTCAAACATACATGCGACTTACGTATAATATAATTACTCGATATAAAAAAAACAACTTTTTAGAAAGTTTGATTATTCGATTTATTGATCACGGCTTGAGTTGTAAATCTAAACTAACTTATTGGTATCTCTCTTCTTAGCATTACACTTCGACTTCTACATTCTAAATTAATGCTTACAGCTATTGGTAAACACTTTTGCAATTGATTGGCAATCGAAGAAATGTGATTGCAATGTTGTGGTAATTTTACAATTGCAAGAACGCTTACCTTTGACGAATTTGGTTTTAATTGTACCAACGAACTATGTCAACCAGTTTACTGGAAGTTCGTTGGCACTTGAGGCCAACTCGACATTAAATGTTTAATTTGGAGATGACCACGTCGATGTACCAATCATTTCCTCATTTAATGGAGGTGGTTGCATCAATGACGTCACCCGCGCGCCACCGACAGCGTTTGTCTCCACCATATTTGAACCACCCTCGTATTTATATATATATATAATATATATATATATATATATATAAATATATATATATATACATTTATAATCTATATATATATATATATATATATATATATATATTTATAATATATATATAGATATATATATATATATATATATATATATATATATATATATATATATATATACATATATATATAGATATATATATATATATATATATATATATATATATATATATATACATACATATATATATATATATATATATATATATATATATATATATATATATATATATATATATATATATATATATATATATATATATATATATATATGCATATCTACAGGGTGCGGCGCCAAAATCAGGACAAGTTAAACATTGTATTGAAAAATAATTTTTATTACGAAAATGGGAATGTTTATAACTGTTTCTTTTACTAAATTGTTTGTTAAATATAAAAAAAACGCAGTCACTCTATATAACCCCCTTGTGCTTCGATAACCGCCTCTATCCTCGATCTGAAGCGTTCGCCGGCCCGTTTTATGTATATATATAAATATATATATATATATATATATATATATATATATATATATATATACATATATATATATATACATATATACTCGTATATACATATATGCAGAAAAATTCCAATTATCCGAATCAATTGGGACCGGACCCCATTCCGCGTTTATGGATAACCAAAAAAGTTATTGAGGCAAGTAAGAACAAGCGGAAGGCTTATATGAACTACAAACGGAACATGATGATCAACCGCTCAGGTTTATATACACCGAAGCCAATAAAACATCTAAACGTGTTGTGAAAGAAGCAAAACTTTTGTATTACTCCAAAAGACTAGATGCAGCGGCCGACAATGTGCATGAAATATGGGACATAATAAATGAAGTTAAAAGAAACTCACCGCGTAACTCTACGACCCGGGATTTCACCATAGAGAACTCATCTTCAGTAAATGCATTTGAAGCTGCAAGTAACCTCAATATCTTCTTTTCAACTATAGGTGAAAAAATTGCCAATGGAATCCAGCCAGCGCCAACAAACAATTTTACTTCTACAATTACGTCGCCCAAATCTTCCTTTCACATGCATCTAACTAACAAAGTTGAAGCAATAAAAATTATTGATGAATTGAAGCAAAATACAGCACCAGGTATAGACAATATCACCATGGATGAAATAAAACTTATAAAGGTTGAGATAGCAGAATGTGTTGCAAATTGTCTAAACAAACATATTAGGAAGGGAACGTTTCCTGAGGAAGGAAAACTAGCAAAAATAGTCCCAATCTTCAAGAGAAGAGACCGTATGGATCCAAATAATTACCGCCCGCTCACGTTTTTAACAGAATTTAGTAAAATATTCGAAAAATTAATAAACATCCGTCTATCATCATTCATTAAGGAAAATTCAATTTTAAATTTACAACAGTTTGGTTTCCAGAAAAATAAAGGAACTTTTGAAGCTCTTTTCTCAGTCACGCGTTTCATAAATACAGGACTTGACAAGGGTGACTATATTGCTGCTATTTTTGTGGATCTGCAAAAGGCGTTTGATACGGTGGATCATGAGCTTTTACTTCGTAAACTCGAGTTATATGGCATTCACGGGAAACCAAATCAACTTTTTAGGAATTACTTAAAAGGAAGATCGCAGAAAACAGTAGTTAATAATGTATTGAGCGACTTGGCACCTATGAAGTCAGGCGTTCCCCAAGGCTCCATACTTGGCCCTACCTTATTCTTGTTATACACCAACAATTTAAATACATGTGGACTAAAGGGACACTATGCACTATATGCTGATTACACAGTTCTACTTTACTTGGGATGCAAAAAAGATGACATAGAGAATACCATTAATGAGGATCTAAGTACATATCATTCGTTGTTAAGTAATAATAAGCTAGCGCTAAATACTTATAAGACCAAATACATTATTTTCAAACAGAAGAACAAGGAAGACATTAACATTGATATAAGAATTAAAAGCGAAAAACTGGAGAGAGTAGCGGAATTCAAATATCTTGGACTCATCATCGACCAACGATTAACGTGGCTGTCGCATTTAAACAACTTAAGAAGACAATTGGCTCCTGTTATTGGATTACTGAGAAGATATGAAAGATTTCCAAGCAATATCAAGCAGATGGTGTTAAATGCACTCGTTCTGTCAAAACTACATTATGGAGTAGTAATCTGGAGCCAGTCATCAAAACAACACCTTAATATCATCTCCAGTTTGCTTACCAAGGCTTATAAAAATATGCTAAATCTACCAATACGTACATCAACCAGATTTGTGTACCAATCAGCGAAAGCACTAACATTTACTCAAATCGTTAAAGCAGAGAAAGCCAAGTTTATTTTTAAATGCTTGAATTCAAATTCGTCGTCACATATTCAATTTATGAAAGTATCGCAGAAAAATCACCACAATGTTAGGAACACAAATTAATTCATAATACCTTTTGCAAGAACGGATCGTCTAAGGAATGACGCTACGAATGATGCCTTGCGTATATACAACGATCTCCCAGATTCAGTTAAGGATGCAAACTCACTTATAGTTTTTAAAAAAAGGCTTAAAGAATATTTATTTAACAACGATTGAATCTCAGTGCAATAAATTTCTACATCGCATCTTAGGGCCTTTCTTGACCCTATCGTCGAGATTGTATAGCAGAAAGGCATTATTATGGAGAATCTCATTCCAATAAATATCAACATAGGGTCTAAGGGCACTTTAAACCCTATCGTCGTGATGCTTGGAAAGACAGCTATCTTTATAACTCAGAGTTTTTTCCCCACGGCGTATTACAAAGTTTTTTTTATCTCTGAGAGCTGATCAGGAAATGGACAAGATGAGATTAATAGGATAACTTCACATAATTTGTGTGCCCCCTTATACCGATGGTCTAATCATTGTCTGGGTGGCACACCTGAATAAACGACGAAATGTGAAGTGCAGGTCACACGAGCGTTGTGCGACGAAGAAGCTGTGCTACAAAAAAAAATATTCACATATATATATATATATATATATATATATATATATATATATATATATATATATATATATATAATTATATATGTATATTTATAAATATATACATATAGCGCCTAGAATGACAAAATTAAATGAAAAAAATTCAAAATTAAAAAAAATCCTTTTAAAAAACACTATTTAGTTTATTGTATAACAATACTTCCCATATACAAGTATTTCGAAAACAAGTTGTTTTCTTCAGCAGTGGTAAGGATGTAAAAACCTCAATGAAGAACGGCTGCTATTCATACTCAAAAGGATAAAGAACAAAAGGATTGAGTTTTTCATACCCTTACCACTGATGAAGAAAACAACTTGTTTTCGAAATACATGTATATGGGAAGTATTGTTATACAATAAACTAAATAGCGTTTTTAAAAAGAATTTATTTTAATTTTGAATTTTTTTCATTTAATTTTGTTATATTATTTATTTATCGTAAATCTGAAATAAGTATCAGTTTTTAAATTTTTTTCCTAAAAACATACAGAAAATAATCCAAAATTAATTAATATACATACTTTCAACCCCCTCAAGATAATGATTTTTTTGATGCCACCATTCATTTAGAGGGCCAAGATATTATGTCACTCAATATTGTTTGACATTTTATTCCGAAACGTAAACAAAAATTAGCACCATCAATCTCAAACCGTAACTATTAAGTACGCGGCTTATTTAAATTAACAAAATTCACGGCACGAGAAAAGAAACAAGTTAATTTCACTAACGCGCGGTTAATATTTTTTCGCACTTCTTTACGAACCACTTTATTTTCTACGATTTGTTTTTCACTTTCAATTAAAAGCACCGATATTTGAAGCCGATTTGAAACGAACACCACGCTTTGCCACTTTCGAATGTTTCCCGAATTCACGATGCGATAATCAAACGAAATTCACCAAATTAACGTAAGTTTTGATTCGATTCCGTGATTTATTTACATTGTTACCTGACACTTATCACAGTAGAACAGCCAACATGACATTAGTAGCCCATGCTGTGTCTCTTTTCTTCCTATGTACGCTATCCTTATCATACAACTTCTCCTCCGTTTGATTTTACTTCACTCATGCACACTGTATATGTGCTATATCGGGTTTCCTGTAGTACTTATTCTTAGATACAAATAAACATTTATATATACATACAGGGTGCGGCGCCAAAATCCGGACAAAATTCAATTTAAATTTCCCCCCATTCTATAAGATTTCGTGAGGTCACGATTCGCTTGCAAATAGTTTAATACATGTGTTGAACATTCATAACCTCAAAAAAGTCGCAATGTTGAAGCCAAGTGCAGAGTATAATCGAAGAGCCGCGATTATTGTAGGTGTTCGCGCTGGGTGCTCAGCCACAGAATTCATTCGATTCTGCGGCTACCCAAGATCGACTGTGTATGAAGTTATTGCGAAATAAAATGATTCGGAGAAGCCAGACAAAGGTCCCGCGACACCAGCAAGGAAACCCCACTCCAAAGAACGAGTTGTCAGGACCCCCGAAATCAAAAACGACCCCCGAAATCATTAAACGGCCACCGCATTTCTTTAACAAAGGGGAAAATGTTACGAAAGAAGTTTATTTGCGTGTTCTGATGAATGTGGTGAAGCCCTGGATGGATACGGTATCGAGCGGAAGGCCGTATATTTTCCAACAAGACGGCGCATCCGCGCACACAAGTCATTTGGTGCAAAATTGGTTGTCGGACAACGTGGACATGTTTTCGTCCAAAGAATTTTGGCCTCCTAACAGCCCAGACTTGAATCCTCTGGATTACTATGTATGGCGAGTGGTTGTGCGGTACACTAACAAGTACAGACATCCAAACGTCGCTTCATTGAGAGCCGCTATTGAAGAGGTATTCGCCGAAATGGACCATGCCGTATTAAAACGGGCCTGCGAACGCTTCAGACCGGCACAGAGGCGGTTATCGAAGCACAAGGGGGTTATATAGAGTGAATGCGTTTTTTTATATTTAACAAACAATTAAGTAAAAGAGACAATTATAAACTTCCCCATTTTCGTAATAAAAATTATTCTTCAATACAATGTTCAACTTGTCCGGATTTTGGCGCCGCACCCTGTATATATATATATACGAGGTGTGTTCAAAAAGTATCACGAATTTTGAATTTTCGCGGGTTACGTATATTCGAATTTCGATTTTTTTGTGGCGTTATGTTGGTACTCATGTCTGTCACTTATGCCGACAAGCTCGGCCATTTTGAATGTTCACTTAATTGCTGATAGCTGCTTTACTTGCACGTGTTTTCAATCGTCTTCGATTTTTACTTATTCAAAAAAAATGGATCAAAGAACGTGTATCAAATTTTGTGTGAAAAACGAAATTAAGTGCGCGGATGCATTCCGAATGTTGACTGTGGCATACGGAGAAGCTACCTTGGACCGAAGCAACGTTTATCGGTGGTACAAAATGTTTTTAGAAGGCCGAGAAGATGTGAACGACGAAGAGCGTGCCGGACGCCCGAGCACTTCAACAACAGACGAGAAAATTAATGAAGTGGAGAAAATGGTATTGGCCAATCGTCGAATCACCGTTAGAGAAGTTGCTGAGGACCTAAACATATCGATTGGCTCGTGCCATTCGATTTTTATCAACGATTTGGGCATGAGACGGGTCGCCGCGAAATTCGTACCAAAATTGCTCAATTGCGACCAAAAACAGCAACGCATGAACATTGCTAATGAGATGTTAAACTCTGTCCGCGACGAACCAAATTTGCTCCAGAGGGTCATAACTGGTGACGAATCGTGGGTTTATGGTTATGACGTGGAAACCAAAGCTCAATCATCTGAATGGAAGCTGCCGCATGAACCAAGACCGAAAAAAGCGCGCCAAGTTCGGTCGAATGTGAAAGTTTTGCTGACAGTTTTCTTCGATTGCAGGGGCGTGGTGCATCATGAGTTCTTGCCACAGGAAAGAACGGTCAATAAGGAATATTACCTGCAAGTTATGCGCAATTTGCGCGAAGCAATCCGCCAGAAACGCCCGGATTTGTGGGAGAACAAAAATTGGCTTTTGCACCACGATAACGCCCCTGCTCACACATCGTTGCTTGTGCGCGACTTTTTGGCCAAAAACAACACACTAATGATGCCGCAGCCACCGTATTCCCCAGATCTGGCCCCCTGTGGCTTTTTCTTGTTTCCTAAACTGAAGAGGCCCATGAAAGGACGACGTTACGCTACGCTTGACGAGATAAAGACGGCATCGACGGAGGAGCTGAACAAGATTAAAAAAATGATTTTTTGAAGTGCTTCGAAGATTGGAAAAACCGTTGGCACAAGTGTATAATATCTCATGGGGATTACTTTGAAGGGGACAAAATAGATATTCATGAATAAATAAATAATTTTTGAAAAAAAAACAAAATTCGCGATAATTTTTGAACACACCTGGTATATATATATATATACACATATATCTATATATATATTATAAATGTATATATATATATATATATATATATATATATATATATATATATATATATATATATATATATATATCCATATAAATCTATATACACACTATATGTATATATGCGTACACACACACATATATATTAGGGGTACCGGCTAATTTATGCGTTTTCTAACAGATGGCGTAACTTGATTTTTATTCCAGTGATTGTCATAGAGTTTCAGAATTAGTATGTGTCATATAGCTGAAGCGTGAACAAAAATACTTCTTTTGACTCTGAAAATGTTGAATTATGTGCCGAATAAAGTGTTTTTGCGGGGAGTACTTCTTCATTACTTCAATATGAAGAAAAAGCTGCCGAAAGTCATGCATGTATGTATGGTGTGCATGCTCTAGCTGAGCGTACGTACCAGAAGTGGTTTGCACGGTTTAAAAGTGGCAATTTTGACTTGGAAGACGATGAACGGCCCGGACAGGCAAAAAGGTTTGAAGATCACGAATTGGAGACATTGCTCGACCAAGAGCCATCCCAAACTTGCAAAATAACATCACAAAACTCCACGAATTAACCGGTACCCCTATGATATTGTCGCGTTTTATGGTTTGCGGCCAATAATTTGAATTTTCCGTGGAAAGTGAAAACGCACTGTCTTTTAAATTAAGTTATAAGAGCTTATTTACTTAAAATGCACAATCGTTAATTTAACTATTTCACAATCTAACTTTCACTGTCCATAAATTTTTAACTCCAACTGTCTATTACTAAAATCACTTCACAACCAAACAATATCGCTTTAATTTTCGCTCCGCACTTATCGCAATTTCACTATCACGGTTTTACTATATCTCTCCATTCATTCTGCTCGGCTTTATTTTCAATCCATTTCTCGCACATTGGCGAACTACCTGGAATATTCGAGCAATCCTAAATGGGCGCAGTGACGTCACTTTCAGATATTGATCAAGCTTGGTGGGTTCTTGTGCTTTCGAGTACATTCGTTTATTGATGATCATGTTCATAACAGTTGCAAAAACAATTGCGACAGTGGCTCGCAGACTTATTTGCACATGTTACTGCATATATATATATATATAAATATATATATATATATATATATATACATATATATATATATATATATGTATATATATATATTATATATATATATATATATATATATATATATATATATATATATATATAAATATATATATTGTTACATGTACAAATAATTCTGCGAGCTACTGTCGCAATTGTTTTCACAATCATTAAGAACGTCAACAAATGAATTTACTCGAACCCACGGGAACCCAACAAGCATTATCAACATCTGAAAGTGAGTCACTGCCCATTCATGCTGGAACGTTCCCGCTTATTCACCAATGTACGAGAACTGAGTTGAATGATTAGAGGCCCTATATAAAGGCGAGCTGAATGAATGGTTGGATTCATTCGACCGCGATAAAAACTTGCGATAGTGTGTGGAAAGCGAATTGAAAAGCGATCAAGTAATAGTGAGGTGATTTTGAGCAGACAATTGGGATAAGAAATTTATGGACAAGTGTTAGAATTTTAATAGCGAAAATTAAAATTAGTGAATGTGTTAATTTGATCATTGTGCACTTTTGAAATTAAATAAACTCTTTTAACTTAAATTAAAAGACATTGCGTTTTCACTTTCCCGGAACATTAAAATTATTATTGTCCGCGAACCAATAACACGCGACAGTGGTGTCAGAAGTGGAATAGAAAAATTTTGAAAGTAAATATTTGAACATTTTCATAGTGCACAATAGGAAAATTTAAAGAAACATTAAAAATGCCACGAAGCTTAAACTTAAAAATTAATGAATTGACCGTGTCGGAGCTTAAGGAAGAGTTGGAACAGCGAAACCTGGCTACGCAAGGTACAAAGGCCACACTGATTGCACGCTTGCGTGACGCAATTGAATCGGAAAGCGCGTATCTGGATTCGGGTGAGCCCTCAGATGCAGAAAAAGGCGCAGAAGGTGGTGAAGCAGAAACAAAAAAACCAAAGGAACCAGAAAATGCGCTGACGCAAATGTTAATGCTGATGCAGCAAGAGCAGCGACAACAGTCGTCCAATTTAACCACGAAGCTAAATGAACAATCAGCGAAAATGGACCAACAAGCGATTGAAATTAAGGCGGATTTGCAAAAACAGTCAACCGAAATAAAAGCGGAGCTCAGTAGTCTCAACAGCCAAATTAAATGCGTCGAGGAAAAGGTATACCAGGTCGAGGAGAGAATCAACCTTGAGATCAGCCAGGTCGAGGAGAGAATCAACCATGAGATGGAAAAAGTGAAAAAGGACATGGAAGCAGCGAAGGCAGTAGCAACTGCCTCACCAGCCCCACTTATAACCACAGCGCAAAGCTCATCTAGAAATGCGCAAGCACCAATATTCGACGGGCAACCGGTCTGGACTATTTACAAAACCCAGTTTGAAGCAGCCGCTCGCATAAATCACTGGAATGAGCAGGAACGAGCAACTGCATTGATTCTTGTTCTAAGAGGAATTACACTCAAACCCGAATGCTATAATGAATGCGCTCGACATGCGTTATGGAGACGATCATCTAAAGCAGATTTATCGGTCACAGCTAAGGCATCGGGTGCAGAAGACTGGTGAAACCTTGCAGCAACTAGCCCAAGACATTGAGTGACTAGCACTTTTGGCTTACCCAGCGTACGACCCAGAACATCGAGATGATGCAGCGACAGACGCATTCATCAGCGCACTAAAGGACCCGGAATTGCAACAAGCCGTGCGTTTAGCTCAAAAGCAAACGGTTAAGGACGCATTGGCTTACAGTCTGAACTTTGAGGCAGCGAAAAATGTGACTCGTACCACTGCCCGGGCTCGTGAGGTAGTGATAGACGAGTGCGGGTGTGAACGCGTGGAAATTGAGCGAGACCCGCATGTAAATGGTGCGCCTAGATGCTGGAATTGCGGAGAGAAGGGGCACTTGCAAAGAGACTGCAAGAAGCGAAGAAAACCGAGCTATTGTCCAGGGTGTGCAGCTAGGAGGAGATCCAGACCGAGTCAGGAGCCCAGAATGGAAGCCCTTCAAACAGAGGGGTCGGGAAACATGTAAGAGTCAACTTCGTGGGGCAGAGGTTGGCTAGGAGGATCGACGTCCCCAGCACCACCATCACCGTGTCAAGACTACATCGTGGAGAAGCGGACTTATGCCTTCCGAGTCAAATGGACGGAGAACACTGCACCATAACTATCGACACTGGTGCAACCCGATCGATTATCCGACCAGACCTAGTTAGACAGCAACGACTTCACAAGGGCAGAATTTTCTCACTACGGACAGCTACGGGAGAAACTGCACCTGTTCATGGAGAGGTCAACCTCCAGATACAGTTGGGAGACCTTGTGTTCCGACATAATTTTCTGGTCGCGAACATTATGGATGACTGCATTCTCGGAATGGATTTTCTGCGACCACATGGAATCACGTTGGATTTGGGCAAACGTGTTTTGAAATGGCAGAATGTCGAAGTACTGATGGAGGATCCTAGCGTTCAAATCCCCAAGATGAATGTAGTGGTATGTACTGACACTGATGTACCGAATTCTTCCGAAAGCATTGTATGGGCCAAGCTTGATGGTGATTCTGGAGACCACCGATCTTATCTGATAGAGCCAACGAAGACATCCGCATTGCGCAGTTTGATTGTAGGACGAAGCCTTGTAAGATCTTTAAGGAACGGATATGTGCCGGTTAGAGTCCTTAACACCACAGACTCAACCACGAGCATCAAAGCGGGAGAAGTCATCGGCAGCTGCCAGCCTGTTTCCACCATCACCTCTTTGGAAGCTACTCACAACCATCATTGGAAAAGGAGGCAAGACACAGACAAAGCCCGGGAATCCACGTCTGCAACATTGAAGCAAGTTAAATTGCCGGTGCAGCTATTCAAACGAGCCTCTGATCTGGTCACCAAGTACAGTGACATCTTCTCAACAAGCCCGGATGACCAAGGCCGAACGAGTTTGGTAACTCACGTCATAGATACACAGGGAGCCAAGCCGATTCGACAAGCACCAAGACGTCTCCCTATAGCCAAACAAGGAGAAGTGAGCGCACTGATCTCGGACATGGAAAAACAAGGCATTATTGAACCTTCTGTAAGTGCATGGGCCGCGCCTGTAGTTCTAGTAAAGAAAAAGGATGGTAGCACTCGCTTTTGTGTCGACTATAGGCAGCTTAACGACGTCACTAAGAAAGATTGTAACCCGCTCCCACGCATCGATGACATCATGGACACTTTAGCCGACGCAAAATGGTTTTCTACACTCGATCTCAAGAGTGGCTACTGGCAGGTAGAAATTGACAAGAAGGACCGAGAGAAGACCGCATTTTCAGTTGGAACCGGATTGTGGCAATTTGTGGTGATGCCGTTTGGGCTTTGTAATGCTCCAGCCACTTTCGAACGCTTGATGGAATACGTGCTACGTGGTCTAACCTGGAAAACCTACTTGGTGTACCTAGATGACATCATCGTCATCGAGAGAACTTTCGAAGAGCATGTGCGGAACTTAGAAGAGGTTTTCTCCCGACTGCGACTGGCAAATTTGAAACTTAGTCCCAACAAGTGTACCCTTTTCGCAGCTGAAGTAAAATACCTGGGACATGTCGTATCAGCAGAAGGGGTCAAAACAGACCCTGAGAAAATTGAAGCCGTGAAAAGCTGGCCAACACCAAACAACAAGCGCCAACTACGAAGTTTCCTGGGTCTCGCAACCTACTATCGAAGATTCGTCAAAGACTTTGCCAAAATAGCTAAGTGTCTCCATCAGCTAACCGAAAAAAATCGTCCGTATGTCTGGAATGAACAATGCCAGACAGCCTTTGAGACCCTGAAAGAAAAGCTATGTAAATCACCCGTACTGGCGTATCCGAAACCCGGAAAAATGTTTGTATTTGACACCGATGCAAGCAACGCTGGTATTGGAGCTGTACTCTCCCAGCAGATCAATGGCGAAGAAAGAGTCCTCTCTTATTACAGTCGAGTTCTTTCAAAAAGTGAGAGGAACTACTGTGTGACCAGGAAGGAGCTTTTGGCTATAATAGAGGCCACCAAGCAGTTCCACAAGTACCTCTATGGCCAGAAATTTGTTCTTCGAACGGACCATGCATCGCTGAGATGGCTACTTAACTTCAAAAACCCCGAGGGACAAGTTGCGAGATGGATCGAAAGATTGCAGTCATACGACTACGAAATTGTTCATCGAAAGCGCGGAGTTCATGGAAATGCTGACGCCCTATCTCGTCGCCCATGTCCAGCTAACTGCAAGCATTGCCGACGGATTGAGGAAAAGGAACCGCCCGTTGATCTGCGACTGATAACGGCCGAATCCGATGAAGGTTGGTCATCGGAGGAGATTCGAAATGCCCAGCTAGCCGATGAAGACATCGGACCATTGCTCGTATGGAAGGAGACGACTGGGCGACCTGAGTGGAAGGACGTTTCAACGCATGGCGCAACCCTGAAAAGCTATTGGACACAATGGAACTCCCTTCAGGTGGCGTACTCAAGCGGAAATGGGAAACGGCGGATGGCAGCTCCTATAGGATGCAAACTATACTACCCAAAAGCCGAATCCACGATGTGGTTAAGGAAATGCATGAAGGATCCTCGGGAGGCCACCTTGGTGTTAACAAGACCTTAGCGAAATTGCGGGAAAGGTTCTACTGGCTCCACGCTCGAGAAGACGTAGAGGACTGGTGTCGGAGATGCACAGTTTGCGCTTCCGTCAAAGGTCCAAAGCAACGACTGAGAGGACAAATGCAAACCTATAACGTGGGGGTACCATTTGGAAGGATTGCTGTTGACATCGCAGGACCCTTTCCTGAATCTGAATGGGGAAATCGATACACGCTGGTTGTGTCCGATTATTTCAGCAAATGGCCCGAGGTCTACCCCATTTCCAACCAGGAAGCAACTACTGTAGCCGAACAGCTAGTGTTAAATTGGGTCAGTAGGTACGGCGTACCTGGCGAACTACATTCGGATCAAGGCCGAAACTTTGAGTCACTAGTTTTTGGCGAAATGTGCGAGCTGCTTGGAATACGGAAAACGAGGACAACACCGCTGCATCCCCAATCCGATGGAATGGTCGAACGTTTCAGTGGCACGCTCAATAAACACCTGGCCAAAATGGTTGACGAGAACCAAAGGGAGTGGGACCGACATATCCCACTATTTTTAATGGCGTATAGAGCTGCTGAACATGCATCGACGGGCCAAGCCCCAGCCAAAATCATTTTTGGAAAGACTATTCGTGTGCCAGCTGATATAAAGTTAGGAACACCCCCTGAGAAACCCCAAACGGTCTCGGAGTACGCAAGTGATCTAAGACAACGGTTGAACCAGATACATCGGACAGTGCGAAAACACCTCGAATCGGCTACTGACCGCATGAAGACCAGGTATGATCTAAAGGCTAATTCTACTGGCTTCCAGCAAGATGACTTGGTGTGGCTTTATAACCCGCAACGGCGAAAGGGTAGGTCTCCAAAGTTGCAACATAATTGGGAGGGACCATACCGAGTTACAAAGCGAATCAACGACGTCGTATACCGAATACAGGAAAATTGTAAGCCGAGAGCTAAAATGAAAATCGTGCATCTGGACCGTCTTGCTCCCTATTACATCCAGGGAGAACTGACTACAAATAGCGACACATCTTTTCGGGGCGAAAAGAACTGAGGTAGGGGCAGTGTTACATGTACAAATAATTACATGTACAAATAATTCTGCGAGCTACTGTCGCAATTGTTTTCACAATCATTAAGAACGTCAACAAATGAATTTACTCGAACCCACGGGAGCCCAACAAGCATTATCAACATCTGAAAGTGAGTCACTGCCCATTCATGCTGGAACGTTCCCGCTTATTCACCAATGTACGAGAACTGAGTTGAATGATTAGAGACCCTATATAAAGGCGAGCTGAATGAATGGTGGGATTCATTCGACCGCGATAAAAACTTGCGATAGTGTGTGGAAAGCGAATTGAAAAGCGATCAAGTAATAGTGAGGTGATTTTGAGAAGACAATTGCGATAAGAAATTTATGGACAAGTGTTAGAATTTTAATAGCGAAAATTAAAATTAGTGAATGTGTTAAATTGATCATTGTGCACTTTTGAAATTAAATAAACTCTTTTAACTTAAATTAAAAGACATTGCGTTTTCACTTTCCCGGAACATTAAAATTATTATTGGCCGCGAACCAATAACACGTGACAGTGGTGTCAGAAGTGGGATAGAAAAATTTTGAAAGTGAATATTTGAACATTTTCATAGTACACAATAGGAAAATTTAAAGAAACATTAAAAATGCCACGAAGCTTAAACTTAAAAATTAATGAATTGACCATGCCGGAGCTTAAGGAAGTATTGGAACAGCGAAACCTGGCTACGCAAGGTACAAAGGCCACACTGATTGCACGCTTGCGTGACGCAATTGAATCGGAAGGCGCGTATCTGGATTCGGGTGAGCCCTCAGATGCAGAAAAAGGCGCAGAAGGTGGTGAAGCAGAAACAAAAAAACCAAAGGAACCAGAAAATGCGCTGATGCAAATGTTAATGCTGATGCAGCAAGAGCAGCGACAACAGTCGTCCAATTTAACCACGAAGCTAAATGAACAATCAGCAAAAATGGACCAACAAGCGATTGAAATTAAGGCGGATTTGCAAAAACAGTCAACCGAAATAAAAGCGGAGCTCAGTAGTCTCAACAGCCAAATTAAATGCGTCGAGGAAAAGGTATACCAGGCCGAGGAGAGAATCAACCTTGAGATCAGCCAGGTCGAGGAGAGAATCAACCATGGGATGGAAAAAGTGAAAAAGGACATGGAAGCAGCGAAGGCAGTAGTAACTGCCTCACCAGCCCCACTTATAACCGCAGCGCAAAGCTCATCTAGAAATGCGCAAGCAGCAATATTCGACGGGCAACCGGTCTGGACTATTTACAAAACCCAGTTTGAAGCAGCCGCTCGCATAAATCACTGGAATGAGCAGGAACGAGCAACTGCATTGATTCTTGCTCTAAGAGGCCCAGCTGCCGAGCTGTTGCAGACGATCCCCGTTGAATTACACTCAAACCCGAATGCTATAATGAATGCGCTCGACATGCGTTATGGAGACGATCATCTAAAGCAGATTTATCGGTCACAGCTAAGGCATCGGGTGCAGAAGACTGGTGAAACCTTGCAGCAACTAGCCCAAGACATTGAGTGACTAGCACTTTTGGCTTACCCAGCGTACGACCCAGAACATCGAGATGATGCAGCGACAGAAGCATTCATCAGCGCACTAAAGGACCCGGAATTGCAACAAGCCGTGCGTTTAGCTCAAAAGCAAACGGTTAAGGACGCATTGGCTTACAGTCTGAACTTTGAGGCAGCGAAAAATGTGACTCGTACCACTGCCCGGGCTCGTGAGGTAGTGATAGACGAGTGCGGGTGTGAACGCGTGGAAATTGAGCGAAACCCGCATGTAAATGGTGCACCTAGATGCTGGAATTGCGGAGAGAAGGGGCACTTGCAAAGAGACTGCAAGAAGCGAAGAAAACCGAGCTATTGTCCAGGGTGTGCAGCTAGGAGGAGATCCAGACCGAGTCAGGAGCCCAGAATGGAAGCCCTTCAAACAGAGGGGTCGGGAAACATGTAAGAGCCAACTTCGTGGGGCAGAGGTTGGCTAGGAGGATCGACGTCCCCAGCACCACCATCACCGTGTCAAGACTACATCGTGGAGAAGCGGACTTATGTCTTCCGGGTCAAATGGACGGAGAACACTGCACCATAACTATCGACACTGGTGCAACCCGATCGATTATCCGACCAGACCTAGTTAGACAGCAACGACTTCACAAGGGCAGAATTTTCTCACTACGGACAGCTACGGGAGAAACTGCACCTGTTCATGGAGAGGTCAACCTCCAGATACAGTTGGGAGACCTTGTGTTCCGACATAATTTTCTGGTCGCGAACATTATGGATGACTGCATTCTCGGAATGGATTTTCTGCGACCACATGGAATCACGTTGGATTTGGGCAAACGTGTATTGAAATGGCAGAATGTCGAAGTACTGATGGAGGATCCCAGCGTTCAAATCCCCAAGATGAATGTAGTGGTATGTACTGACACTGATGTACCGAATTCTTCCGAAAGCATTGTATGGGCCAAGCTTGATGGTGATTCTGGAGACCACCGATCTTATCTGATAGAGCCAACGAAGACATCCGCATTGCGCAGTTTGATTGTAGGACGAAGCCTTGTAAGATCTTTAAGGAACGGATATGTGCCGGTTAGAGTCCTTAACATCACAGACTCAACCAAGAGCATCAAAGCGGGAGAAGTCATCGGCAGCTGCCAGCCTGTTTCCACCATCACCTCTTTGGAAGCTACTCACAACCATCATTGGAAAAGGAGGCAAGACACAGACAAAGCCCGGGAATCCACGTCTGCAACATTGAAGCAAGTTAAATTGCCGGTGCAGCTATTCAAACGAGCCTCTGATCTGGTCACCAAGTACAGTGACATCTTCTCAACAAGCCCGGATGACCAAGGCCGAACGAGTTTGGTAACTCACGTCATAGATACACAGGGAGCCAAGCCGATTCGACAAGCACCAAGACGTCTCCCTATAGCCAAACAAGGAGAAGTGAGCGCACTGATCTCGGCCATGGAAAAACAAGGCATTATTGAACCTTCTGTAAGCCATGGGCCGCGCTTGTAGTTCTAGTAAAGAAAAAGAATGGAAGCACTCGCTTTTGTGTCGACTATAGGCAGCTTAACGACGTCACTAAGAAAAATTGTAACCCGCTCCCACGCATCGATGACATCATGGACACTTTAGCCGACGCAAAATGGTTTTCTACACTCGATCTCAAGAGTGGCTACTGGCAGGTAGAAATTGACAAGAAGGACCGAGAGAAGACCGCATTTTCAGTTGGGACCGGATTGTGGCAATTCGTGGTGATGCCGTTTGGGCTTTGTAATGCTCCAGCCACTTTCGAACGCTTGATGGAATACGTGCTACGTGGTCTAACCTGGAAAACCTACTTGGTGTACCTAGATGACATCATCGTCATCGAGAGAACTTTCGAAGAGCATGTGCGGAACTTAGAAGAGGTTTTCTCCCGACTGCGACTGGCAAATTTGAAACTTAGTCCCAACAAGTGTACCCTTTTCGCAGCTGAAGTAAAATACCTGGGACATGTCGTATCAGCAGAAGGGGTCAAAACAGACCCTGAGAAAATTGAAGCCGTGAAAAGCTGGCCAACACCAAACAACAAGCGCCAACTACGAAGTTTCCTGGGTCTGGCAACCTACTATCGAAGATTCGTCAAAGACTTTGCCAAAATAGCTAAGTGTCTCCATCAGCTAACCGAAAAAAATCGTCCGTATGTCTGGAATGAACAATGCCAGACAGCCTTTGAGACCCTGAAAGAAAATCTATGTAAATCACCCGTACTGGCGTATCCGAAACCCGGAAAAATGTTTGTAGTTGACACCGATGCAAGCAACGGCGGTATTGGAGCTGTACTCTCCCAGCAGATCAATGGCGAAGAAAGAGTCCTCTCTTATTACAGTCGAGTTCTTTCAAAAAGTGAGAGGAACTACTGTGTGACCCGGAAGGAGCTATTGGCTATAATAGAGGCCACCAAGCAGTTCCACAAGTACCTATATGGCCAGAAATTTGTTCTTCGAACGGACCATGCATCGCTGAGATGGCTACCTAACTTCAAAAACCCCGAGGGACAAGTTGCGAGATGGATCGAAAGATTGCAGTCATACGACTACGAAATTGTTCATCGAAAGCGCGGAGTTCATGGAAATGCTGACGCCCTATCTCGTCGCCCATGTCCAGCTAACTGCAAGCATTGCCGACGGATTGAGGAAAAGGAACCGCCCGTTGATCTGCGACTGATAACGGCCGAATCCGATGAAGGTTGGTCATCGGAGGAGATTCGAAATGCCCAGCTAGCCGATGAAGACATCGGACCATTGCTCGTATGGAAGGAGACGACTGGGCGACCTGAGTGGAAGGACGTTTCAACGCATGGCGCAACCCTGAAAAGCTATTGGACACAATGGAACTCCCTTCAGGTGGAGGGTGGCGTACTCAAGCGGAAATGGGAAACGGCGGATGGCAGCTCCTATAGGATGCAAACTATACTACCCAAAAGCCGAATCCACGATGTGGTTAAGGAAATGCATGAAGGATCCTCGGGAGGCCACCTTGGTGTTAACAAGACCTTAGCGAAATTGCGGGAAAGGTTCTACTGGCTCCACGCTCGAGAAGACGTAGAGGACTGGTGTCGGAGATGCACAGTTTGCGCTTCCGTCAAAGGTCCAAAGCAACGACTGAGAGGACAAATGCAAACCTATAACGTGGGGGTACCATTTGAAAGGATTGCTGTTGACATCGCAGGACCCTTTCCTGAATCTGAATGGGGAAATCGATACACGCTGGTTGTGTCCGATTATTTCAGCAAATGGCCCGAGGTCTACCCCATTCCCAACCAGGAAGCAACTACTGTAGCCAAACAGCTAGTGTTAAATTGGGTCAGTAGGTACGGCGTACCTGGCGAACTACATTCGGATCAAGGCCGAAACTTTGAGTCACTAGTTTTTGGCGAAATGTGCGAGCTGCTGGGAATACGGAAAACGAGGACAACACCGCTGCATCCCCAATCCGATGGAATGGTCGAACGTTTCAACGGCACGCTCAATAAACACCTGGCCAAAATGGTTGACGAGAACCAAAGGGACTGGGACCGACATATCCCACTATTTTTAATGGCGTATAGAGCTGCTGAACATGCATCGACGGGCCAAGCCCCAGCCAAAGTCATTTTTGGAAAGACTATTCGTCTGCCAGCTGATATAAAGTTAGGAACACCCCCTGAGAAACCCCAAACGGTCTCGGAGTACGCAAGTGATCTAAGACAACGGTTGAACCAGATACATCGGACAGTGCGAAAACACCTCGAATCGGCTACTGACCGCATGAAGACCAGGTATGATCTAAAGGCTAATTCTACTGGCTTCCAGCAAGATGACTTGGTGTGGCTTTATAACCCGCAACGGCGAAAGGGTAGGTCTCCAAAGTTGCAACATAATTGGGAGGGACCATACCGAGTTACAAAGTGAATCAACGACGTCGTATACCGAATACAGGAAAATTGTAAGCCGAGAGCTAAAATGAAAATCGTGCATCTGGACCGTCTTGCTCCCTATTACATCCAGGGAGAACTGACTACAAATAGCGACACATCTTTTCGGGGCGAAAAGAACTGAGGTAGGGGCAGTGTTACATGTACAAATAATTACATGTACAAATAATTCTGCGAGCTACTGTCGCAATTGTTTTCACAATCATTAAGAACGTCAACAAATGAATTTACTCGAACCCACGGGAACCCAACAAGCATTATCAATATCTGAAAGTGAGTCACTGCCCATTCATGCTGGAACGTTCCCGCTTATTCACCAATGTACGAGAACTGAGTTGAATGATTAGAGACCCTATATAAAGGCGAGCTGAATGAATGGTGGGATTCATTCGACCGCGATAAAAACTTGCGATAGTGTGTGGAAAGCGAATTGAAAAGCGATCAAGTAATAGTGAGGTGATTTTGAGAAGACAATTGCGATAAGAAATTTATGGACAAGTGTTAGAATTTTAATAGCGAAAATTAAAATTAGTGAATGTGTTAAATTGATCATTGTGCACTTTTGAAATTAAATAAACTCTTTTAACTTAAATTAAAAGACATTGCGTTTTCACTTTCCCGGAACATTAAAATTATTATTGGCCGCGAACCAATAACACGTGACAGTGGTGTCAGAAGTGGGATAGAAAAATTTTGAAAGTGAATATTTGAACATTTTCATAGTACACAATAGGAAAATTTAAAGAAACATTAAAAATGCCACGAAGCTTAAACTTAAAAATTAATGAATTGACCATGCCGGAGCTTAAGGAAGTATTGGAACAGCAAAACCTGGCTACGCAAGGTACAAAGGCCACACTGATTGCACGCTTGCGTGACGCAATTGAATCGGAAGGCGCGTATCTGGATTTGGGTGAGCCCTCAGATGCAGAAAAAGGCGCAGAAGGTGGTGAAGCAGAAACAAAAAAACCAAAGGAACCAGAAAATGCGCTGATGCAAATGTTAATGCTGATGCAGCAAGAGCAGCGACAACAGTCGTCCAATTTAACCACGAAGCTAAATGAACAATCAGCAAAAATGGACCAACAAGCGATTGAAATTAAGGCGGATTTGCAAAAACAGTCAACCGAAATAAAAGCGGAGCTCAGTAGTCTCAACAGCCAAATTAAATGCGTCGAGGAAAAGGTATACCAGGTCGAGGAGAGAATCAACCTTGAGATCAGCCAGGTCGAGGAGAGAATCAACCATGAGATGGAAAAAGTGAAAAAGGACATGGAAGCAGCGAAGGCAGTAGTAACTGCCTCACCAGCCCCACTTATAACCGCAGCGCAAAGCTCATCTAGAAATGCGCAAGCAGCAATATTCGACGGGCAACCGGTCTGGACTATTTACAAAACCCAGTTTGAAGCAGCCGCTCGCATAAATCACTGGAATGAGCAGGAACGAGCAACTGCATTGATTCTTGCTCTAAGAGGCCCAGCTGCCGAGCTGTTGCAGACGATCCCCGTTGAATTACACTCAAACCCGAATGCTATAATGAATGCGCTCGACATGCGTTATGGAGACGATCATCTAAAGCAGATTTATCGGTCACAGCTAAGGCATCGGGTGCAGAAGACTGGTGAAACCTTGCAGCAACTAGCCCAAGACATTGAGTGACTAGCACTTTTGGCTTACCCAGCGTACGACCCAGAACATCGAGATGATGCAGCGACAGAAGCATTCATCAGCGCACTAAAGGACCCGGAATTGCAACAAGCCGTGCGTTTAGCTCAAAAGCAAACGGTTAAGGACGCATTGGCTTACAGTCTGAACTTTGAGGCAGCGAAAAATGTGACTCGTACCACTGCCCGGGCTCGTGAGGTAGTGATAGACGAGTGCGGGTGTGAACGCGTGGAAATTGAGCGAGACCCGCATGTAAATGGTGCACCTAGATGCTGGAATTGCGGAGAGAAGGGGCACTTGCAAAGAGACTGCAAGAAGCGAAGAAAACCGAGCTATTGTCCAGGGTGTGCAGCTAGGAGGAGATCCAGACCGAGTCAGGAGCCCAGAATGGAAGCCTTTCAAACAGAGGGGTCGGGAAACATGTAAGAGCCAACTTCGTGGGGCAGAGGTTGGCTAGGAGGATCGACGTCCCCAGCACCACCATCACCGTGTCAAGACTACATCGTGGAGAAGCGGACTTATGCCTTCCGGGTCAAATGGACGGAGAACACTGCACCATAACAATCGACACTGGTGCAACCCGATCGATTATCTGACCAGACCTAGTTAGACAGCAACAACTTCACAAGGGCAGAATTTTCTCACTACGGACAGCTACGGGAGAAACTGCACCTGTTCATGGAGAGGTCAACCTCCAGATACAGTTGGGAGACCTTGTGTTCCGACATAATTTTCTGGTCGCGAACATTATGGATTTTCTGCGATCACATGGAATCACGTTGGATTTGGGCAAACGTGTATTGAAATGGCAGAATGTCGAAGTACTGATGGAGGATCCCAGCGTTCAAATCCCCAAGATGAATGTAGTGGTATGTACTGACACTGATGTACCGAATTCTTCCGAAAGCATTGTATGGGCCAAGCTTGATGGTGATTCTGGAGACCACCGATCTTATCTGATAGAGCCAACGAAGACATCTGCATTGCGCAGTTTGATTGTAGCTCGAAGCCTTGTAAGATCTTTAAGGAACGGATATGTGCCGGTTAGAGTCCTTAACATCACAGACTCAACCAAGAGCATCAAAGCGGGAGAAGTCATCGGCAGCTGCCAGCCTGTTTCCACCATCACCTCTTTGGAAGCTACTCACAACCATCATTGGAAAAGGAGGCAAGACACAGACAAAGCCCGGGAATCCACGTCTGCAATATTGAAGCAAGTTAAATTGCCGGTGCAGCTATTCAAACGAGCCTCTGATCTGGTCACCAAGTACAGTGATATCTTCTCAACAAGCCCGGATGACCAAGGCCGAACGAGTTTGGTAACTCACGTCATAGATACACAGGGAGCCAAGCCGATTCGACAAACACCAAGACGTCTCCCTATAGCCAAACAAGGAGAAGTGAGCGCACTGATCTCGGCCATGGAAAAACAAGGCATTATTGAACCTTCTGTAAGTCCAAGGGCCGCGCCTGTAGTTCTAGTAAAGAAAAAGAATGGAAGCACTCGCTTTTGTGTCGACTATAGGCAGCTTAACGACGTCACTAAGAAAAATTGTAACCCGCTCCCACGCATCGATGACATCATGGACACTTTAGCCGACGCAAAATGGTTTTCTACACTCGATCTCAAGAGTGGCTACTGGAAGGTAGAAATTGACAAGAAGGACCGAGAGAAGACCGCATTTCCAGTTGGGACCGGATTGTGGCAATCCGTGGTGATGCCGTTTGGGCTTTGCAATGCTCCAGCCACTTTCGAACGGTTGATGGAATACGTGCTACGTGGTCTAACCTGGAAAACCTGCTTGGTGTACCTAGATGACATCATCGTCATCGGGAGAACTTTCGAAGAGCATGTGCGGAACTTAGAAGAGGTTTTCTCCCGACTGCGACTGGCAAATTTGAAACTTAGTCCCGACAAGTGTACCCTTTTTGCAGCTGAAGTAAAATACCTGGGACATGTCGTATCAGCAGAAGGGGTCAAAACAGACCCTGAGAAAATTGAAGCCGTGAAAAGCTGGCCAACACCAAACAACAAGCGCCAACTACGAAGTTTCCTGGGTCTGGCAACCTACTATCGAAGATTCGTCAAAGACTTTGCCAAGATAGCTAAGTGTCTCCATCAGCTAACCGAAAAAAATCGTCCGTATGTCTGGAATGAACAATGCCTGACAGCATTTGAGACCCTGAAGGAAAAGCTATGTAAATCACTCGTACTGACGTATCCGAAACCCGGAAAAATGTTTGTAGTTGACACCGATGCAAGCAACGGCGGTATTGAAGCTGTACTCTCCCAGCAGATCAATGGCGAAGAAAGAGTCCTCTCTTATTACAGTCGAGTTCTTTCAAAAAGTGAGAGGAACTACTGTGTGACCAGGAAGGAGCTATTGGCTATAATAGAGGCCACCAAGCAGTTCCACAAGTACCTCTATGGCCAGAAATTTGTTCTTCGAACGGACCATGCATCGCTGAGATGGCTACTTAACTTCAAAAACCCCGAGGGACAAGTTGCGAGATGGATCGAAAAATTGCAGTCATACGACTAGGAAATTGTTCATCGAAAGCGCGGAGTTCATGGAAATGCTGACGCCCTATCACGTCGCCCATGTCCAGCTAACTGCAAGCATTGCCGACGGATTGAGGAAAAGGAACCGCCCGTTGATCTGCGACTGATAACGGCCGAATTCGATGAAGGTTGGTCATCGGAGGAGATTCGAAATGCCCAGCTAGCCGATGAAGACATCGGACCATTGCTCGTATGGAAGGAGACGACTGGGCGACCTGAGTGGAAGGACGTTTCAACGCATGGCGCAACCCTGAAAAGCTATTGGACACAATGGAACTCCCTTCAGGTGGAGGGTGGCGTACTCAAGCGGAAATGGGAAACGGCGGATGGCAGCTCCTATAGGATGCAAATTTTACTACCCAAAAGCCGAATCCACGATGTGGTTAAGGGAATGCATGAAGAATCCTCGCCAGGCCACCTTGGTGTTAACAAGACCTTAGCGAAATTGCGGGAAAGGTTCTACTGGCTCCACGCTCGAGAAGACGTAGAGGACTGGTGTCGGAGATGCACAGTTTGCACTTCCGTCAAAGGTCCAAGGCGATGACTGAGAGGACAAATGCAAACCTATAACGTGGGGGTACCATTTGAAAGGATTGCTGTTGACATCGCAAGACCCTTTCCTGAATCTGAATGGGGAAATCGATACACACTGGTTGTAGCCGATTATTTCAGCAAATGGCCCGAGGTCTACCCCATTCCCAACCAGGAAGCAACTACTGTAACCGAACAGCTAGTGTTAAATTGGGTCAGTAGGTACGGCGTACCTGGCGAACTACATTCGGATCAAGGCCGAAACTTTGAGTCACTAGTTTTTGGCGAAATGTGCGAGCTGCATCCCCAATCCGATGGAATGGTCGAACGTTTCAACGGCACGCTCAATAAACACCTGGCCAAGATGGTTGACGAGAACCAAAGGGAGTGGGACCGACATATCCCACTATTTTTAATGGCGTATAGAGCTGCTGAACATGCATCGACGGGCCAAGCCCCAGCCAAAGTCATTTTTGGAAAGACTATTCGTCTGCCAGCTGATATAAAGTTAGGAACACCCCCTGAGAAACCCCAAACGGTCTCGGAGTACGCAAGTGATCTAAGACAACGGTTGAACCAGATACATCGGACAGTGCGAAAACACCTCGAATCGGCTACTGACCGCATGAAGACCAGGTATGATCTAAAGGCTAATTCTACTGGCTTCCAGCAAGATGACTTGGTGTGGCTTTATAACCCGCAACGGCGAAAGGGTAGGTCTCCAAAGTTGCAACATAATTGGGAGGGACCATACCGAGTTACAAAGCGAATCAACGACGTCGTATACCGAATACAGGAAAATCGTAAGCCGAGAGCTAAAATGAAAATCGTGCATCTGGACCGTCTTGCCCCATATTACACCCAGGGAGAATTGACTACAAATAGCGACACATCTTTTCGGGGCGAAAAGAACTGAGGTGGGGGCAGTGTTACATGTACAAATAATTACATGTGCAAATAATTCTGCGAGCTACTGTCGCAATTGTTTTCACAATCATTAAGAACGTCAACAAATGAATTTACTCGAACCCACGGCAACCCAACAAGCATTATCAACATCTGAAAGTGAGTCGCTGCCCATTCATGCTGGAACGTTCCCGCTTATTCACCAATGTACGAGAACTGAGTTGAATGATTAGAGACCCTATATAAAGGCGAGCTGAATGAATGGTGGGATTCATTCGACCGCGATAAAAACTTGCGATAGTGTGTGGAAAGCGAATTGAAAAGCGATCAAGTAATAGTGAGGTGATTTTGAGAAGACAATTGCGATAAGAAATTTATGGACAAGTGTTAGAATTTTAATAGCGAAAATTAAAATTAGTGAATGTGTTAAATTGATCATTGTGCACTTTTGAAATTAAATAAACTCTTTTAACTTAAATTAAAACTTTTTAATTGGATCATTTCACCCTTTTCACATCAACTTAATGTAAATCTATACGACAGATTTGCTCTACATTTGAAGCTTTGTTGCGAATTCTGGCGTACCAACTTCCTCCCATTCGCAACTTCAAATTGCCGCCGTAACATTGTCCCTTTCCTTTGGGCACTCCTTCCTTTTCCTCGGTGTATGTATTTATTTTTATTAACATTTTTCCTATTTCCCTTTAATTTTTATGTCCACATCATCACAATCCTTTCCTTTCCCTGATTTCCAATTAGAACACCCTAATAATAAAATAAGAAGTTTAATTTTCCCACTAACAACACTCCCTACCTTAATTCCCTCTAACAAAATTTCATTCTATTCCTTCTTCCTAACAAAACCTAATTCCTTCCTTCATACTAACAAATTCTATTCACTAGTTCCCATTCTTACTAACGAAAATTAATTCACGTTTCCCTACTAACAAAATTCAATCTCATGCCCAGATACATCGTTGAAGTTGCTAATCTGATGAATGGAAGATCGATAAGGCATAGCTTCATTGGTTACGTCGCGAGTTCTCGACCGTGGGACTGCTGGAACCCTGAGTTCAAGTTCCCCCGGGCGCTCGGAAGCACTCTTTTGTGGGGTATCGGCAAAATCAATAGTTTTCGTAATGTACTCGTATGTGTGACACTTTACATTCAATCAAGCGATTCTTGGGGATGTAAATTGCCATATATGCAAGTCAATGGAAACTATTGTGATTGTCGATATGGGAACAAAAATGTGTGGGTAGCGGAATCGAAGTGTAATGAACTTCGATTACGTTACCCAGAGGCGGCAGCGGGAATTTAAAATGAAAGGTGAGGTGAAAGTTAAGTGGTTGGAATTGTGGAGTCAGATTTTTGATTTGGAGAAGGAAAGATGTTTCCGGTGCGCGGTGAAGTTGATTTTTGGAGGTGTTAGGAGTGTGGAAAAAAGGAGTTAGTCTCTGACTTGTAGATAAAAAGATTTGTGTTTGGCGACGTGTGATTTTGAATTTGAATTCAATTATAAACGTGAGAAATTCAAGATAAAAACTAATAAATTTTGCTTGTGGCGTATGCGAGTGGAGCTAAATGTGAATTTTAGAGGAAATAATAACTTAAGTTGTGGAGTGAATCGGGAATAAAATGGTCCAAAACGACTCAAATCCGAAATTCTGTAGAAAATAATATCAAAGAAAAAAAAATAATAGAGTGTTTGGACATTTAAAAGTAAAGTATAAAAGTGTCCTAATTTGATTTAATGAAAAAACGAGAAGAAAAACGAAAAAAAAACAAAGAGTAAAGTTTCCGTGAAGCACTTTGTAAAAAAACATACAATTTGTTGGATTCAAAAGTATCCTATTGGATGAAGGGTAGTGAATTGGTGAAGAAAGTGGAATCAGCGTCTTGCGAAAAGTGGCCGTTCAGTGCTTTAATTTCTGGACTTTGTTCACATTAATTCGTAAATTGAAGTTTGAGTTTCAGGTGCCCCGAATTTCAATCTTTTGTTCTTCGCCGAGCGCTCGGAGTTCAACAAGGAAAGTGTAAGTAACTATTTGAATTTTTTTTTTGTATAAATATACTGTTAGTTTTTGTCTCAAATAAATAATTTTCCTTTTTTTTCTTGTTAATAAATTGTATATAAATTGTATTATGCTTGCATAAATTTTAAAACGGGGAGTTAAAATTTGTAAGTTTCACTTTTAGAATTTTTTTCTTTTGTTCTTGTTTGAATTAAATAAACGGCCATGTCATATTAAAAAAACCTTATTTTCATTTCTCAAAATGACCTCTCCCTTTCCCATCCTTTTCCCTTTGTGCTAGTTTTTATGTAAGGTGGCTCAGCACGAGCAGAGGGTGTCCCGGAAGACCCACGACACTACTGAGCGCTAGCCGGCCTCAGTATGCCACCCCGGGCTACACACCCCTCTGCCAATATTTAATGTCTGCAACTGCGGTGACTTCCATGGTTGCTACATTTGGCGCCCAAGCACTAGGCTTTCTAATATGTTTAATTGATTTTGATTGCTTGCTTTTTGATAGTTTAAATTTTACAATTTTTGATTTGTTGGGCTTGAGTACCTTGAGTGCCTGACTTGAATAGTGGTCTGTGCATTTCAGGAAAATATTTTTTTTTTGTTTTGTTTTGTTAAGAATTTTGATAAATTGATAACCAGATATAGTTTCGGTTTTATTAATTAGTTAATGATAGAATTTTGATCACGGGGTTCGCCGCAGTTGCAGTGGCGCCCACCGTGCTGAATTTTGTGTTTAACAGTCTCCACCGGCTATGATAGTGGATAAGCTGTGGCGATGTAGATGTTGGTTGGGATCAACCGAATTTTGAGCCATTGGTTATATCTCCCTGCACGGGATAGTTGGACTTGGATCCAACACTTAGAATTACCCAACGCTTTCGGTCCTTCCATCATCTATCTGGTGGTAACTTTGGGATTTGTGCGGCTCTTGTCCGAGCCATTATGAAGTCCGTCGAGTTTCATAATGGTCTCGTAGTCGGCCCTTTGTGGCGACAATTTGAGCGGAGTCCGCCTTCAAGTACCATCGTTATGCCAGGCAATGTTGCAGTTTGTCTGCTTTGTGTCTCGTAAAATTTTAATCACTATCCCGTTCAATTACCTTTTCTTTTCCCTTTCCATCAATGGGGAGATTCATTTTGAGAAATGAAAGTGCAAGTCAATTATTATATATAGTTCAATTTACCACTTGCGCTTATTCCACTTGCTTGTAGTTATAGATTATTGGGGTTAATTAGGGTCTTGGGTTAGATTAGTTTTAAATAATAGGTTTTACAGTTGTTGGTTTTGAGTAATTTTAAGTTCAGTTTGGTTGATTGAGTTTAGTTTTGGTAGTGTTGATTTGCAGATTTTGATTTAGGTTTATGATTTAGATTAGTTTTAGATAATTGGGTTTACGGTATTTGTTAGTTTGGAGTAATTTTTATTAGTTTTAGTTTTGATGATTGGAGATTGCGTTTAGTTTAATTATTTTTTTTTTGGGTTTGAATAATTGTAAGGCTGAGTTTGGTTAATTGATTTTAGTTTAGGTAGTGAGTTAGGTTTTGGTTTAGTTTGGGTTAGTAGAGTTGAGTAAATTTGCTTTGTACGATAGTTTTATTGGTATTTAAATCAGGAATTTCAAATCAATTTTTATTTTAGCTTAGGTTAGGTGCTAAGATTTTATATATTTATTTACTTGTCTGTTTGTCGGTCTGGTATTCGATTCTAATTTATTTTTATTAAATCGTTTGTTTGTCCGTTTGTTATTTATTAAATTATTTATTTTATTGTCGGTATAGTCCGTCTGCTATTTATTAATTTCTCTGATTTCGTCGGTGTGTCCGTCCGTTAATTGTTAATTAATTTATTGATTTTACAATTTGTTTATCCAGTATTTATAACATTAATTTTCAATTATGGCATCGCATAACGCTTCTTACTCCAACTATTCTAGCTCTGACGACGAATGTTATTCCTTCCCACCAATGCATAAGTGGAGGGTCAGTTTTGATGGGTTTTCTGATGGTCTAGATGTTGAGCAGTTCCTGTTTCGAGCCATCACCTTGGCAAGGAACTACAACATTCCCTTGGAGGAACTGGCATCTAGCCTCCACATTCTTCTGAAAGGACCAGCAGAAGAATGGTACTGGTTATTCCGGCAGCTCAACCCCAATTTTACGTGGCCTCATTTGGAAGCTGCGTTGAAGGAGCGTTATGGATCTCATTGGACCGACGTAGATGTGCGGCGAGCAATCGATGCGCGTTTCCAGAAGCCCGGTGAATCTTTCCGTGAGTTTCATGGCTCCATAATGGAGATGGCCTTGCGTCTTAAAAATCGGTTATCTGATTTTGACATGCAGGCCATCCTATTGCGGAACATGGACGAACGAATGAGGAATCATTTGGCAGGTTTGGAATTCGAATCGGTAACAGAGTTGGTTCGTCACTGCACTAGAGTGGAAGCTGTGTGGTATCCTTCCGGAAGACCTGTGGTTGACCATCGCAGTAGGCATCCTCCCAACATTGACGCTGTTGATATGTTGGAGAATGCCTGGTGTGATCCTCAAGAGAGATCTGCTGTAGGTTATCATGCACGCTTCCAGAGGCGGTCTCCAAGTGGGATCCCTTCGTCCTTCCATAACACGATGAATAACCAGATACCAGACCAGTGCCCATCCACAAATTTCTTCAATTTGCCTCATAAGTCCGATTCACCACCATTTTCTAGCAATGTGATTGCTCCAAGTAGGTTATCGGACTGCGTCGAATGTAATGGAAAGGCGGGCGATGATCGTGAATCACCCGCTAGTTTTAGAGCACGACCTTTTCGGGATCGCTTTCGGAGATCCTGGAGATATTTCTTCGCCAGGCGTCTCTTGAAGCGTGCCTGCGTGGAGTCAATTGTTGCAACTCCTGGCGACAATAGGCCCTACGCAGAGATTTCCGTCAAGGGTCACAAATTGACGGGCTTGCTTGATAGCGGAGCCAGTGTCAGTATCCTCGGAGCCGGCGCCTTGGACCTGCTGTCAGATTTGGGCTTGCATATGCATACCATGCATGCTCATGTTCAGACTGCATCAGGGCACAAGGATCCAGCTCTGGGATACGTCACCACATTGGTGCAATTTAATAAAACCACCAAATTGATGAGATTCCTAGTTGTTCCTTCCTTGACGCACGCAGTGTATCTTGGAATTGACTTCTGGGATCTCTTCAAAATAGCACCAATCCAGGTCAACGCTATCGAAGCAGCCTCGAAACCTCAGAGCCCTGAATTTCATCTGCTGTCCCCAAAAGATCAGCAACGACTGGACTTCGTCAAACAACAGTTTCCATCGTATAATGAAAAAGGCTTGGGTAGGACCAGTCTCGTGTCTCATCACATCGACACTGGTTCCGCTCGACCCATCAAGCAGTGGCATTATGCTGTCTCGCCTGTTATACAGAAACTGTTGTATGACGAACTCGATCGTATGTTGTCTTTGGGGGTAATAGAGGAAAGTCAGAGTTCGTGGAGTTCGCCGGTGACCCTTGTCAGAAAACCCGGCAAGTTGCGTTTGTGTCTTGACGCTCGATGCCTCAACGAGGTGACTGTTAAGGACGCCTATCCGTTGCCACTGATTGAAGGTCTTTTGGCACGGTTGCAGAGTACCAGGTTCATTACCAGCTTGGACCTGAAGGATGCCTTTTGGCAAATACCATTGGATGAGGCAAGTAAGGAGAAAACGGCTTTTACTGTCCCTGGCAGGCCCTTGTACCATTTCAAGGTCATGCTGTTCGGTTTGTGTAATGCTCCCCAAACGATGTGTCGGTTGATGTATAAAGTAATACCGCATGAGCTGCAGGACAAGGTATTTGTTTACCTAGATGACCTGCTTGTTACAAGTTCAACATTTGATGAGCACTTGGAGCTCCTGAGTACTGTTGCAAAACTGCTCAGGGACGCCAACTTGACCATCAATGTTGAAAAAAGCAAGTTTGTCAAGAAGGAGATCAAATATCTTGGCTTCGTAGTGAGTGATGGTATCCTGCGCACCGACCCGGAGAAGGTTTCAGGTATAGTCTCCTATCCTGAACCTCGAACGGCCAAAGACGTGAGATGGTTTATGGGCATGGCAGGATGGTACAGGCGTTTCATTCCAAACTTCGCCTCAGTTACGGCCCCTCTAACGGATTTGCTAAAGGGTAAACGTACCTTCAAGTGGTCTGCTTCCGCCAATAGTGCCTTCAATAAAGTGAAGCAATTGCTGATTTCTGCTCCAGTGCTGGCCAACCCTGACTTTACGAAGCACTTCTATATCCAGTGTGACGCAAGTACAGTGGGTATTGGAAGTGTTTTGTTCCAGAAGGACGATGAGGGTGGAGAGCATCCAATCGCATATATGTCTATGAAGCTCAACGCTGCGCAACGTAACTATAGCATTACAGAATTGGAATGCTTAGCTGCGGTGCAGAGCGTAAAGAGATTCAGGGCATATATCGAAGGGTTGCCTTTCACCATCATAACCGACCATGCCAGTCTTAAATGGCTGATGCAGCAGTCGGACCTTTCTGGTCGATTGGCTCGCTGGAGTCTGAAATTACAAGGGTTCAATTTCCAAATTGAACACCGGAAAGGTGCCCTTAACGTTGTTCCCGATGCGTTGTCAAGAACATGCTCGAGGGACGAGCGGGTGAACTCGATCATTCCCTGTCTCCCGGAGCACGGACACATTGGTGGTTCAATCCCGGAGTCTGCGTTTCAGGAGCCCGAGTATGAGCATCTCAAGGAGCAAATCTTGAAACAACCCGATCAGTTTCAGAATTTGCACCTTGCAGATGGTCGAATCTATATTAGTACTGGTTCTCCTGTAACGTCGACTACTGATATTCCCAGAACAAAACTATGGGTTCCTGAGGGTCACCAACGAGCTCTCATAGTATGAGCTCATGATGATCCCCGGGGCTCTCATTGTGGAATTCGCAAAACAACTGAAGTTTTGCAAAGGTATTATTATTGGCCTCGTTTGCGTCAAGATGTGATTCAGCACATCAAGAATTGCCTGATATGCAAACAGGTCAAACCGCCAAATTCCACAATGAGACCCCCTATGGGAGCATCACGAGACTCCGAACGACCTATGCAGCGCCTGTTTGGGGACTTCATGGGCCCATACCCTCGTTCAAAATCAGGGAATACCCAACTGTTCGTGGTCCGGGATCATTACACCAAGTTCGTATGGCTCAAGCCCATGGCGAAAGCCACCGCAGAGTCAGTCGTGCGATATTTGGAGCGCGAAATCTTTCTGACTTTCGGAGTGCCTGAATGGCTTCACTCTGACAATGGGGTACAGTTCACCTCCAAGGTATTCAGCAAGCTTATGAATGACTATGGAGTGCAGCATTGCTTCACCCCATATCATTCACCGCAAGCGAATGCCTCAGAGAGGTCAAACCAGTCGACACTGAACGCCATTAGAGCCTATATAGGGTCTGATCATGGCAAGTGGGACGAGAATCTTCCAGCCTCATGTTTTGCCTTCCGCAAGATGATTCATGAGTCCACGGGATATTCGCCCTACTTTCTCATGTTCGGGTACCACCCTATCCAACATGGTTCTGAGTACGCCCTCCTCAGATGCCTTAATGCTTTTGAGGATGGTGAGGTACAGCTAAGTGCTAACAGTGATCGACTGCGAGCTGTACAGGACCAAGTCAGATACAAACTGCAAGAAGAGTACCAAAAGGGAGCTCAACGCTACAACCTTCGAGTTCGTCCTCGTGAGCTACTCCAGGGTCAGAAGGTTTTCGTGCGTAATTTCTCTGTGAGCAACGCCGCAGATCGCTTTGCTGCCAAATTCGCTCCACGATTCACTCTTGCAGTGGTCCGGCGTCGGATTGGGCAAGTGGCGTACGAGCTTGAGGATGAATCCGGTAAGCTGCTTGGGACCTTTCACGCCAAAGACATCCGATCCGATTCATAATTACCCCTGCCGACCTTCTTTGTTTGCCCGGCTGAATGAGACACTCAGGGTCTGGGTCGTCCCCACGATTGTTGCGAATTCCAGCGTAGCAACTTCCTCCCATTCGCAACTTCAAATTGCTGCCGTAACATTGTCCCTTTCCTTTGGGCACTCCTTCCTTTTCCTCGGTGTATGTATTTATTTTTATTAACATTTTTCCTATTTCCCTTTAATTTTTATGTCCACATCATCACAATCCTTTCCTTTCCCTGATTTCCAATTAGAACATCCTAATAATAAAATAAGAAGTTTAATTTTCCCACTAACAACACTCCCTACCTTAATTCCCACTAACAAAATTTCATTCTATTCCTTCTTCCTAACAAAACCTAATTCCTTCCTTCATACTAACAAGTTCTATTCACTAGTTCCCATTCTTACTAACGAAAATTAATTCACGTTTCCCTACTAACAAAATTCAATCTCATCCCCAGATACATCGTTGAAGTTGCTAATCTGATGAATGGAAGATCGATAAGGCATAGCTTCATTGGTTACGTCGCGAATTCTCGACCGTGGGACTGCTGGAACCCTGAGTTCAAGTTCCCCCGGGCGCACGGAAGCACTCTTTTGTGGGGTATCGGCAAAATCAATAGTTTTCGTAATGTACTCGTATGTGTGACACTTTACATTCAATCAAGCGATTCTTGGGGATGCAAATTGCCATATATGCAAGTCAATGGAAACTATTGTGATTGTCGATATGGGAACAAAAATGTGTGGGTAGCGGAATCGAAGTGTAATGAACTTCGATTACGTTACCCAGAGGCGGCAGCGGGAATTTAAAATGAAAGGGATTGCGGGATCGAATGGCATGAAGGTGGAAGGTGAAAGTTAAGTGGTTGGAATTGTGGAGTCAGATTTTTGATTTGGAGAAGGAAAGATGTTTCCGGTGCGCGGTGAAGTTGATTTTTGGAGGTGTTAGGAGTGTGGAAAAAAGGAGTTAGTCTCTGACTTGTAGATAAAAAGATTTGTGTTTGGCGACGTGTGATTTTGAATTTGAATTCAATTATAAACGTGAGAAATTCAAGATAAAAACTAATAAATTTTGCTTGTGGCGTATGCGAGTGGAGCTAAATGTGAATTTCAGAGGAAATAATAACTTAAGTTGTGGAGTGAATCGGGAATAAAAATGGTCCAAAACGACTCAAATCCGAAATTCTGTAGAAAATAATATCAAAGAAAAAAAAAATAATAGAGTGTTTTGACATTTAAAAGTAAAGTATAAAAGTGTCCTAATTTGATTTAATGAAAAAACGAGAAGAAAAACGAAAAAAAAACAAAGAGTAAAGTTTCCGTGAAGCACTTTGTAAAAAAACATACAATTTGTTGGATTCAAAAGTATCCTATTGGATGAAGGGTAGTGAATTGGTGAAGAAAGTGGAATCAGCGTCTTGCGAAAAGTGGCCGTTCAGTGCTTTAATTTCTGGACTTTGTTCACATTAATTCGTAAATTGAAGTTTGAGTTTCAGGTGCCCCGAATTTCAATCTTTTGTTCTTCGCCGAGCGCTCGGAGTTCAACAAGGAAAGTGTAAGTAACTATTTGAATTTTTTTTTGTATAAATATACTGTTAGTTTTTGTCTCAAATAAATAATTTTCCTTTTTTTTCTTGTTAATAAATTGTATATAAATTGTATTATGCTTGCATAAATTTTAAAACGGGGAGTTAAAATTTGTAAGTTTCACTTTTAGAATTTTTTTCTTTTGTTCTTGTTTGAATTAAATAAACGGCCATGTCATATTAAAAAAACTTATTTTCATTTCTCAAAATGACCCCTCCCTTTCCCATCCTTTTCCCTTTGTGCTAGTTTTTATGTAAGGTGGCTCAGCACGAGCAGAGGGTGTCCCGGAAGACCCACGACACGACTGAGCGCGAGCCGGCCTCAGTATGCCACCCCGGGCTACACACCCCTCTGCCAATATTTAATGTCTGCAACTGCGGTGACTTCCGTGGTTGCTACAGCTTATCTAACGTCGCGCGGATATCGATCACTCTTTCGGATGGCTCCGATAGCTTTTTAAATTACTTTTTATGGAATTGTTTGCAGCTACATCTAAATCAGTTGCATATTTTGAATAATAATTTTTCTGAAAAATTATTAGAGTAGAAAAATGTTAGAAGAAGGTGGTTTCGACGTGTGCACTAATTCTCCTCAAGCCATCACTCTTAGATGGCGACCACCATGCTCAGAGGTGAGGGAGTTAATTTTTAATTTTTCTACTTATGCAAACTCAATATGTTTTTGTATCTGCAAGTTATATTCAAGGTAAATTTCTCTTGTAAGTACTTGTATTAGCTAAACTTATATATATATATATATATATATATATATATATATATATATATATATATATATATAAATATATATACTCGTATATATGTTTATATTTAATTTAAATTTGAAGCAAGAAAACCGGGATTATCTTGAGGTATATTATTTATTTATCAGAAGGCTGAAATAAATATCAGTTATAAAATTTTTTTCATGAAAAAATTACAGAAAATGATCGAAAAATTAATTAAAATACTGTGCATACCTTCAACCTCCTCAAGATAATGATTGTTTTTATGCCACCACAGATTTAGATTGCCAAGATTTTATGTCACTTAATACTGTTTGACATTTAATTCCGAAACGCACACAAAAATTATTACCATCAATTTTAAACAGTAACCATTAAGTGCGCGGCTTATTTAAATTAACAAAATTCACGGCACGAGAAAAGAAACACTTTAATTAATTAATTTCGTTGTTGTTATTATCTAAAATGTGAATTTTCACTAACGCTCGATTAACATTTTTTTGCACTTCTTTGTGAACGACTATATTTTCCACTATTTCTTTTTGACTTTCAATTCGAAGCACCGATAATTGAAGCTGATTTGAATCGAACACCACGCCTTGCAACTTTCGATTGTTCCCCGTATCTACGACGCGATAATCAAACGAAATCCACCAAATTCACGTAAGTTTCGATTCGTTTTCGCGATTTGTTTACACTTGTTACCTGACAGTTATCAGTAGAACAGCCAACATGACATTAGTAGCCCATGCTGCGTTTCTTTTCATCCTATGTACGCTGTCCTTGTCATTTAACTTCTCCTCCGTTTGATTTTACTTCACTCATGCACACTGTATATATACTATATCGGGCTTCCTGTAGTATTTATTTATAGGTAAACGCCCGACCATCTTGAGGAACGGAATAATTTTAATCATTATGGTGAAATGACATATTTATTTATGATGGAAAGTTCCGTTTTATCTTAGAGTTTTTATTGTAGAGTAAGATACATTAATAAACGTATTAATTACCGATAATAGTAATTAATACTTTTATTAAACGCAGAGGAATGGAATTAAATTCTTACCTAATAGCAGACTTGAGCAATTAGTTTAAAGTTAATAACCGATTATATAGTAGTGAGGAGATATGAAAAGAAAATTTTAAGTGGGTAATGTCTTAATGTCTTAATGTCTTAATTTTAATTAAGAATGTTAATAGTATAAATATCTTTTGTATTTCAATGAAAGAAAAAAGGTTCTTTTTATTTCTAAAGGACAGCCCCCTTCCCCTCTAGGTATCAAGGATTGTGGTAGTGTGTGGTGAGGTGCAATCATCCCGCCAGCACAGGCAGGGTGGTTGCGTATACGTAACAATTGGCACAGCCGGTTTTTGATTCCGAACAGCTCCAGTACAACGAATGTGTTGTGGAGCGACTAGTTATTGAATAGAATGATTCGTGTTTCAGACGGAATTAGAACCTTTCCTTACCACTCTTGAGGTTATAACACTCATTCACACGATTTGATACCTGGGAGGTCGTCCTGTAGATTAAGATTGTATCTGGGAGATCATCCTTGAAATATACAAGTCTTGAAGGAGGATGGAGGTGCAGTAAAAAAAACAAGAAAAGAAGAATTCGTTAGTTACTTGAACGACGAACGTCAGAAAACTAGCGAGGTACATCAATCAGCTCCGGAAAAAAAAGCGGGCTCGTGCTCCAACGTGGGAGAACTCTTTTTATCCCTAAAAATAAATCGGAAACTCTTTTTCCTGTTTTAAAATTACAGGTTAAGCGAGAACCTGCATCTAGGAGTGTAGAGTCAGTTCTTGAATTCACTGACACTGTTAATCAGTTATATTTTAGCCGTTTGGAGCAGGTCAATTAATTCTGTGAACAGACAGTGCAGTTCAGGGAAGAGATCAAACATTTTAGTAGGAGTGCGTTTGGCCATACCAGTTTGTTGGATTTTTTGCAGTCTTTCAAAACTTTAATTACGTCACATGACTGGAAGCTGACATTGGAAGCGAGCTTGTCGTCAAGTGTGTCCGTGGATTTGACTGTTGACCAGAAATCACCTCCTATGACGGATAAGGAAGCCAAAGATAAGTATTTTACGAACAATATGGCAGATTACGAGAAGGTTGCAAAGCTAATGGGACAGATAATTCCCTTGTTTTCTGGGGCACCCAGTCCCACCATGGTGCTTGATCTGCAAACATTCATTGGTTGCAGTAAGCAGGCATGGAAATGCCTTAGCAATCAGGAGTGCGCTGCGTTTATGCAGATTTTCCGTACCCGTCTGCGAAGTGAAGCTTATCAGCTGATATCCTCTAACTTCCCGTCCACTTTGGAGGTGGCAGAAGAATTACTGAACCGGGTATACTTACCAAGAGAAACTTATTAGGAGCTGGTAAATAGTCTAATTACAGCAAAGAAAAGTCCTTCGGGGTCCGTTCTAGCCTACACATCTTGTCTTAGGCAAATTTTTAAACGTTGCTAGGAGGCGGCAACAGTTAAATATGGATCGGAAGCGAGTAAGATTGTGAATGCACAATTAGAAGATTTTGCGATGAACGCTTTTAGAAGTGGAGTAGTTAATCCTCAGTTTTGGCGGTACCTTTTGACGTTAGAGAAATGCACCTTTGAGGAACTTGTAACCAAAGGGCTGAACATGGAAAAACATCTACAGGGAGTTTTCTTTTTGCAGAACAGTGCATCACAAACAATTCCACAAATGACGCAAGTTCAACCCCCATTCAATCATTGGACGATGAACCAGCATGTGATGGCTGCTGAGCAGGCAATGTACTCACTTAGTCCCTATGCGATACCTTTTCAGTCACATGTTGTACCACAAGCGGTGGTAACACCAGAGAAGGATCCTCAATCAAAATCATCAAAATTCACCAAGGGTCCAAGAATAACTTGATATATTTTCCATAAACGGGGCCACACATACTCCGATTGTTATTCACGGAAGAATACTCCCTATTGTCCCATCTGTAAGGAGTATAGTCCGCCACTAGTCATCGGGCCAGTAAGGAGAACCCAAGAGTATACAGTGTCCAGGTGAAGTGTGTTTTTTGTGGTTGCAGAGGACATGAATTGGAAACTTGTTTCCAAAAGTAACGGTGAGATTTCAAGCTCCAGGGAAACGAGGGGCAGTCAAGTAGGGAATCTCCGGCTCGACTTTAATTAAACAGCCAAATGATCAAACATCGGAAACGAAGATGGATGATAGGGTCATGGAAAACAAAGGAATCAATTATCGTGGTGCTAGCCTGGCAACAGCTGCACTACCTTTAGATATAGGAATACAAGAAAAGACTACATTTACTATAGAAACGGGGCTGAAGTCAGTATTATAAATAAGTCAGCTATTAGGGACACGTGCCCAATAAATGTTCAGCGTCAGCTCACTTTGCAAAGCCCGTTTGGGTAAGGTGAAATCCTTGCTACAACGGAAGGCAACTTCGAACTCCCTACTAGACTTCCATGTACTTTCCAAGTGGTCGACAGGAATACTCTTGGAGGCTAGCATTCTTTGGGGAGTTCCGCCCCCACGTACCCGAGGAAATTCCCGCAGGGGGAACGCCGGTCGACAAGAGCACTCTTGGAGGCTAGCATTCTTTGGGGAGCGCCACCCCTACGGTCCCGAGGATACGGGGGGCGCCGTGAGGTTCCCTCCTGGGAGGACAGGTAACGAATCTTGATTGGATTTGGACTACGCTTTGGACAACGAACTGGAATCGATACTTTGGGCTGGCGGATATGATGGTTTGGACCTAGTTGCTTTGCACAGTAGCGCCTAGGCTCCAATTCAACTATCATACCGTCTCCATCCCGGTTAAACCTTGGCAGGCCTCGGAGTACGTTCGAAGTTCGCACCATTGGGTTGGTGGTGTATGTTCGGTTGAGACGGACTCTGATTAGCGCTGGTCTGGCTCTGAGCACTTGTCCCCATAAGGGCTTGTGCCAACCCTCGCATGGCCTCCCTGCTTTGCAAAGATAACCATTGGACTAAAAAGGCGACTACACACATGAACGGAGACAGCGGCTCCGAGGGGGGGCCCAATAAATCTGGAGCAACTAAAATCCAAAGATCAAAAAAATCCCAAAAAGAATTAAAAAATAATAGCAACGACGACGCAACCAGCGGTTGCAGCCACAATATTAACAGTACATCGAGAGCGGTACGAACCATGAAAAAAACGACAGGTACTGCGATGAAAGTGAAGGCGGACGAAAAACGGAGATTAGCAGACAGTCTGGTTCAGACTGAGATTCTTGCGGCGTTCAGGTGCAGCAAAAATTGTGCGAACGCCAGAGCGTCCTTTAAATGAAAAACAGGAAACTCTGCAGGACGCTTCAGGTGTTCAAGTGGTGGAAAAAATAAAAAGATCATCGAGAACTCGATGGTAACTGCTGCGATCGTTACCGGAGCGACCGATGCAAGGGTCGTAAATCCTGACATAGTAAAGAAACAACCTGAAGCCAACGAGGAGATCAAGGCACGAACAGCAACGAGTGACCAGACAAATAAAGCGACGTTGGGTGATTGCACCGCTAACGTCGAAAACTTGGCAGAAGTACTGCATTTGGAAACGAAAAGCGATAACCTCTCCCAAGGATGGTTGAAAGTACAATTGTCGCCACGAAGGAGAAAGGCTATTCCGAAAAGCGAGAGATGTTCTGGAAAGAATACAAGCTGCATGCGACTCCCCAAATATCAGCAAAGCAGTAAAGGTTGGGCTCCTTGACCTAGAGGAGCTCCTATATCGCATAGGAAACTATCGGAGGAGCTGGGTAAAGGGCGAAAATGAGCAGAAGGCTAAAGAAGCGCTGGGGGCGAAACCTAAAGCCACATGCTTATAACTCCACCATTACAAATCAATAAAAGAATGGCATCTAGCCCAATTGAAAGAAATCGGGATGAAAGAAGGAAGGAAGAGGCACTTGATGTGCGCTGAGCACCAGATCACGGGTTCCAGATAGTGGTTACAATAGGAGCAAAGAAAGCCGCAAAGGAATTCCTTAAAAAAAGCCAGAAAATAAAGTTCGCATGGATGCCCAACAAGGAAAAAGACCTGACGCATAACAGGAGAGAAAGAAGCCCCGACGAAGACCCCGGCAGCAGGCACTGCTCGTAAAACCCCAAGATAGCTGATCCTACGCGGAGTTGCTGCGGGACATCAGGGGAAACGTAATGCCCGAAAACACCAACACTACCATTAAATCAGTACGACCAACGCGGTCGGGCCACATACTGGTCGAATTCGGAGCAGAGGCCGGCAATAAGGAAGCATTCTGCAACGCAGTAAAGAAAGTCCTTGGCAAAAGTGCAACTATAGCCTCGCTCGAGCTGATGGCAACGATCGAAATAAGAGACATTGACTGCGTGACGTATCTGGCCGAGGTAGAAGAGGCCATCAAAGGGGGATTCTCTAGCGTGGGAAGGATCAAAGCGAGACTAACACCAAAAAACGACAGGGGACAACGCATGGCCATAGTTGACTTGACCGAAAAGGACGCCGAACAATTCCTGAACAAAGCCAAAGTAAGAATAGGGTGGGTGTCTGTAGGAAACGACGAAGAGCAACGCCTCTTCACTGTTTCAAATGCCTTGGCTATGGGCACATCACACAAGTATGCAAAGGATCCGATAGGGGTTCTCTATGTTACAAATGCGGTGGTATGGGACATAAAACAAAAGAGTGTACAAAAGAGGCACACTGTATTCTCCGCAAGAATGCTGATCCAAGACCTGATTTTGGACACATCTTGGGATCAGAAAAATGCCGGGTGTTCAAGGAAGCCCTAGCCAAGGCAAAATCAGAGGGTCATGAAAACCGACTTCTTGCTGCTGAGTGAGCAACACCATAATAAAAATCCTGCATTATAGTGTTCTGACGAAACTGGTAATGCCACCATCTGGGTTCGAAATAGTGATTTCCACGCGGAGAGCTGTGGACGTGAGGATGATTTTGGGTGGGTTCGGCGCTCAGGGGTCACCTTCTTTAGTGTTTACCTAACGCTTAACGAATTGATATCATCTTTCCAAGCCAAGCTCAATGATCTAGAGGACGCTGTCTCGAGCACAGAGGGGAAAGTGCTCGCTGGGGGAGACTTCAACGCGAAAACCATCGAATGGGGCATGCCTCCAATGGATCCGCGGGGAAAACGAATCCTGGAAATGGCGGCCAGGACGGCGCTCGTCGTACTAAACTTCGGAAATACGCTGACTGTCCACCGTATTGGCTGTGAAGGAACTATACCGGACGTGATATTCGCCTCGGAGTCCTTGGTACGGAGGATATACAACTGGATGTTGTCTCCTGACGTCCGTTCTCTCGGCTTTCAACAACTGGATGGAACATCGGAAGGATGGACGTCTAGATGTTTCGTCGAGGTGCTTACAGCAGGTGAGCCACTGCAGGGAGCTTCGAAGTGGACGGAACAACTGGCAGCTCAAGACGTGGTGAACTCAACTATGAGCATCATGACTGCTTGCAAAGCTTCTATGCCCCGTCGAAAACCCGGACACGGCAAGCCCCCAGTGTACTGGTGGTCAACTGAAATCGCTGAAATGCGAAGGGAGTATCACAAGCTTCAACGTGAGGCTCAACGGGCGCGGAACCGTGACGAGGCATGCAACTGGGTGGCAGTATATAAGTCGGCCAGGAAACGCCTTCGCAAACTAATCAACAAAGCAAGGCTCGCTGCTGGCAAGACATAGTGGGGCCTTGACTACAAGCTAGTTATGCGGAAGCTTGGCGCCCTACGGAAGCCTTGTAAACATGATGCGGAAAAGATGGACGCGATTGTGCGGGGACTCTTCCCCGCTCATCCTGTCCGTGTTGACGCTGTTCATGGTGAAACAGCAGTCAAGCTTTCAATCTTCACACAGCTGCAACTGGAAGAGGCAGTCCTCTCATTGAAAGCTAGGAAAGGTCCAGGTCCAGATGGTGTTGCGGCTCGTCTATCACCATTGTCCTGACATGCTGCTCGGCACATTCAACGCTTGCCTACGGGACTGGGTTTTCCCGGTACGATGGAAGGTGGGGAGGCTCGTGCTGATCAGCAAAGGGAAGGGAAATCCCGAATCGCCATCTGCATACCGCCCGTTATGCATGCTAGACATGGCTGGGAAAGTGCTAGAGAAACTCATCAAGGGAAGACTCACTTCGGCTGGGGACCTATCTCCTCGGCAGTACGGCTTTAGAGCAGGACGTTCAACCATTGATGCGATTGCAGAGGTGGTGAACGCAGTCCAAAAGGTAGAGGCATATAGTCGCACCAAGCGACGGATCGTCCTGTTGGTGACACCCGACGTCAGAAATGCCTTCAACTCCGCTAGATGGGCGGATATTCTGGACACGCTGGAAAACTCTTTTCAAGTTCCAGAATATCTAATGCGGCTTTTGAGGAACTACCTAAAGGACCGAAGCCTGCTCTACGACACGACACAGGGTGACGAAGGATGGAAATTACATCGGGTGTTGCCCAGGGATCTATCCTTGATCCGGATCTGTGGAACGTGTCGTACGACGGGCTAATGAGACTTGAGATGCCAGATGAGTTGCGCTTGGTATGCTATGTGGATGTTGTCGCGGCTCTGGTCGCTGGACGCACCGTTGAACAGGCGTACTTAGACTAGGTATGCTAATGCGCCGAGTGAGGGACTGGATGACGGGCTCAGTTTAGCAGTGGAGAAAAAAGAAGTGGTCATCTTGACAAAAAAGAGAATCCCTAGCGAAAAGATGATCAGTATTGGAGACATATAAATCGAATCAAAGCCATCGGTGAAGTACCTGGGGCTACTGATCGACTCGAAGATGAGTTTCTCTGAGCAAATCAGAGCAACGGCTGAGAAGGCTGCTTCGGGAATATTGGCTCTAAGTTGACTTATGGCCAACATAGGGAGACCCAGCTCATCAAGAAGATGCCTCTTGATGAGTGCTGTAGGGTCAGTGCTACTGTACGGAGCAGAGGTATGGAGCGACGCTCTCAGCAAAGAGGTATACCGAAGACGTTTGGCACAGGTACAGAGAAGAGGAGCACTGAGGATTGCATCTTCGTATCCGACAGTCTCTGATTCGGCGGTGAGAGTTATATCCTTGCTAGAGAGCGCCGCGCTACTTACCTCCACCGGAGCGAGGATGCGAGCGAGATGGTTGTCTGTGAGGAGAGACAGCGCTCGCTCAACGACTGGCAGCAGTCTTGGGTCAATTGCACGAAGGGAAGGTGGACTGCGCGCCTCATCCCGGATGTGAGACCGTAGCTAAATTGAAGGCACGATGAGGCTGACTTCTATCTGACTCAGCTTTTGAGCGGGCATGGGTGTTTTCAGTCTTACCTGCACACGATTGGTAAGTCACGGTCCCCCGATTGTCGGTTCTGCCCAGGAGAGGAGGACAATGCCTGCCACACATTTTTTGCGTGTACGAAATGGGTCAGGCTGCGAAGGGAACTCTACAGGGAGACGGGAGAGCTCACCCCGGATAATATAGTTGTGGTGATGCTCGGACCGGTTGACAAATGGAACCAAGTGGCACATTATGCTCGGGCAGTCCTAAAATATAAAAGGGACTCACAGCAGCTGAGGGCTTTGGGGCTGGGGAATCACTTTTCTGGCACTTCCTCTTCCCTTCTCCCCTCCCGCTAGGAAAGGGATCCCCCAACTTGAAGGCACCTCATGGCGTAACAAAACGAGACCTGGCCCGAAGTAATGTGTCAAACGGTTCCAGGCTGGGTTCTCAGGTTGACAGGGGAGGTGTTTAGTGGGTAGTCCAGTTCTTGCGAGCATGGGAGTCCCACACTCTGTGCGTAAATGGCATTCACCCCCCTACCACAAAAAAAGTGGTCGAGAATATTCAGGGACTATTTAGTGATTGTCTTTTGGGAAATGACTTCCTCTCAAGGAACTTTAATGTCGAAGGTCCAAGTAAATCACTCACATTTCCTCGCACGGAAGTAAATAGTAATGATTTCTCGGTCCCTATTGAGAGCCAGGTAGGGGTGGAAGGTTCACATCACGTGCACGGTTTGCCTGAGGTGTCTGATAACGACGACGCGTTGTCGTGTGGAGCGACACAGAACGAGTCATTTTTAACAGATCAGAATCATGTGGTGACTCATAATCCTGCCAAAGAGGATTCAAGGGTTCCAAAAGCCGCTGATGGAGCCTATGAGGTCTTTTTTAAAGAAGCTGTTACATAACCTCCACGAAAACAAAACGAAGTGGTAGTTCCTATTGAGCTGGGTCAAGAAATGCTGTGTACAGCGGATTCATTAGCTGAGGGCATATTCTTGGCGAACGCTCTTCTCAACCCAATGAGGCCAGTGATGGGTATACTGAATTCAGGTGAGGCTCCATTCACACGAAACCAACTTATTTTGAAGCTTGAGAAGTTGAACAGATACTCTGTTAGTAGGTTAGAAGTTTCGCGTGGGGTAGAACGTCTCAGCCTAAATCCAGTTTAGACTCTATAGTTAAACAGGTAGGCTATGTAGCATCGGGAAGAATAGCGGGTCAGTCAAACAATCAGTCAAAGAGAGAAGCTTCTAAGTTCTTATACTCCGACTCTCCAGGGAATGTGATGCGCAATGTATTGTTGAAGCTGGTGCTCACACTATTCAAACATAGTAATCTTGAGGAAAGAGCCGCCATCACTCAGTTGTGCCATGAGCTCAACGATATTTTTTTCCTTTCTGGAGACGAGCTGAGTTGTACGAAAGCAAACACTCACGTACTCCCGTTATTGACTGACCAGGCCCCGATAAATCAAAACATATACCGACTGAGTCAGCCACAGAAGGACATAATCAACAAACAACTGAAGGTAATGTTGGAAAGTGATATCGTCCAACCAAGTAAGAGTCCCTGGAACTCCCCCCTCACATAGAAGATATACTTGACCAGCTTGGTCACTCAAGGTGTTTTAGCACACTGGATTTAGCTAGTGGTTATCATCAAATTCTGGTCGAACCAAAGGATTGACAAAAAACAGCGTTCAGCACGAACTGTGGACACTATGAGTTCAAGCGGATGCCTTTTGCTTTGAAGGGAGCACCCGCCACATTTCAGAGACTGATGAACTACATCCTAACGGGTTTACAAGGTTTCGATTGCTTTGTGTACTTAGATGACATCGTTGTCGATGGTAAAAACGTACAGGACCACATGTGTAAGCTAAGAAAGATTTTTGAAAGAATAAGGCTGAAAAATTTAAAGCTTCAGCCTGAGAAGTGCCAATTCCTCCATCCTGAAGTGGTATATTTGGGACACATATGTTCTCAAACTGGTGCACGGCCAGAACCGAGTAAAACTAGCTGCGTGCGCGATTTTCCCGTACTCGCAACTGTCCATAGGCTTCAGTTGTTTTAAGGTTTAGTAACCTGTTATGGAAAGATGTTTGGTTTACTTAGAGTGACAAATGCATGCAAGCATTTCAGTCGTTAAAAATTCTTTAATAGAACCTCCTTTGCTAGCCTATCCGGATTTCTCTAAGCCCTTTAATCTCACGACTAACTTGAGTAGTGAAGCTTTGGGAGCTGTTTTGTCCCAAGGAGAAATTGGCATAGACCAGCCAATAGCTTATGCTAGCCAAACCCTGAACAAGGCCGAGCGCAACTACTCTACTATCGAAAGAGAATTACTTGCTATGGTGTGGGCAATAAAAAACTTTCGAGGTTATCTTCAGGGGAGGCAATTTACAATCTAAATGGATCATAAACCCCTTAAAGGCGTATTCAATGTGAAGGATCCCACTACACGCTTGGTAAAATTTCACCATAAATTATACAAATTCGATTATTACATTGAGTGCAAACCAGGCAAATGCTGTCACCCTGAGTAGGATTCTCCAAGATACCGATGAACAATCGGACGGCAAGTATCAATGCAATGCAGCGACACGGGCACAGAAACAACGGAATTCGGCTGATCAACCACAAGCAAGCTCTGTAGAGGAGCCAATACCGAGTGTTACTCGGACAGACAACGGGGAAACTATAAGCAACACAGTAACGAATTTAAGCATTGAATCCTCACAAGAGAACAGATTACCGGGGATCATGACTCTCACCACACCGGATGAGATAAAGGCGGCAATTTCATGATTCTCCTTTCGGTGGGCATCGGGGAGTCGCGAAGACCTAAAGAGAATTCGGAGAGTTTATAAGTGGAAAAACATGCTAGCGGATATTAAAAAATATATTAAAACTTGCAAGAAATGTCATGTTACGAAGACTACACCCCAAAATCTTATGCCATGGGTTATCACCAATATTGTGAGAGACCATTCGGTAAGGTATACCTGGATATCGTGGGACATCTTATTGAGAGCTTCAACGATAGCAAATACATACTGACATTCCAAAATAATTTAACCAAATTTGTAGATTGGTATGCTTTACCAAACGTGGAAGCCGCAAACTGTGGCCAAGATATTCTTTGACGAGATAGTGACGAGGTACAGAGTACCCAAACATCTCGTAACGGATCAAGGGACTAATTTTGCGGGGAAATTGTTTAAGCAAGTATGTAAGCTGCTTTATAGAGCTCACAAACCCCTTATAGAGTATCTACGATCCATGGTGGATGACAACTCACGGGCCGGTGATCAATACCTGTGTACTGCTGCTTTCGTGTACAATAACAGTGAGCATGACAGCACAAAACTTTCACCAATGGACTGTCTTTACGGTGTCACTTCTGACATTCAAGTTTAAAAAGGGAACTCGCATCCTTGTACAACCATGAAAACTACTACTTACTATTGAAGCACAAACTACTGAAGATGTACGCTTTAGCACGCAGAATACATTAGAAAGTAAAATTAAAACCAAAGCTAACTACGATAATAAAGTAAAACCTTTTAGTTTCCATGTTGGTGACAAGGTTTTGCTAAAGAATGAAAGTCGTAAGCACGAGCTGGTACAAGTATGGATTCGTCCATACGAAGTTAAGAGCGTGGCTTCTCCAGCGAATACAAATATTGCAATTGGAAGAAAAGTTGTCAATGTCCATAACAATAGACTTAAGCACTACTTCGAGTAAACGGTATTAATTTCTTTTTTTCCTCTTCCCCCGCTTTTAGCAATGGCCACCCTTTTCATCATTTTATCCCTGACCAGCGTTTTACCAAGGGCCATCGAGGATCAACCTCCATACTCCGTTGAGAAACTAGACAACCAAGGGATCCTGTTTGAAAACATCGGCGAACATTTAAGCTACCACAGTTCTTGGAATATTTTGATGGGGCTCAATTTAGGCGAGATTCAGGATCAAATAAATGCGGCCAAGCGTGCTGAACACCTTGTTAAAGCACTCTGTGTTGGTAGAAACCAAGATTGCGCTGAGCAACTAAGACATGTCCATAGCCTGGCCGAGAAGCTCAAAATTCGTTCGCAAGCGCTACATGACTCTCTTCTGAAAACGAGATCAAAGAAATAATTTTTTGACGGAGTGGGCAGGTCTTTGCATACTCTGTTTGGTGTGATGAATGATGAATATTTGAAGCAGCTCTACAGTCGTTTGGATACATTGGAGGATAGGGAGAACGAATTGGTTAAATTGGAAAAAGAAAGGATAAACATAGTAAAAAGTTCTTTGGAAGAGATCCACAAACCATTGGCCGATGTACTGAGCAGGCAAATAGAGCTAGGAATGTAGATCAAGGACATTTCATTAACGACCGACAAGCTTCTTGCAGCAGAACACAGGAATTTTGTTCTAACCTCTTTGTTGGTACAACTTTTGGAAATTGATGCTCGCCAACGGAGAAACATCGATATAGTCGTTTCTATTCAAGATGACCAAATTCATCTTCTTTTAATTTCGAGCAAACAACTACACTTCTGCAGCATTTCAAAATTAAAACTAAACTGGTGGTGGTCATCACACTGCCACTATTCGAATTGCCAGTGATGAAGCTCTACCAAATCCATCTTTTTCCCATCAAAGCAAACAATTCACTCCTGCTGATACCTTCCGTGGAGATCACTTACATCGGTAGTAATATTAGCACCCAACTATTCTAGCTCCTGTCGGATGTTTCGAATCACAAGAAAAGAAAACACCCCCAATCAGGTGCTCTGTACGTAGCACCTTTGCCCACACCAATCATCCAGTTACCACGGGCTACGAATGACGTAATCTCTCTTTTACATAACCCTCTCAAATTACGGAATAAACTCCTTCCATACCAGCACTAGTATAACGAATTCATTAACAAAATTGAGTAGACCTAACAGCTGGATTTATTTCCTGGAGGACGAAACTCCCATTCATGTCCTTTGCAATACAGGCATCATTGCAACCAAGCTGGTTGGTCAGGGTATCCTAACTCTTAATACACCCTGTACTATTCAAATCATTGAAATGTTCATACATTAAGCAGCGGAGAGCACTGACAAGTTCAACGTTATTCAGCCTCATTACTTTCCGGATATAAACCCACAGATATTGGACTTAGATCTCGCTACCCTCAGTGTAAGCCCAAAAATCAACAAATTGCAGCTTGTAACAACTAAAGGAAAAGAATATCAATTCAAAGCTAGTGCACGGGGGCTGAATGAAATCTATACCCATCTTGAACAAATAAAATTTAATGAGTCCTCCCAAAAGCATTCACACCTTTCCATAGCCTCAATTAGCTTAACTTCAATCTCTAGCTCAATAATTTTCACATACTTGGGTTGGCGACTGATAAAATCCCGACGCCAAGCAGAGCAGACCACACCGGGAAAAGCTATAACCTTACAAATAAATAGTCCTCAAACAGATGAATGGCACATTCCCGTCCTTACAGTTAACGAAACCCAACCCGAAAAGTCTCCCGAAAGTCGACTCTCATCGACTAAACAAGGCATTGCACCCTCCTTCATTAGCCATCCCACCTGATTTTTCCAATTAGTCTAACTAACCGAAAGTCAAAGCAAAGGAAAACAGCTTGTAAGCTAATAAAATATACCCAAAAACAAATACACAAAAAAAAAATATATATATATATATATATATATATATATATATATATATATATATATATATATATATATATATATATATATAAGATAATAAAATAGCACACCAAACGAGAAGAAATGCAAAAACAATAAAAATAAAAATCACGGAAGTTGAAAAAACATACAAAAGAATAACCACAAAAGTTGGAAATTTAAGGAATATATAGTAGTATGTAATTCTAAATCACACTCAAATAAGCGATGAAGAATTTGTTCACTAATAAATTAAAAAATATATACATACAAAAAAAGTCCCCAAATAAAAAATAGGAAAACCGCTATGAGTTTGTTTTGATTGTAAAACTGCATTTAACACAAAAAAACATTGCATAATCCCAGATAGATTATGATTGTATTTTTGATCTAGTGTGCTTTTTTTAATGTAAGTGTAAAACCACTAAAGCAGAACTTAATAATCTTCTTTGTAGCCCTACAGCCCCTTTCGGGCCTTCGCTTAGAGATAGATAGAGTATCTTATTGTCATGATCATCATCACGCTTTGGCCGTGTGTCCGTCCACCCAGCTGCGATACGTTCTGTGTTTAAGCCAGCAAGTATCATAACTGAACAGGCTTATAGTCCGTCCAAAGAACCACTAAAACTAAATCTCGTTAACGCCAACGAGACTTGAACCAGAGACCTTCGGCTTGCGGGCTTAGTGCTCTAACCACTAAGCCACGCGGACAACCTAAGCCACATGGAACTTAATAATATATAACATATCATACATGTAATTTACATTTTGTCACACCTTAAGTTTCATTTGCTAACTAACAGGTTAAAGAAAAACCGAATCGGTACATAAAAAGATATATATTTATATATACAACAAATATGTGAAAGGAATTAAGTTAAAAAAATTTAAATAAAAGGGTGTTCAAGCAAGCATTTAAATAAAAGGGTGTTCAAGCATAAGGAACAAGCAATGAATTTGCTCTGACTAACAAAACAAATATAGCAACATCCCAAAAAGATTCTAGTTTCTGGAAAGTAGTTATAAGCTAATACAAAATAAAAAAATGCAAAGAGAGATGTTAGGTGGAAGAAGTATCATTGTTAAAAACGCCAGAGAATTAGAGATAAAACATGATTGTAATGAGAGAAAATTGTTTTAATTAGAAATTGTCTTGTTAATTTCTTTAACTGTAAAGTAATTAAAACCAAGGAATTCAAAACTAAAAACACATAAATAAAGGTTACAAGCGAAATGGATTAGGGAGCGAAACCGATCCAGTCGTTGTAAGTTTCCATTAGAAACATCAAACACGCTTGGAATTGGTTTCTAACAAGCAAACATACAACGGAGAGTTGAACGGTTTATAACACCTATGAAGGGAAGCCCTGTATTCCCCTTCACGCGTAGTAAAATTGGCTTAGTGTTAATAAAACATATTCTCAATATTGGTGCACTTAGTGCCGTAAGGAATAAAGATTCTTGAGTAGGGGCAGAATTACTTAGATTTAATATTAGCGTGAGGAATATTAAGGAGCAATTAATATGAAATCAGATTTAATTGTTATATGGAAGCAATATACATATATATATATATATATATATATATATATATATATATATATATATATATATATATATATATCTATATATATATAGATCTATATATATATAGATATATATATATATATATATATATATATATATATATATATATATGTATATATATATATATATATATATATATACATATATATATATATATATATATATCTATATATATATATATATATATATATATATATATGTCGCGTGTTTTGGTTCGAGGCCAATAATTTAAATGTTCCGGGGAAGTGAAAACGCAATGTCTTTTAAATTAAATTAAAAGAGTTTATATATTTACCAAAAAAATGCACAATCACTCATTTAACTATTTCACAATTTTGATTAGAATCTAACTCTCACTTGTCAATTAAATTTCTATCGTAATTGTCTTCCAAAATTACTACACAATGACGAAAATCACTTTTCTATTACTCGAACAATATCGCTTCCCACACACTATCGCTGTTCTTATCGCGGTCGAATGAATGATTTCCCCATTCACTCAGCTCGCCTTTACATAGGGTCTCTAATCATTCAGCTCAGTTCTCGTACATTGGTGAATTAGCAGGAACATTCCAGCAGCGTAATGAATGGAGCAATGTCTCACTTTCAGATGTTGTTCATGCTTGGTGGATTCTCGTGGATTCGAGTAAATTCATTTTGTTGATGTTCTTAATTGTTGTGAAAACAATTGCGACAGTAGCTCGCAGAATTATTTGTACATGTAACAATATATATATATATATATATATATATATATATATATATATATATATATATATATATATATATAGATATATATATATATATATATATATATATATATATATATATATATATATATATATATATATATATGTATTTATTTATTTATTTATTTATATGTATATATTGTCGCGTGTTCTGGTTCGCGGCCAATAATTTTAATGTTCCGGGAAAGTGAAAGCGCAATGTCTTTTAAATTAAATGAAAAGAGTTTATTTACTAAAAATGCACAATCACTCATTTAACTATTTCACAACTTGTCTATTAATTTTTTATTTCAACTGTTTATCACTCCACAATCGATATCGCTCTTAATTCGGACTCCACACTATCGCAGTTTACTATATCGTGCTTGTAATGAATCCCCCCATTCATTCAGCTCGCCTTTATATAGGGTCTCTAGTCATTCAATCCATTTCTCGTACAATCGCGAATCACCTAGAATATTCGAGCAGCTTAATGAATGGGCATTGACGTCCCTTTCAGATGTTGATCATGCTTGGTGGGTTTTCGAGTACATTTGTTTGTTGATGTTCTTAATGGTTGTGAAAACAATTGCGACAGTAGCTCGCAGAATTATATTTTCGCCCCGAAAAGATGTGTCGCCAGTTGTAGTCAATTCTCCCTGGATGTAATATGAGGCAAGACGGTCCAGGTGCACTATTTTCATTTTGGCTCTTGGCTTACGGTGTTCATGTATGCGGTATACGACGTCATTTTGGCTCTTGGCTTATGGTGTTCATGTATGCGGTATACGACGTCGTTGATTCGCTTTGTAACTCGGTTTGGTCCCTCCCAATTATATTACAACTTTGGAGACCTACCCTTTCGCCGTTGCGAGTTATATAGCCACACCAAGTCATCTTGCTGGAAGCCAGTAGAATTTGCCTTTAGATCATACCTGGTCTTCATGCGATCAGTAGCCGATTCGAGGTGTTTTCGCACTGTCCGATGTATCTGGTTCAACCATTGCCATAGCTCACTTGCGTACTCCGAGATCGTTTGGGGTTTCTCAGGCGGTACTCCGAACTTTATATCAGCTGGCAGACGAATAGTCTTTCCAAAAATGACTTTGGCTGGGGCTTGACCCATCGATGCATGTTCGGCAGCTCTGTATGCCATCAAAAATAGTGGATTATGTCCGTTTCAGTCCCTTTGGTTCTCGGCAACCATCTTGCCCAGATGTTTATTGAGCGTGCCGTTGAAACGTTCGACCATTCCATCGGATTGGGGATGCTGCGGTGTTGTCCTCGTTTTCCATATTCCCAGCAGCTCGCACATTTCGCCAAAAACTAGTGACTCAACGTTTCGGCCTTGATCCGAATGTAATTCGCAAGGTACGCCGTACCTACTGATCCAATTTAACACTAGCTATTTGGCTATGGTAGTTGCTTCCTGGTTGAAAATGGGGTAGACCTTGGGCCACTTGCTGAAATAATTGGCCACAACCAGCGTGTATCAATTTTCCCATTCTGATTCAGGAAAGGGTCCAGCGATGTCAAAAGCAATCCTTTCAAATGGTACCCCCACGTTATACCTGTAGGTTTGCACTTGGCCTCTCAGTCGTCGCTTTGGACCGAAGGATGGAAATTAGATCGGGTGTTGCCCAGGGATCTATCCTTGGTCCGGACCTGCGGAACGTGTCTTACGATGGGCTACTGAGACTTGAGATGCCAGATGAGTCACGCTTGGTTGGCTATGCGGTTGATATTGCGGCTCTGGTCGCTGGACGCACCGTTGAACAAGCGCAACTTAGGCTAGGTATGCTAACGCGCCGACTGAGGGACTGGATGACTGCTCGCGGGCTGAGTTTAGCACTGGAGAAAACCGAAGTGGTCATTTTGACAAAAAAGAGAATCCCTAGAGTAAGGATGATCAGTATTTGAGATATACAAATCGCATCCAAGCCTGAGAAGGCTGCTTCAGGAATATCGGCTCTGAGTCGACTTATGGCCAGCGTAGGGGGGCCCAGTTCATCAAGAAGGCTTCTCTTGATGAGTGCTGTAGGGTCAGTGCTACTGTACGGAGCAGAGGTATGGAGCGACGCTCTCAGCAAAGAGGTATACCGAAGACGTTTGGCACAGGTACAGAGAAGAGGAGCACTGAGGATTGCATCTTCGTATCCGACAGTCTCTGATTCGGCGGTGAGAGTTATATCCTTGTTAGAGAGCGCCGCGCTACTTACCTCCACCGGAGCGAGGATGCGAGGGAGATGGTTGTCTGTGAGGAGAGACAGCGCTCGCTCAACGATTGGCAGCAGTCTTGGGTCAATTGCACGAAGGGAAGGTGGACTGTGCGCCTCATCCCGGATGTGAGACCATGGCTGAATCGAAGGCACGATGAGGCTGACTTCTATCTGACTCAGTTTTTGAGCGGGCATGGGTGTTTTCAGTCTTACCTGCATACGATTGGTAAGTCACGGTCCCCCGATTGTCGGTTCTGCCCAGGAGAGGAGGACAATGCCTGCCACACATTTTTTGCGTGTACAAAATGGGTCAGGCTGCGAAAGGAACTCTAAAGGGAGACGGGAGAGCTCACCCCGGATAATATAGTTGCGGTGACGCTCGGACCGGTTGACAAATGGAACCAGGTGGCACATTATGCTCGGGCAGTCCTAAAATATAAAAGGGACTAATAGCAGCTGGGAGCTTTTGGGCTGTGGGATCACTTTTCTGGCACTTCCTCTTCCCCTCTCCCCTCCCGCTAGAAAAGGGATCCCCCCACTTGAAGGCACCTCATGGCGTAACAAAACGAGACCTGGCCCGAAGTAATGTGTCAAACGGTTCCAGGCTGGGTTCTCAGGTTGACAGGGGAGGTGTTTAGTGGTTAGTCCAGTTCTTGCGAGCATGGGAGTCCCACACTCTGTGCGTAAATGGCATTCACCCCCCTACCACAAAAAAAGTGGTCGAGAATATTCAGGGACAATTTAATGATTGTCTTTTGGGAAATGACTTCCTCTCAAGGAACTTTAATGTCGAAGGTCCAAGTAAATCACTCACATTTCCTCGCACGGAAGTAAATAGTAATGATTTCTCGGTCCCTATTGAGAGCCAGGTAGGGGTGGAAGGTTCACATTACGTGCACGGTTTGCCTGAGGTGTCTGATAACGACGACGCGTTGTCGTATGGAGCGACACAGAACGAGTCATTTTTAACAGATCAGAATCATGTGGTGACTCATAATCCTGCCAAAGAGGATTCAAGGGTTCCAAAAGCCGCTGATGGAGCCTATGAGGTCGTTTTTAAAGAAGCTGTTACATAACCTCCACGAAAACAAAACGAAGTGGTAGTTCCTATTGAGCTGGGTCAAGAAATGCTGTGTACAGCGGATTCATTAGCTGAGGGCATATTCTTGGCGAACGCTCTTCATTCAGGTGAGGCTCCATTCACACTAAACTAACTTATTTTGAAGCTTGAGAAGTTGAACAGATACTCTGTTAGTAGGTTAGAAGTTTCGCGTGGGGTAGAACGTCTCAGCCTAAATCCAGTTTAGACTCTATAGTTAAACAGTTAGGCTATGTAGCATCGGGAACAATAGTGAGTCAGTCAAACAATCAGTCAAAGAGAGAAGCTTCTAAGTTCTTATACTCCGACTCTCCAGGGAATGTGATGCGCAATGTATTGTTGAAGCTGGTGCTCACACTATTCAAACATAGTAATCCTGAGGAAAGAGCCGCCATCACTCAGTTGTGCCATGAGCTCAACGATATTTTTTTTCTTTCTGGAGACAAGCTAAGTTGTACGAAAGCAAGCACCCACGAACTCCCGTTATTGACTGACCAGGCTCCGATAAATCAAAACATATACCGACTGAGTCAGCCACAGAAGGACATAATCAACAAACAACTGAAGGTAATGTTGGAAAGTGATATCGTCCAACCAAGTAAGAATCCCTGGAACTCCCCCCTCACATAGAAGATATACTTGACCAGCTTGGTCACTCAAGGTGTTTTAGCACACTGGATTTAGCTAGTGGTTATCATCAAATTCTGGTCGAACCAAAGGATTGACAAAAAACAGCGTTCAGCACGAACTGTGGACACTATGAGTTCAAGCGGATGCCTTTTGCTTTGAAGGGAGCACCCGCCACATTTCAGAGACTGATGAACTACATCCTAACGGGATTACAAGGTTTCGATTACTTTGTGTACTTAGATGACATCGTCGTCAATGGTAAAAACTTACAGGACTACATGTGTAAGCTAAGAAAGATTTTTGAAAGGCTAAGGCTGAACAATTTAAAGCTTCAGCCCGAGAAGTGCCAATTCCTCCGTCCTGAAGTGGTATATTTGGGACACATATGTTCTCAAACTGGTGCACGGCCAGGACCGAGTAAAACTAGCTGCGTGCGCGATTTTCCCGTACTCGCAACTGTCCGTAGGCTTCAGTCGTTTTTAGGTTTAGTAAATTACTATCGTAAGTTCATACCTAACTTTTCTAAGTTGGCTAAGCCTGTCACGAACCTGTTATGGAAAGATGTTTGGTTTACCTGGACTGACAAATGCATGGAAGCATTTCAGTCGTTAAAAATTCTTTAATAGAACCTCCTTTGCTAGCCTATCCGGATTTCTCTAAGCCCTTTAATCTAACGACTGACGTGAGTAGTGAAGCTTTGGGAGCTGTTTTGTCCCAAGGAGAAATTGGCATAGACCAGCCAATAGCTTATGCTAGCCGAACCCTGAACAAGGCCGAGCGCAACTACTCTACTATCGAAAGAGAATTACTTGCAGTGGGGTGGGCAATAAAAAACTTTCGAGGTTATCTTCAGGGGAGGCAATTTACAATCTAAATGGATCATAAACCCCTTAAAGGCGTATTCAATGTGAAGGATCCCACTACACGCTTGGTAAAATTTCACCATAAATTATACAAATTCGATTATTACATTGAGTACAAACCAGGCGAATGCTGCCACCCTGAGTAGGATCCTCCAAGATACCGATGAACAATCGGACGGCAAGTATCAATGCAATGCAGTGACATGGGCACAGAAACAACGGAATTCGGCTGATCAACCACAAGCAAGCTCTGTAGAGGAGCCAATACCGAGTGTTACTCGGACAGACAACGGGGAAACTATAAGCAACATAGTAACGAATTTAAGCATTGAATCCTCACAAGAGAGCAGATTACCAGGGATCATGACTCTCACCACACCGGATGAGATTAAGGCGGCAATTTCATGATTCTTCTTTTGGTGGGCATCAGGGAGTCGCGAAGACCTAAAGAGAATTCGGAGAGTTTATAAGTGGAAAAAAGATGCTAGCGGATATTAAAAAATATATTAAAACTTGCAAGAAATGTCATGTTACGAAGACTACCCCCCAAAATCGTATGCCAAGGGTTATTGCCGATATTGTGGAGAGGCCATTTGGTAAGGTATACCTGGGTATCGTGGGACCTCTTATTGAGAGCTTCGGCGGTAGCAAATACATACTGACATTCAAAGATAATTTAACCAAATTTGTAGATTGGTATGCTTTACCAAACGCGGAAGCCGAAACTGTGGCCAAGATATTCTTTGACGAGATAGTGACGAGGTACAGAGTACCCAAACATCTCGTAACATTAGATAGAGCTCACAAACCCCTTATAGAGTATCTACGATCCGTGGTGGATGACAACCCACAGGCCTGGGATCAATACCTGTTTACTGCTGTTTTCGTGTACAATAACAGTGAGCATGACAGCACAAAACTTTCACCAACGGACTGTCTTTACGGTGTCACTTCTGACATTCAAGTTTAAAAAAGGAACTCGTACCCTTGTACAACCATGAAAACTACTACTTACTATTGAAGCACAAACTACTGAAGATGTACGCTTTAGCACGACAGAATACATTAGAAAGTAAAATTAAAACCAAAGCTAACTACGATAATAAAGTAAAACCTTTTAGTTTCCATGTTGGCGACAAGGTTTTGCTAAAGAATGAAAGTCGTAAGCACAAGCTGGTACAAGTATGGATTCGTCCATACGAAGTTAAGAGCGTGGCTTCTCCAGCGAATACAAATATTGCAATTGGAAGAAAAGTTGTCAATGTCCGTAACAATAGACTTAAGCACTACTTCGAGTAAACGGTATTAATTTTTTTTTCCTCTTCCCCCGCTTTTAGCAATGGCCACCCTTTTCATCATTTTATCCCTGACCAGCGTTTTACCAAGGGCCATCGGGGATCAACCTCCATACTCCGTTGAGAAACTAGACAACCAAGGGATCCTGTTTGAAAACATCGGCGAACATTTAAGCTACCACAGTTCTTGGAATATTTTGATGGGGCTCAATTTAGGCGAGATTCAGGATCAAATAAATGCGGCCAAGCGTGCTGAACACCTTGTTAAAGCACTCTGTGTTGGTAGAAACCAAGATTGCGCTGAGCAACTAAGACATGTCCATAGCCTGGCCGAGAAGCTCAAAATTCGTTCGCAAGCGCTACATGACTCTCTTCTGAAAACGAGATCAAAGAAATAATTTTTTGACGGAGTGGGTAGGTCTTTGCATACTCTGTTTGGTGCGATGAATTATGAAAATGTGAAGCAGCTCTACAGTCGTTTGGAAACATTGGAGAATAGGGAGAAGGAACTGGTTAAATTGGAAAAAAAAGGATAAACATAGTAAAAAGTTCTTTGGGAGAGATCCACAAACCATTGGCCGATGTACTGAGCAGGCAAATAGAGCTAGGAATGTAGATCAAGGACATTTCATTAACGACCGACAAGCTTCTTGCAGCAGAACACAGGAATTTTGTTCTAACCTCTTTGTTGGTACAACTTTTGGAAATTGATGCTCGCCAACGGAGAAACATCGATATAGTCGTTTCTATTCAAGATGACCAAATTCATCTTCTTTTAATTTCGAGCAAACAACTGCAGTTCTGCAGCATTTCAAAATTAAAACTAAACTGGAGGTGGTCATCACACTGCCACTATTCGAATTGCCAGTGATGAAGCTCTACCAAATCCATCTTTTTCCCATCAAAGCAAACAATTCACTCCTGCTGATACCTTCCGTGGAGATCACTTACATCGGTAGTAATATTAGCACCCAACTATTCTAGCTCCTGTCGGATGTTTCGAATCACAAGAAAAGAAAACACCCCCAATCAGGTGATCTGTACGTAGCACCTTTGCCCACACCAATCATCCAGTTACCACCGGCTACGAATGACGTAATCTCTCTTTTACATAACCCTCTCAAATTACGGAATAATCTCCTTCCACATCAGCACTAGTATAACGAATTCATTAACAAAATTGAGTAGACCTAACAGCTGGATTTATTTCCTGGCGGAGGAAACTCCCATTCATGTCCTTTGCAATACAGGCATCATTGCAACCAAGCTGGTTGGTCAGGGTATCCTAACTCTTAATACACCCTGTACTATTCAAATCATTGAAATGTTCATACATTAAGCAAGGGAGAGCACTCACAAGTTCGACGTTGTTCAGCCTCATTACTTTCCGGATATAGACCCACAGATATTGGACTTAGATCTCGCTACCCTCAGTGTAAGCCCAAAACCAACAAATTGCAGCTTGTAACAACTAAAGGATAAGAATATCAATTCAAAGCTAGTGCACGGGGGCTGAATGAAATCTATACCCATCTTGAGCAAATAAAATTTAATGAGACTTCTCAAAAGCATTCACACCTTTCCATAGCCTCAATTAGCTTAACTCCAATCTCTAGCTCAATAATTTTCACATAATTGGGTTGGCGACTGATAAAATCCCGACGCCAAGCAGAGCAGACCCCACCGAGAAAAGCTATAACCTTACAAATAAATAGTCCTCAAACAGACCAATGGCACATTCCCGTCCTTACAGTTAACGAAACCCAACCCGAAAAGTCTCCCGAAAGTCAACTCCCGTCGACTAACCAAGGCATTGCACCCTCCTTTATTAGCCATCCCACCTGATTTTTCCAATTAGTTGAACTAACCGAAAGTCAAAGCAAAGGAAAACAGCTTGTGAGCTTATAAAATATACCCAAAAACAAATACAGAAAAAAAAAAAAAAAAAAAAAATATATATATATATATATATATATATATATATATATATATATATATATATATCTATATATATATATATATATATACATATGTGTATATATAGATATTTATATATCTTTATCTATATATATATATATATATATATATATATATATATATATATAAATATATATATATATATATATATATATATATATATATATATATATATATATATATATATATATATATATATATATATATGTATATATATATATATATATAAATGTATACATATGTGTATATATAGATATTTATATATCTATATATATATATATATATATATATATATATATATATATATATATATAAATATATATATATATATATATATATATATATATATATATATATATATATATATATATATATATATATATATATATAGATATATATATATATATATATATATATATATATATATATATATATATATATATATATATATATATATATATACAGTCTTCCACAAAAGTCAAGGTACAGAGAATCGGTAACTGAAAATTGTATCACTGAATCAATATTTTTATTTGAAAACCAAAAGTTATGAAATGGTAATAATACGAGTTCTGTTTAATTTAAGTTTTCATAAATTTAAAGGGATTCGGCAATAATGATCATTGAAGACAATAATTTTTTGTTGGCAATGTCTCTTTTCTACTCCACAAAAGTCTTGGTACAGTTGCAGAAAATGCCCCGTTATTTGTAAAAAGGGGAATCCCCCAAGTACATATTATCAGAGTGAGTTAACAACCGTAGGCCGCTGTCTTTAATATCGCGTCCGTATTCGTGGTGTATTTTTTATTTAATAAAATTTTTAAAAAATGAGTCGAAAGGAGTTGAGTATTAAGGAGCGTGAAATAATTATTAATCTGCATTCAAACCAGAGCAAATCATATTCTGAAATAGCTGAACTAGTGTTGCGAAGTCGGTCAACCATTCAAAAAGTGATAAATCGATTTAAGAAGGAAAATAGAGTGGAAAATGTGCCCCGAACAGGTCGTCCATCTAAACTAAGTGCAAAGGACAAGAGAAAAATTTCGCGAATGGTAAAACAAGATCCATTTCTAAGCTGTAGTAAAATCTGCGATGTTCTTGGAATTAATGAGAAGAAGGAGGTTAGCGCAGAAACTGTGCGTAGAGCTGTCGTAGAAGCTGGATTTTCATCTCGTACGCCTAGAAGAAAAACTCTTGTAAGTTCCATAAGCAAACAAAAAAGAATAACATTTGCAAAAGCATATACTGACAAACCAATAATGTTTTGGGATAATGTTTTATTTTCGGATGAGTCTAAATTTTGTATATTTGGTGTAAATGGACATAAGAGGGTCTGGCGAAAAGTAGGAGAAGCATTTGATCCCAAGAACACTATTAAAACAGTAAAACATGGAGGCGGTGGTGTTATGGTTTGGGGTTGCATGGCTGCTGCTGGAGTTGGAAATCTGACATTCATCGAAAATACTATGGATCAGAACTCTTATTTAGAGATTCTACGAAACAACATGAAACAAAGTGCAGCCAAATTAGGTATGCGAGAAGATTTCTTGTTTCAACAGGACAATGAACCTAAGCACACTGCGCATAAAGTTCGAATGTGGCTACTGTACAATACTCGCATGCTTGCTACACCGCCTCAAAGCCCTGATTTGAACCCTATAGAGCATCTTTGGAATGAGCTTGAGGCAAAAATCCGAAAAAGAGTGATATCAAGCAAGGCGCAGCTTAAGGATGTTATATTGGAGGAGTGGGCCAGAATCAGCAGCGAATTTACTTAAAAAATTGGTATATTCTATGCCTAAAAGACTGAAGTCAGTAATTCAGATGAAAGGATATCCGACAAAATATTAAGAAAAGTATAATTCAAATAACTATGCAAGACTATAATTACAATTTGTATCATTTTTCTTTAGGTGTACCATGACTTTTGTGGACTTCATTCATTGACTTTCCAACACATAATATGTAATAATATATTAATACGACAGAATTTTCGTTTTGTTTTACATGAATTTAAAGTGTAATGATTATAGTTGAAGTAATACCAAAAAAAATTTATCACTATAGGTTTTTTAAATAAAAATTTCAAACAATTTTCATGATATTTATCACTGTACCTTGATTTTTGTGGAAGACTGTATATATATATATATATATATATATATATATATATATATATATATATATATATATATATATATATATATAGATAGATAGATAGTAAAATAGCACACCAAACGAGAAAAAATGCAAAAACAATAAAAATAGAAATCACGGAATTTGAAAAAAAATACAAAAGAATAACCACAAAAGTTGGAAATTTAAGGAACATATAGTAGTTTGTAATTCTTAATCACACTTAAATAAGCGATGAAGAATTTGTTCACTAATAAATTAAAAAATATTTACATACAAAAAAAAGTCCCCAAATAAAAAATAGGAAAACCGCTATGAGTTTGTTTTGATTGTAAAGCTGCATTTAACACAAAAAAACATTGCATAATCTCAGATAGATTATGATTGTTTTTATGATCTACTCAACGGGAAACGAAGCGCTTGGAAAGGCCTTAAGAAGCGCTTATTCTGAAGCACTAAAGCGCTTACTCTTCATACGAGTGTTCATTATTATTTTAGCATTTGATGTCCGCAGAAGTAAGCGCTTACCTCTAGATTACTTCGAAGCGCTTCAAACTAAGGCAAAAATAACGGTTTGGAAGCGCTTTTGAAGCACTTCAAACCAAGGTGCAGAAGAATGGTTTGGAAGCGCTTTTGAAGCGCTTTTAAAAATGCAAAGAAGAGCGGTTTTGATTCGTTTCAGAGTCTCATCTGAAAATTTTTAGACAGTCGGCAAGTAAAATTTTGATTTTTTAATTTTAGTCTGAGAAACGTCATTTATTCTTTTTCTTATTTTTAACACTACAGCCCCTCTCGGGCCTTCGCTTAGAGATGGTTAGAGTATCTCATTTTTATGACTGTATTGACTTTTTCGAAAGTTGGTTTGGTCAGTACCATGCTCCATGTGATGAAATTGATCTTTTCTTGCTGTAAAGTCCTCATCTGTTCTTAATGAAGCAACTGATGTAGCGTATGTAAGCCGATTGTTTTTCTTTTCAGCAGTTTGCGTGCACTTAGAGCAACCTTTACTTGAAGTATGACCAACTATTCCTACGATAAAAGCTCTTACAGGCACATTACAAATAATGTCATTCATTTTGAAAGCAATAGGGACTCCTTTTATTAATAATCCGACACTGTTTAAATGTTTTATTTCTTTCACAAATTCCGACAGATATTCATTAACTTTTCCCGGTTCTCGAGGCCCAACATAAGCACCTATGAGGAAAGGTTTTCTATTTAATTTTAGGAAGTTAGATGTACATCCCAATATAGGCAGAGGTTGAGTTCCACTACTTTTAAAAAGTGGCAGGCCATCGATACCTATGTCAATTAGCAAACATGTTTCTTCTCCTCTTACAGATATATTTAACATTTCTAAGGCTTTTCGCAGACCAAAATGGAAGTATGTTCCTGGAGGTAGTGTGAAGATTTCAATTTGTTTATATTTTGTCTCTAATAAAGTTTTACTTAATGATGGTTCATCTAGTCCGGCTTGTTTTATTATTTGCAAAATTTTATCGCAGGCCATGCGCTTTATTTTGTTTTCAATGGCCCAATCTCTTATTTTTTCGGCTCTTGTTTGATTTCTTGTCTGATGCTCATGCTCTGGCGACACATTTCCTTGCATTATGATGACCTGATCAGCAGGACTGGCATCTCTTATTTTTTCGGCCGTCGTTAGATTTTCTGCCTGATACTCACTCGTGCTTACAGTAAAATCAGACTCTGTTGCATTTTCCTGCATTGCAATAACATGATCGGCAGGACTGGCATTACTCATTAAGTCACGATTTATATTTGAGTTTTTGTTAATATATATTTCACGCGCAACTAAACACCTCATATGTCGCTTGCTGATGCCGCAAATTCGCCGCTTCATTTTTAATGAAATTCTAGACACAAAATGTTATAGTAAGCAAAATCCTTAACACTTTCACAAAAGAATATCCATACAACAAGAAGCGACTTTTTTTCCTCTAACCTCACCAAAGAATACACAAAATCCCATTCCTTAGGCGAAAGTAGTGCAGAGCTGCATTTTAAAATCATTGGAAATCGATGAAAGATAAAAAGATTCAATATACGAACTGTAAAGCCGAAAATACAATTTTTTCACTACTAGGGCTTTTAGCATGTAACCAAATACATATTTCCCTGTTCTGCTGGGATGATCTCCTTGTAATCAATCGGTTGTAAAAGATAGCAAGCCTTCGAAAAACGGACACTTTGCGAACAGATTTAAATTTTGCATTTTTATCCTGCTCATGGAATAATTCACTACCTAACTCATGCGCATAGGTTGTGAAGGTTACGAAAAATTTGGGTAGAAATGGGAATTACGTTTCTTGTCATGCATATCTAATTGACTTTTTACTTACGTTTTTATCTCAGCAAAAAACTCGGCACAAATCACTTTAAAAACGTTTACTTACCATCAGCTGCTGATGAGGCTTGGGTTCTTCGTTTAGTTTGGGACGAGTTTTGCATTAGTGACTGCTATGTCGAATCTCTCCCTAGAAAGAAAAAAGCCCATCGACCAACGTTCAAGCTTCACATTCCAACGCAGTATGCTTGGTTGTTCAGCAATCGTCAGGGAGAAATTACATATCTATCATGGAATGGCATCAAGTTCTTCAAGTGGCGTTACCAGAATAATGTGAAGAAAAGTTGTAAGCAAAGTATTAAAAATAAGCTTAGTTCTAATATAAAATGTAAACCCTCACCTTTGAGCAATATTCCTTTATCCAACAAATCCATCAACAAATCGCCTGTGGCTCAAAGTAACAAAATAGATAAAAATTCCGAAATTCAAAAAAAAGTCATCACAACTAATAATTCAAACCCTAAAACCACCCATAGCTTCCCACTAATAAAATTCGTACGCGATGATGACCAAAAGCCATCTTCTTCTGGATATATTAATATACCAGAAGCTCCACCTGTTGAACCAGCAATGACGCAAACAGTATTTGATCCGCTAGTACCTCCTAGAGTTAAGGCCACGATCAACTCTCAATGTGATCTAGAGAGTAAATACCTTATATCACGTTTGCGAGACCCCAACATTTATAATGATGTTCGTCTTTTTCTTTCCTATCTGCACGATTCTCCTGAAACTACATGTATCGAAGGGAAGACAAAAACCAACTTAAAGGTTAAAATACAACAGGAAGGGCTTCCTACTGACCTTAAAACCTTGACACTTGTCTTTACACGTTTCCATGAGCAATTTAGTGTGAGCTCCGACCAGGTAAAAAAGGATTTAGAAACGTATAGATCGTATGTGAGATCAAAACACATCGCTGCTCTTCAAAAATCTCGAGATGACTTTAAGAAATATCATTCCTAACCAAAGTCTGACTTCAAGGCGCATTAAACTCTTCTCCCACAATTGCGGTGGTATAAGAGGAAAATTAAATTATTTATTTATTAACGCCAAATCCTGCCACTTTAATGTTATTACCATCACCGAGACTTGGTTGAAAAGCTTGTATACAAATACGGAAATTCTTGATGATAGTTGGACTATCCACTGCTGTGATCGAGACTATAAGCGCTCAGGTCAATCTAGAGGAGGTGGAGTTCTAATTGCTATAAAGAATTCCCTTCATGTGAAGTGGTTCCAACTGCATCCTCTAAAGACTTCTAACATATATTTGTGCGAGTTATCCTTGGTCATGTGTTTTTATACATCGGTGTAGTGTAAATACCTCCCAATTCTGACGAAACTATTTACAACGACTTCTTTGAGGTAGCTTCTTCAGTCATGTCATCCCTTAATGAAAATGATAGAATCATCATTTTAGGTGACTTCAATCGTCCTCACTTACCCTTTGTTGTTGACGAAAATGAAAAATATCTCCTTCCTTTGAACCTTAAAGACTCCGTTGACAATAAATTAGTCGATACATTTTTATGGCAATGATTTGCAGCAAACTGCTCCAACCCCGAACCCAAATGGCAACTGGTTAGATTTAATTTTCATGAATTTTGTTGACGAAGTAGTAGTATGTCCAACGACTGACGAAGAAAACCTGTTTTCTAATACTAAACATCACAGAGCTTTTTCTGTTGAGCTTTCTACATCTGATCTGAAAACATTGAATTTATACAATGATGAAATTGTATATAACTTTAAAAATGCAGACTATGCACAATCAATATCACTCTTTATTCGCACTCCACACTATCGCAGTTTACTATATCGTGCTTGTAATGAATCCCCCCATTCATTCAACTCGCCTTTATATAGGGTCTCTAGTCATTCAATCCATTTCTCGTACAATGGCGAATCACCTAGAATATTCGAGAAGCTTAATGAATGGGTATTGACGTCACTTTCAGATGTTGATCATGCTTGGTGGGTTTTCGAGTACATTTGTTTGTTGATGTTCTTAATGGTTGTGAAAACAATTGCAACAGCAGCTCGCAGAATTATTTGTACATGTAACACTGCCCCAACTTCATTTCTTTTCACCCCGAAAAGATGTGTCGCCAGTTGTAGTCAATTCTCCCTGGATGTCATATGGGGCAAGACGGTCCAGGTGCACGATTTTCATTTTGGCTCTTGGCTTACGGTGTTCATGTATGCGGTATACGACGTCGTTGATTCGCTTTGTAACTCGGTTTGGTCCCTCCCAATTACGTTGCAACTTTGGAGACCTACCCTTTCGCCGTTGCGGGTTATATAGCCACACCAAGTCATCTTGCTGGAAGCCAGTAGAATTTGCCTTCAGATCATACCTGGTCTTCATGCGATCAGTAGCCGATTCGAGGTGTTTTCGCAATGTCCGATGTATCTGGTTCAAACATTGCCTTAGCTCACTTGCGTACTCCGAGATCGTTTGGGGTTTCTCAGGCGGTACTCCGAACTTTATATCAGCTGGCAGACGAATAGTCTTTCCAAAAATGACTTTGGCTGGGGCTTGACCCATCGATGCATGTTCGGCAGCTCTGTATGCCATCAAAAATAGTGGATTATGTCGGTCCCAGTACCTTTGGTTCTCGTCAACCATCTTGCTCAGATGTTTGTTGAGCGTGCCGTTGAAACGTTCGACCATTCCATTGGGTTGGGGGTGCTGCGGTGTTGTCCTCGTTTTCCATATTCCCAGCAGCTCGCACATTTCGCCAAAAACTAGTGACTCAAAGTTTCGGCCTCGATCCGAATGTAATTCGCAAGGTACGCCGTACCTACTGACCCAATTTAACACTAGCTGTTCGGTTACGGTAGTTGCTTCCTGGTTGGGAATGGGGTAGACCTCGGGCCACTTGCTGAAATAATTGGCCACAACCAGCGTGTATCAATTTCCCCATTCGGATTCAGGAAAGGGTCCTGCGATGTCAACAGCAATCCTTTCAAGTGGTACCCCCACGTTATACCTGTAGGTTTGCATTTGTCCTCTCAGTCGTCGCTTTGGACCTTTGACAGAAGCGCAAATCGTGCATCTACGCCACCAGTCCTCAACGTCTTCTCGAGCGTGGAGCCAGTAAAACCTTATCCGAAATTTCACTAAGGTCTTGTTAACACCAAGGTGGCAACGCCTCTTCACTGTTTCAAATGCCTTGGCTATGGGCACACCACACCAGCATGCAAAGGACCCAATAGGAGTTCTCTATGTTACAAATGTGATGAAATGGGACATAAAACAAAAGAGGGTACGAAGGAGGCACACTGTATTCTCCGCAAGGATGCTGATCCAAGACCTGATTTTGGACACATCTTGGGATCAGAAAAATGCCGGGTGTTCAAGGAAGCCCTAGCCAAGGCAAAATCAGAGGGTCATGAAAACCGACATCTTGCTGCTGAGTGAGCAACACCATAATAAAAATCCTGCATTATAGTGTTCTGACGAAACTGGTAATGCCACCATCTGGGTTCGAAATAGTGATTTCCACGCGGAGAGCTGTGGACGTGAGGATGGTTTTGGGTGGGTTCGGCGCTCAGGGGTCACCTTCTTTAGTGTTTACCTAACGCCTAACGAATTGATATCATCATTCCAAGCCAAGCTCAATGCTCTGGAGGATGCTGTCTCGAGCGCAGAGGGGAAAGTGCTCACTGGGGGAGACTTCAACGCGAAAGCAATCGAATGGGGCATGCCTCCACTGGATCCGCGGGGAAAACGAATCCTGGAAATGGCGGCCAGGACAGCGCTCGTCGTACTAAACTTCGGAAATACGCTGACTGTCCACCGTATTGGCTGTGAAGGAACTATACCGGACATGATATTCGCCTCGGAGTCCTTAGTACGGAGGATATACAACTGGATGTTGTCTCCTGACGTCCGTTCTCTCGGCTTTCAACAACTGGATGGAACATCGGAAGGATGGATTTCGAGAGGTTTGTCGAGGTGCTAACAGCGGGTGAGCCACTGCAGGGAGCTTCGAAGTGGACGGAACAACTGGCAGCTCAAGACGTGGTGAACTCAACTATGAGCATCATGACTGCTTGCAAAGCTTCTATGCCCCGTCGTAAAACCCGGACACGGCAAGCCCCCAGTGTACTGGTGGTCAACTGAAATCGCTGAAATGCGAAGGGAGTATCACAAGCTTCGACGTGAGGCTCAACGGGCGCGGAGCCGTGACGAGGCATGCAACTGGGTGGCAGCATATAAGTCTGCCAGGAAATGCCTTCGCAAACTAATCAACAATAGCAAGGCTCGCTGCTGGCAAGACCTAGTGGACAATGTGAACAAGGATCCGTGGGGCCTTGGCTACAAGCTAGTTATGCGGAAGCTTGGCGCTCTACGGAAGCCTTGTATACATGATGCGGAAAAGATGGACGAGATAGTGGTGAAACAGTAGAGTTTCCACTCTTCACACAGCTGGAACTGGAAGAGGCAGTCCTCTCATTGAAAGCGAGGAAAGCTCCAGGTCCAGATGGTGTTGCGGCTGAGGTGTTGCGGCTCGTCTATCACCACTGTCCTGACTAGCTGCTCAGCACATTCAACGCTTGCCTACGGGACTGGGTTTTCCCGGTACGATGGAAGGTGGGGAGGCTCGTGCTGATCAGCAAAGGGAAGGGATATCCCGGATCGCCATCTGCATACCGCCCGTTATGCATGCTAGACACGGCTGGGAAAGTGCTAGAGAAACTCATCAAGGGAAGACTCACTGCGACTAGGGACCTATCCCCTCGGCAGTACGGCTTTAGAGCAGGACGTTCTACCATTGATGCGATTGCAGAGGTGGTGAACGCGGTCCAAAAGGTAGAGGCATATAGTCGCACCAAGCGACGGATCGTCCTGTTGGTGACACCCGACTTCAGAAACGCCTTCAACTCCGCTAGATGGGGGGATATTCTGGATACGCTGGAAAACTGTTTTCAAGTTCCAGAACATCTAATGCGGCTTTTGAGGAACTACCTAAAGGACCGAAGCCTGCTCTACGACATGACACAGGGTGACGAAGGATGGAAATTACAGCGGGTGTTGCCCAGGGATCTATCCTTGATCCGGACCGACGGGCTACTGAGACTTGAGATGCCAGATGAGTCACGCTTGGTCGGTTATGTGGATGTTGTCGCGGCTCTGGTCGCTGGATGCACCGTTGAATAGGCGCAACTTAGACTAGGTATGCTAATGTGCCGAGTGAGGGACTGGATGACGGGCTCAGTTTAGCACTGGAGAAAAAAGAAGTGGTCATCTTGACAAAAAGAGGATCCCTAGAGTAAGGATGATCAGTATTGGAGACATATAAATCGAATCAAAGCCATCGGTGAAGTACCTGGGGCTACTGATCGACTCGAAGATGAGTTTCTCTGAGCAAATCAGGGCAAAGGCTGAGAAGGCTGCTTTGGGAATATTGGCTCTAAGTCGACTTATGGCCAAATAGGGAGACCCAGCTCATCAAGAAGATGCCTCTTGATGAGTGCTGTAGGGTCAGTGCTACTGTACGGAGCAGAGGTATGGAGCGACACTCTCAGCAAAGAGGTATACCGAAAACGTTTGGCACAGGTACAGAGAAGAGGAGCACTGAGGATTGCATCTTCGTATCCGACAGTCTCTGATTCGGCGGTGAGAGTTATATCCTTGCTAGAGAGCGCCGCGCTATTTATCTCCACCGGAGCGAGGATGCAAGGGAGATGGTTGTCTGTGAGGAGAGACAGCGCTCGCTCAACGATTGGCAGCAGTCTTGGAGGAATTGCACGAAGGGAAGGTGGACTGTGCGCCTCATCCCGGATGTGGGACCGCGGCTAAATCGAAGGCACGGTGAGGCAGACTTCTATCTGACTCAGCTTTTGAGCGGGCATGGGTGTTTTCAGTCTTACCTGCACACGATTGGTAAGTCACGGTCCCCCGATTGTCGGTTCTGCCCAGGAGAGGAGGACAATGCCTGCCACACATTTTTTGCGTGTACAAAATGGATCAGGCTGCGAAGGGAACTCTACAGGGAGACGGGAGAGCTCACCCCGGATAATATAGTTGCGGTGATGCTCGGACCGGTTGACAAATGGAACCAGGTGGCACATTATGCTCGGGCAGTCCCAAAATATAAAAGGGACTCACAGCAGCTGGGGGCTTTGGGGCTGTGAGATCACTTTTCTGGCACTGCCTCTTACCCTCTCCCCTCCCGCTAGGAAAGGGATCCCCCAACTTGAAGGCACCTCATGGCGTAACAAAACGAGACCTGGCCCGAAGTAATGTGTCAAACGGTTCCGGGCTGGGTTCTCAGGTTGCCAGGGGAGGTGTTTAGTGGGTAGTCCAGTTCTCGCGAGCATGGGAGTCCCACACTCTGTGCGTAAATAGCATTCACCCCCCTACCACAAAAAAAGTGGTCGAGAATATTCAGGGACAATTTAATGATTGTCTTTTGAGAAATGACTTCCTCTCAAGGAACTTTAATGTCGAAGGTCCAAGTAAATCACTCACATTTCCTCGCACGGAAGTAAATAGTAATGATTTCTCGGTCCCTATTGAGAGCCAGGTAGGGGTGGAAGGTTCACATCACGTACGCGTTTTGCCTGAGGTGTCTGATAACGACGACGCGTTGTCGTGTGGAGCGACACAGAACGAGTCATTTTTAACAGATCAGAATCATGTGGTGACTCATAATCCTGCCAAAGAGGATTCAAGGGTTCCAAAAGCCGATGATGGAGTCTATGAGGTCGTTTTTAAAGAAGCTGTTACATAACCTCCACGAAAACAAAACGTAGTGGTAGTTCCTATTGAGCTGGGTCAAGAAATGCTGTGTACAGCGGATTCATTAGCTGAGGGCATATTCCTGGCAAACGCTCTTCTTAACCCAATGAGGCCAGTGATGGGTATACTGAATTCAGGTGAGACTCCATTCACACTAAACCAACTTATTTTGAAGCTTGAGAAGTTGAATAGATACTCTGTTAGTAGGTTAGAAGTTTCGCGTGGGGTAGAGTTTAGACTCTATAGTTAAACATGTAGGCTATGTAGCATCGGGAACAATAGCGGGTCAGTCAAACAATCAGTCAAGGAGAGAAGCTTCTAAGTTCTTATACTCCGACTCTCCAGGAAATGTGATGCGCAAGCATTGTTGAAGCAGGTGCTCACACTATTCGAACATAGTAATCCTGAGGAAAGAGCCGCCATCACTCAGTTGTGCCATGAGCTCAACGATATTTTTTTCCTTTCTGGAGACAAGCTGAGATGTACGAAAGCAAACACCTACGTACTTCCGTTATTGACTGACCAGGCCCCGATAAATCAAAACATATACCGACTGAGTCAGCCACAGAAGGACATAATCAACAAACAACTGAAGGTAATGTTGGAAAGTGATATCGTCCAACCAAGTAAGAGTCCCTGGAACTCCCCCCTCACATAGAAGATATACTTGACCAGCTTGGTCACTCAAGGTGTTTTAGCACACTGGATTTAGCTAGTGGTTATCATCAAATTCTGGTCGAACCAAAGGATTGACAAAAAACAGCGTTCAGCACGAACTGTGGACACTATGAGTTCAAGCGGATGCCTTTTGCTTTGAAGGGAGCACCCGCCACATTTCAGAGACTGATGAACTACATCCTAACGGGATTACAAGGTTTCGATTACTTTGTGTACTTGGATGACATCGTCGTCAATGGTAAAAACTTACAGGACTACATGTGTAAGCTAAGAAAGATTTTTGAAAGGCTAAGGCTGAACAATTTAAAGCTTCAGCCCGAGAAGTGCCAATTTCTCCGTCCTGAAGTGGTATATTTGGGACACATATGTTCTCAAACTGGTGCACGGCCAGAACCGAGTAAAACTAGCTGCGTGCGCGATTTTCCCGTACTCGCAACTGTCCGTAGGCTTCAGTCGTTTTTAGGTTTAGTAAATTACTATCGTAAGTTCATACCTAACTTTTCTAAGTTGGCTAAGCCTGTCACGAACCTGTTATGGAAAGATGTTTGGTTTACCTGGACTGACAAATGCATGGAAGCATTTCAGTCGTTAAAAATTCTTTAATAGAACCTCCTTTGCTAGCCTATCCGGATTTCTCTAAGCCCTTTAATCTCACGACTGACGTGAGTAGTGAAGCTTTGGGAGCTGTTTTGTCCCAAGGAGAAATTGGCATAGACCAGCCAATAGCTTATGCTAGCCGAACCCTGAACAAGGCCGAGCGCAACTACTCTACTATCGAAAGAGAATTACTTGCAATGGGGTGGGCAATAAAAAACTTTCGAGGTTATCTTCAGGGGAGGCAATTTACAATCTAAATGGATCATAAACCCCTTAAAGGCGTATTCAGTGTGAAGGATCCCACTACACGCTTGGTAAAATTTCACCATAAATTATACAAATTCGATTATTACATTGAGTACAAACCAGGCGAATGCTGTCACCCTGAGTAGGATTCTCCAAGATACCGATGAACAATCGGACGGCAAGTATCAATGCAATGCAGTGACATGGGCACAGAAACAACGGAATTCGGCTGATCAACCACAAGCAAGCTCTGTAGAGGAGCCAATACCGAGTGTTACTCGGACAGACAACGGGGAAACTATAAGCAACATAGTAACGAATTTAAGCATTGAATCCTCACAAGAGAGCAGATTACCAGGGATCATGACTCTCACCACACCGGATGAGATTAAGGCGGCAATTTCATGATTCTCCTTTTGGTGGGCATCAGGGAGTCGCGAAGACCTAAAGAGAATTCGGAGAGTTTATAAGTGGAAAAAAGATGCTAGCGGATATTAAAAAATATATTAAAACTTGCAAGAAATGTCATGTTACGAAGACTACACCCCAAAATCGTATGCCAAGGGTTATTGCCGATATTGTGGAGAGGCCATTTGGTAAGGTATACCTGGATATCGTGGGACCTCTTATTGAGAGCTTCGGCGGTAGCAAATACATACTGACATTCCAAAATAATTTAACCAAATTTGTAGATTGGTATGCTTTACCAAACGCGGAAGCCGAAACTGTGGCCAAGATATTCTTTGACGAGATAGTGACGAGGTACAGAGTACCCAAACATCTCGTAACATTAGATAGAGCTCACAAACCCCTTATAGAGTATCTACGATCCGTGGTGGATGACAACCTACAGGCCTGGGATCAATACCTGTTTACTGCTGTTTTCGTGTACAATAACAGTGAGCATGACAGCACAAAACTTTCACCAACGGACTGTCTTTACGGTGTCACTTCTGACATTCAAGTTTAAAAAAGGAACTCGTACCCTTGTACAACCATGAAAACTACTACTTACTATTGAAGCACAAACTACTGAAGATGTACGCTTGAGGGGAAAGTGCTCACTGGGGGAGACTTCAACGCGAAAGCAATCGAATGGGGCATGCCTCCACTGGATCCGCGGGGAAAACGAATCCTGGAAATGGCGGCCAGGACAGCGCTCGTCGTACTAAACTTCGGAAATACGCTGACTGTCCACCGTATTGGCTGTGAAGGAACTATACCGGACATGATATTCGCCTCGGAGTCCTTAGTACGGAGGATATACAACTGGATGTTGTCTCCTGACGTCCGTTCTCTCGGCTTTCAACAACTGGATGGAACATCGGAAGGATGGATTTCGAGAGGTTTGTCGAGGTGCTAACAGCGGGTGAGCCACTGCAGGGAGCTTCGAAGTGGACGGAACAACTGGCAGCTCAAGACGTGGTGAACTCAACTATGAGCATCATGACTGCTTGCAAAGCTTCTATGCCCCGTCGTAAAACCCGGACACGGCAAGCCCCCAGTGTACTGGTGGTCAACTGAAATCGCTGAAATGCGAAGGGAGTGTCACAAGCTTCGACGTGAGGCTCAACGGGCGCGGAGCCGTGACGAGGCATGCAACTGGGTGGCAGCATATAAGTCTGCCAGGAAATGCCTTCGCAAACTAATCAACAATAGCAAGGCTCGCTGCTGGCAAGACCTAGTGGACAATGTGAACAAGGATCCGTGGGGCCTTGGCTACAAGCTAGTTATGCGGAAGCTTGGCGCTCTACGGAAGCCTTGTATACATGATGCGGAAAAGATGGACGAGATAGTGGTGAAACAGTAGAGTTTCCACTCTTCACACAGCTGGAACTGGAAGAGGCAGTCCTCTCATTGAAAGCGAGGAAAGCTCCAGGTCCAGATGGTGTTGCGGCTGAGGTGTTGCGGCTCGTCTATCACCACTGTCCTGACTAGCTGCTCAGCACATTCAACGCTTGCCTACGGGACTGGGTTTTCCCGGTACGATGGAAGGTGGGGAGGCTCGTGCTGATCAGCAAAGGGAAGGGATATCCCGGATCGCCATCTGCATACCGCCCGTTATGCATGCTAGACACGGCTGGGAAAGTGCTAGAGAAACTCATCAAGGGAAGACTCACTGCGACTAGGGACCTATCCCCTCGGCAGTACGGCTTTAGAGCAGGACGTTCTACCATTGATGCGATTGCAGAGGTGGTGAACGCGGTCCAAAAGGTAGAGGCATATAGTCGCACCAAGCGACGGATCGTCCTGTTGGTGACACCCGACTTCAGAAACGCCTTCAACTCCGCTAGATGGGGGGATATTCTGGATACGCTGGAAAACTGTTTTCAAGTTCCAGAACATCTAATGCGGCTTTTGAGGAACTACCTAAAGGACCGAAGCCTGCTCTACGACATGACACAGGGTGACGAAGGATGGAAATTACAGCGGGTGTTGCCCAGGGATCTATCCTTGATCCGGACCGACGGGCTACTGAGACTTGAGATGCCAGATGAGTCACGCTTGGTCGGTTATGTGGATGTTGTCGCGGCTCTGGTCGCTGGATGCACCGTTGAATAGGCGCAACTTAGACTAGGTATGCTAATGTGCCGAGTGAGGGACTGGATGACGGGCTCAGTTTAGCACTGGAGAAAAAAGAAGTGGTCATCTTGACAAAAAGAGGATCCCTAGAGTAAGGATGATCAGTATTGGAGACATATAAATCGAATCAAAGCCATCGGTGAAGTACCTGGGGCTACTGATCGACTCAAAGATGAGTTTCTCTGAGCAAATCAGAGCAACGGCTGAGAAGGCTGCTTCGGGAATATTGGCTCTAAGTCGACTTATGGCCAAATAGGGAGACCCAGCTCATCAAGAAGATGCCTCTTGATGAGTGCTGTAGGGTCAGTGCTACTGTACGGAGCAGAGGTATGGAGCGACACTCTCAGCAAAGAGGTATACCGAAAACGTTTGGCACAGGTACAGAGAAGAGGAGCACTGAGGATTGCATCTTCGTATCCGACAGTCTCTGATTCGGCGGTGAGAGTTATATCCTTGCTAGAGAGCGCCGCGCTATTTATCTCCACCGGAGCGAGGATGCAAGGGAGATGGTTGTCTGTGAGGAGAGACAGCGCTCGCTCAACGATTGGCAGCAGTCTTGGATCAATTGCACGAGGGGAAGGTGGACTGTGCGCCTCATCCCGGATGTGGGACCGCGGCTAAATCGAAGGCACGGTGAGGTAAAAACATTTTGTACCACCGATAAACGTTGCTTCGGTCCAAGGTAGCTTCTCCGTATGCCACAGTCAACATTCGGAATGCATCCGCGCACTTAATTTCGTTTTTCACACAAAATTTGATACACGTTCTTTGATCCATTTTTTTGAATAAGTAAAAATCGAAGACGATTGAAAACACGTGCAAGTAAAGCAGCTATCGGCAACTTAGTGAAAATTCAAAATGGCCGAGCTTGTCGGCATAAGTGACAGACATGAGTACCAACATAACGCTACAAAAAAATCGAAATTCGAATATACGTAACCCGCGAAAATTCAAAATTCGCGATACTTTTTGAACACACCTCGTATATATATATATATATATATATATATATATATATATATATATATATATATATAGTAAAATAGCACACCAAACGAGAAAAAATGCAAAAACAATAAAAATAAAAATCACGGAAGTTGAAAAAAAATACAAAAGAATAACCACAAAAGTTGGAAATTTAAGGAATATATAGTAGTTTGTAATTCTAAATCACACTTAAATAAGCGATGAAGAATTTGTTCACTAATAAATTAAAAAATATATACATACACAAAAAAGTCCCCAAATAAAAAATAGGAAAACCGCTATGAGTTTGTTTTGATTGTAAAACTGCATTTAACACAAAAAAACATTGCATAATCCCAGATAGATTATGATTGTATTTTTGATCTAGTGTGCTTTTTTTAATGTAAGTGTAAAAACACTAAAGCAGAACTTAATAATCTTCTTTGTAGTCCTACAGCCCCTTTCGGGCCTTCGCTTAGAGATAGATAGAGTATCTCATTGTCATGATCATCATCACGCTTTGGCCGTGTGTCCGTCCACCCAGCTGCGATACGTTCTGTTTTTAAGCCAGCAAGTATCATAACTGAACAGGCTTATAGTCCATCCAAAGAACCACTAAAACTAAATCTTGTTAACGCCAACGAGACTTAAACCAGAGACCTTCGGCTTGCGGGCTTAGTGCTCCAACCACTAAGCCACGCGGACTACCAAAGCCGCGCGGAACTTAATAATATATAACATATTATACATGTAATTTACATTTTGTCACACCTTAAGATTCATTTGTTAATTAACAGAGTAAAGAAAAACCGAATCGGTACATAAAAAGATATATATTTATATATACAACAAATATGTGAAAGGAATTAAGTTAAAAAAAATTTAAATAAAAGGGTGTTCAAGCAAGCATTTAAATAAAAGGGTATTCAAGCATATGAAACAAGCAATGAATTTGCTCTGACTAACAAAACAAATATAGCAACATCCCAAATAGATTCTAGTTTCTGGAAAGTAGTTATAAGCTAATACAAAATAAAAAAATGCAAAGAGAGATGTTAGGTGGAAGAAGTATCATTGTTAAAAACGCCAGAGAATTAGAGATAAAACATGATTGTAATGAGAGAAAATTGTTTTAATCAGAAATTGTCTTGTTAATTTCTTTAACTGTAAAGTAATTAAAACCAAGAAATTCAAAACTAAAAACACATAAATAAAAGGTTACAAGCGAAATCGATTAGGGAGCGAAACCGATCCAGTCGTTGTAAGTTTGCAGTAGAAACATCAAACACGCTTGGAATTGGTTTCTAACAAGCAAACATACAACGGAGAGTTGAATGGTTTATAACACCTATGAAGGGAAGCCCTGTATTCCCCTTCACGCGTAGTAAAATTGGCTTAGTGTTAATAAAACATATTCTCAATATTGGTGCACTTAGTGCCGTAAGGAATAAAGATTCTTGAGTAGGGGCAGAATTACTTAGATTTAATATTAGCGTGAGGAATATTAAGGAGCAATTAATATGAAATCAGATTTAATCGTTATATGGAAGCAATATACATATATATATATATATATATATATATATATATATATATATATATATATATATATATATATATAGATATATATATATATATAGACATTTATATATATAGATATATATATATATATATATATATATATAAATATATATAGACATTTATATATATAGATATATATATATATATATATATATATATATATATATATATATATATATATATATATGTATATATATGTGTATATATATATATATATATATGTATATATAGATATATATATATATATATATATATATATATATATATATATATATATATATATATATGTATGTACTTATTTATTTATATGTATATATTGTCGCGTGTTCTGGTTCGCGGCCAATAATTTTAATGTTCCGGGAAAGTGAAAACGCAATGTCTTTTTAATTAAATTAAAAGAGTTTATTTACTAAAAATGCACAATCACTCATTTAACTATTTCACAACTTGTCTATTAATTTTTTACTTCAACTGTTTATCACTCCACAATCAATATCGCTCTTAATTTGCACTCCACACTATCGCAGTTTACTATATCGTGCTTGTAATGAATCCGCCCATTCATTCAGCTCGCCTTTATATAGGGTCTCTAGTCGTTCAATCCATTTCTCGTACAATGGCGAATCACCTAGAATATTCGAGCAGCTTAATGAATGGGTATTGACGTCACTTTCAGATGTTGATCATGCTTGGTGGGTTTTCGAGTACATTTGTTTGTTGATGTTCTTAATGGTTGTGAAAACAATTGCGACAGTAGCTCGCAGAATTATTTGTACATGTAACACTGACCCCACCTCAGTTCTTTTCGCCCCGAAAAGATGTGTCGCCAGTTGTAGTCAATTCTCCCTGGATGTCATATGGGGCAAGACGGTCCAGGTGCACGATTTTCATTTTGGCTCTTGGCTTACGGTGTTCCTGTATGCGGTATACGACGTCGTTGATTCGCTTTGTAACTCGGTTTGGTCCCTCCCAATTACGTTGCAACTTTGGAGACCTACCCTTTCGCCGTTGCAAGTTATATAGCCACACCAAGTCATCTTGCTGGAAGCCAGTAGAATTTGCCTTCAGATCATACCTGGTCTTCATGCGATCAATAGCCGATTCGAGGTGTTTTCGCACTGTCCGATGTATCTGGTTCAACCATTGCCTTAGCTCACTTGCGTGTTCCGGGATCGTTTGGGGTTTCTCAGGCGGTACTCCGAACTTTATATCAGCTGGCAGACGAAAAGTCTTTCCAAAAATGACTTTGGCTGGGGCTTGACCCGTTGATGCATGTTCGGCAGCTCTGTATGCCATCAAAAATAGTGGATTATGTCGGTCCCAGTCCCTTTGGTTCTCGTCAACCATGTTGCTCAGATGTTTATTGAGCGTGGATTGGGGATGCAGCGGTGTTGTCCTCGTTTTCTGTATTTCCAGCAGCTCGCACATTTCGCCAAAAATTAGTGACTTAAAGTTTCGGCCTCGATCCGAATGTAGTTCGCAAGGTACGCCGTACCTACTGACCCAATTTAACACAAGCTGTTCGGTTACGGTAGTTACTTCCTGGTTGGGAATGGGGTAGACCTTGGGCCACTTGCTGAAATAATTGGCCACAACCAGCGTGTATCGATTTCCCCATTCAGATTCAGGAAAGGGTCCTGCGATGTCAACAGCAATCCTTTCAAATGGTACCCCCACGTTATACCTGTAGGTTTGCATTTGTCCTCTCAGTCGTCGCTTTGGACCTTTGACGGAAGCGCAAATCGTGCATCTACGCCACCAGTCCTCAACGTCTTCTCGAGCGTGGAGCCAGTAGAATCTTTACCGCAATTTCGCTAAGGTCTTGTTAACACCAAGATGGCCCCCGAGGATTCTTCTTGCATCTCCTCAACTACATCGTGGATTCGGCTTTTGGGAAGTATAGTTTGCATCCTATAGGAGCTGCTATCTGCCGTTTCCCATTTCCGCTTGAGTACACCACCCTCCACCTGAAGGGAGTTCTATTGTGCCCAATAGCTTTTCAGGGTTGCGCCATGCATTGAAACGTCTTTCCTCTCAGGTTGCCCAGTTGTCTCCTTCCATACGAGCAATGGTCCGATGTCTTCATTGGCTAAAGGGGCACTTCGAATCTCCTCTGATGACCAGCCATCATCGAATTCGGCCGTTATCAATCGCAGATCAACGGGCAGTTCCTTTTCCTCAATCCGTCGGCAATGCTTGCAGTTAGCTGGACATGGACGACGAGATGGGGCGTCAGCATTTCCATGAACTCCGCCCTTCCGATGAACAATTTCGTATTCTTATGACTGCAATCTTTCGATCCATCTCGCAACTTGTCCCTCGTGGTTTTTGAAATTGAGCAGCCATCGCAGCGATGCATGGTCCATTTGAAGAAGAAATTTCTGGCCATATAGGTACTTGTGGAACTGCTTGGTGGCCTCTATTATAGCCAACAGCTCCTTCCTGGTCACGCAGTTGTTCCTCTCACTTTTTGAGAGAGCTCAAATGTAATAAGAGAGGACTCTTTCTTCGCCATTGATCTGCTGGGAGAGTACAGCTCCAATACTGCCGTTGCTCGCATCGGTGTCAACTACAAACATTTTTCCGGGTTTCGGATATGCCAGCACGGGTGACTCACACAGCTTCTCCTTCAAGGTCTCAAAGGCTACCTGGCATTGTTCATTCCAGCATACGGACGATTTTTCTCGGTTAGCTGATGGAGACACTTAGCTATTTTGGCAAAGTCTTTGACGAATCTTCGATAGTAGATCACCAGACCCAGGAAACTTCGTAGTTGGCGCTTGTTGTTTGGTGTTGGCCAGCTTTTCACGGCCTCAATTTTCTCAGGGTCTGTTTTGACCCCTTCTGCTGATACGACGTGTCCCAGCTATTTTACCTCAGCTGCGAAAAGGGTACACTTGTCGGGACTAAGTTTCAATCACGATCACGAGAAGTGAAGAAGTAGTGTCGTATATAGTAATCGAGCAGTCGCCGAAGCAAACTGCTCGAAAACTGGCTTAACACTGATCCGAAATTTTAATTGCAGATTTGAAAAATTCAATTTTTCTTTATAATTATATTCTATTTGATATACATGTTTTATTATTATTAAAAAAAATTTTTCTTGATTTTCTTATATAAATTTAAAAACTCAAATCTACAATTAAAGTTTCTGACATGAGAGCACTAATATAATTCATCCCATCCATGTGTTGCATTTCTCAATGCAATCTAACGTGGCTGAACTAGAAGCTCGCCACAATCCACCGTTTTAGCGTGACGATATGGTGGACGACGAACCTGCAATAGAAATATCTGCTCGAGTGGAGGAACCACCGTCGCGGCATAAAGATTATGCTGAGATTTGGATGGATCGAGGAGTCCGCTTCAGATCGCCAAGCAGCGAGGTTGAGAGAGAGAAAATAGATTAGTTTTAAGTTCCAAACATTGTTAAAGTTCACATGGTATAGCGAATTTAAGAGCTGAGTGAATGATAAATTAAGTCACCGAGCTTTCCTTCATTTTCGTCTTAAAGTAGCAGCACGTTCGATTGGAGCCGCGTCAATACATGAAAATTTACACAATAAATTTAATGAAGTTTCCATTCCGTCGTTTTTTGAGTAGTACAAACAATCCAACACATGTTCGCACCACCCTTTACACATATCTCAATTGTGTGCTGTGTCTGAAGTTAAGGCAAATTTATTCGACATTGTGCTTCATATGATATTCAAATTGAAAAATGTGCAACTGATATAGAAAAATGAAACCATTTTACTGTTAAGTGCAAAGAGTAAATCATTTGTCCTTCCCGACTCTCTTCAAATCAAAGAATCTAACTTCTAATCGAATATTAAGTGATACTGAGAAAAGATCCGACAGGTATTTGCTCCTCCCTTTATACATATCTCAATTGTGTGCTGTGTCTGAAGTTACTGCAAAATTTATTTGACATTGTGCTCTATATAAAATGCAAATTGGAAAATGTGCAACTGATGAAGAAAAATGAAACCATCTTCAAATCAAAGAATCTAACTTCTAATCGAATATTAAGTGATACTGAGAAAATATCCGACAGGTATTCGCACCTCCCTTTATATATATCTCAATTGTGTTCTGTGTCTGAAGTTACTGCAAAATTTATTTGACATTGTGCTCTATATGAAATGCAAATTGGAAAATGTGCAACTGATGAAGAAAAATGAAACCATTTTACTGTTAAGCGCAAAGAGTAAATCACTAGTCCTCCCCGAATCTCTTCAAATCGAAAAATTTTATTTCCAACCGAATATTATGTGATACTGAAAAAAATATAAATCAAAAAAATTTAATGCAAAAACATGTAGGAGAAGGCTGCTGTTAAGAAGCCGTATTTACATACAGTGAAAATTCGCGAGCATGTTTGACGCTAAATCCAGCAGCGTTCAGCTCACAGAATCTTATTCCTATCCCTCACTCCAAATTTCCTTTAAAGAGAAATAAAATTTAGTTATTCTAGATCCTAATCAAGTGTACGTTAATAAAATTAAATTTAATTCGAAGTGCATCGAAAATATGAAATTATAAGGGTGATTTCTTTATCGAATTTCACATGTTATGAAGTTGTTGGATTCTCTACCAAGCATCAACAGTGGGCATCTGGTGAGGGTGTTGGTGAGTACCTCTCGTTTCTTTTAAATTTATTTATGAAAAATGTTGTTTTTTAAATTACATAAATTACAAAAATTTTTGAATACATAAATTTTAGCTTTAAATATATACTTTTTATGTTAATAAATATTGATTTTTGAATAAAATTGTGAACGTTTAAGTACAAAAAGATCCCAACTAGAATCTTTGGTTAACTTTGAGCATGAAAAGGTTAGGTTTATTAGTAGTTTAAATTGTTAAGATCACCCAATAACTTAGCTGAAAATGTATTGCACATACTTAATGACATCCATTAAGTTTTAATCAATTTGGAGAAAAAGTGCAAATACATTACACTTTTGACTGTTAGATTCTTTTATCTTTAAACATATTTAGTAGGCATATGTTATGATTTTTCTACGCTCGATATATCTAAAACTATCAAGCAAAATGAAAATAAAAGAATAATGATGGATTAAACATAGAACTCGATCTTTCCATTCGGTTGTTGAACCTGACCGGGTATTGTACTAACTTAGCCCTACGCCACTGACGCCGATCCATGTATCCTACGCTATGGAAGTCGACGGTTCGGGAGTGACCTTTAAACTACTCGCTGCCACTGAAATGCGAGTTGACAGGTGTGAAAATGAAGAAGGGATGACGTCCGATTCGCGCGGGATATAATGGTTCCACGTTGCAAGACCTCAGTAGTGCTGATACCGACCAAACAGGAAAAAAAAGAAACGTGACTGCCAGTGGCAGCTGCCTCGTGTAGTTATGCTCCTCGGTTATTATCCCGGATTGTGAACGACTGCGCCTCCACCTACACCATCTGCAGTTTCCCACAAAAAGCGGGCCTTTTTTTAACCTTGCCACGTCAGTGACGTGGAGCACCCACCGACGGCGGCTCCCCACCGAGAAGCAAGTCCAACGGACATCAGGACGGTTTTGTGACGTTCAATAGACGCACAGGTTTATTTACTTCAACTGATTGCAAGCGATTAAGAAAAATAGTATACTTTCCGATGCATACGGAAGACTGCAAACAATTTTACAAATTATTGAGACATCATGCGAGTTTTCTATAAGGTTGCTGTGAATGATGCACGAACGGTAACTACGAGTATTATACTTCTTTTCTCTAGAACCTTTTATATCATCATAATTAAATAATGACCTTAATCATATCGAACATAAGGTGGCTTGACTTTTGACCTATAAGTTGAAGTCTTTCTAAATCAAATATGCTATACAATTATTTGCAGCATTTGAAAATTGTATTCTATTGGGAGTATCTGCGCTGAATTTATCGCGTGCAGCTTATGAAAAAAGAAAAAGAGAAAAATTTTCTGAAAAATAATGAAAATTAGCTGATCGACAGTTTCCTGCCTAGTCTGTATGAAAAAGAAAAACCGGACCAAACTACTACGAACTAGTTATATTTAAAAAAATAAAAATTGAAAATGTACACAACTTTCAACTCATTTCGAAATTTTTGATAGAAGATTATTGTTATTTCTCAAAATGTTGACTGAAATCAGCTTAAAAGGCACCAGTGAAACATTTATCAATATATCGGAAAAAATTTTTTTCAAACGGAATTTCCAAATTCATGAATTGTGATACCTATTGAGGATACTTCTTCAACCAGTTATGCCTCATTTTAATTTATTAATAAATTGATTGATTTGATCAGTCGCAGTTACATAACAGGTAGTGGAAATATAAATCAAAGAGGTGTTACAAACCAGTATACCCTTTGTATACTGGTATGCACTGTGAGCTCGATTTGATGTGTATCATATATACATCATCAAGGCTCCCGGGGAAAGAACTCGCTGTAACACCACTTACCTGCTACTCTGTCCATTTAAACCAAATCAACAAAGACGAGAGTTAACTTTAAAGCATTACTTTTACTGTCTTATTAATTTTTTTAAAAACGTGTAAATTACAATCAAATTGATCAATTACATTTCACTTTTAATTGTTTATTAAAAACCTCTAACAATCAGCCAGTCTGAAGAGGGAAACAACTGGTCATATTAATGGTTCGGGGTAGCCACAAGGCGTGAAACACCAAAAGGCCGGTTGAGGATCGTGGCGCAAGTCAACACCTCACCCCTCACCATTTTGTTGATCACCGAACAGCCCTTCCGTTTGGAACTTAAACCGCGAATACTTAAGCGTACGTCTAAAGATTGGGTAGCAGCACGCTCCCTTTTGGATTTGAATACACACTGACTACCAAAAGTTCCTCCATGACTATAAATATGAATCCAGTACGAGCTTTTAATCTAGTTTGTCGCTAAAATGGCTGAGACGATGAGAACATGAGTTCTCATTCACTGGGAACTTCTCTCCCCGCTTCACCTTATCAATTTGTAGATGATGAGAGCCATTCTGCAATATTTACGATATTATCGTAGCCAGCTTGTGGGAAATACTTTGCATATGAGCGAGGAAAGTTTTTTCCCCCTATATTCGCCGCAGCTCTCAGTCGGCTGGCGAAAGCTTTGGTATGATCGCTATTCCATTAGCTTGCTCATACATAGAGCTTCTCGCTTGTGGCTGCCGTTTACGTGCCATCTATATGTTGAAGCATCACAGCGGCATATTGGCCGCAACGTACATAGTTATCATGGTGTTGTTTATCTGCCGTAATGTACATTGGCTGACGCTTAGCGCTAAATGGTAGGCGGGAGTTCCACTCACTCGTTCATAACATTTCCTCCGGCAATTGGAAATAAGATTTAATGGTACTTGGGGAGTACATTAAATCAGTGTTCTTTTCTTAGAGACGTTCGTGTGAGAAGTAAAATCATTACAGTATGGGACCCACCGCATTGGCGGGCCTCATCACTATAATGAGCTGGCCATCGGGCGAGCTCACCTCTTTTGAAGTTTTTACAGGTACTCTTGCAGGGTAGAGTGACCTTCCACTCGCGTGCCCATTTATGGTAAAGTGTTATGTGATTCCATCACATAATACTCTAACATAAATAGGCCACGTTTATATTTTTCATTTTACAGGAAATTCATACAAATTATGTCTGTATGAGTTTTTCACTTAACTGGAAAATATATGACCATGTCTCCATTGGATCTTGATCCGGTGCACCGCTTCCACCTGGATGCCCCTCTGTTATTTGGGGGCCATGAGTATCGTAGGTAATGATGAATTTCTCTTAAGTCCGTCTGTTTTCTCCCGGCCCAGTTTGTTACTGGCTATAAGCGATTTCCACCCTTAGTAGTTAGGTTACTTTGGCCTCGACACCAGTCGACCCGCATTAGATCCTTTCAATTCGTGAATGCGTGTGTTTGTTTTGTAGTGGGTCCTTGTGCTGGGAAAAGAATCCACCCCACGACACCGCAATGTTAGCCTGCCAGCGCATTCATGCGTCCTCAGACAAGGCCAATCTCGGCGGATCCCATCATCCTCTTTTGCCCGGGTAGCAAACCATCGCTGCAGTCCTTTACGGATATGTTATCCTAACTATTTCACCACAAAATGGCTGTTCAATTACAGCACTAAAGAGCCGTAAATCTTTCACTAATATTTACTTCCACACTTCACCATATGGATTACTTAAATCATCACAATTTGAGCGAATGCTCCATCACTGATAATCAATATCAGAAAAATTTTCCGAATATCATTCTGCACCTCACAGGATGGATTTCTTGGATCTTATCCATTTGAGCGATTGCTCTACCACTGATTATGAATATCATAAGAAATTTCTGACTATCACTTCGTGGAGTTTGAAAATTCGTCATTCTAAGGATATACGATGATAATGACCTCGAGCAGGAACAAAAGTAACCCCGCAAAATATCGTCTTGATAGTGCCGCATACAACTCAAGTATTTCGCACCCATTTTTCTGTGTGCGAATCCCCGGTCGCCGGCATGATTCTTGCAGACGTCCGCTATATGTGGCGATCAGAAACAGACTTCTCGATCCGCCCAAGCAGATCTATCACTTCATTCTAATCGCCACCGTACGGTAAAATGCCGCAACGGCGGGCGGTTTGTGAGGAGCCTCTCATCCATCCACTGTAGATTGCATTCGGCAATGCAATTCCGAATTTTAATTGCAGATTTGAATTATTAAATTAATATAAGATAATAAGGTAGAAAAATTTAAATAATAATAAAAAGATAAATATCATAAGGAATATAAAAATATAAATTTAAAATATGAAAAAATTATTTGAAACTTATATCTATCATAAGAAATTAGTTTTTTTAATTTCATAATTTACAAAACTATAAATTTGAATATTTAATTTTTCAAATGTGTAAGTAAAATTTGTATCAGTGTTATGCCAGTTTTCGAGCAGTTTGCTTAGGCAACTGCTCAATTACTACATACCACACTACAATTTTGTTTCACCTTACTACGTACGTTCTGTACAATTATTGAGATTACGTTTATCTGACAAGTTACACCACAGGGTTGAGACACAGATGGTGTTGACCCACATTTTTGAGGATTAGAGCGTGATGATCGCACTATGATTGGTTAGGACCTGTTTGTTTCAACCAGCTGTATGTTTCACACTGGCTCTTGTCAATCAGGATATTTGTTTACTTAAATTTTTACACTTAAAAGAGAGTTAAGGTGCTCCCCTCTCCCCTAACTTTTAACACTAACATATCCCAATCCATTTCTTAGTAAAAACCATAATCTTGTGCACACTCTGGACCTGAAAACCATTCAGCCTGGCCCAAATGGGCAGCATATCTAACCCACTGCCCAGTGCTTTAATTTCTACCTAGCCCATTCATAGACCGGATTTTACTTCGGTTGTCACGGAATGAAAAAAAATAAATTCTTGACTTGAATCCCACCGATTAAAAAGAGTTTCAGAGTCGAAGCCACGTGTTTTATGAATCAAAACGTCGGGAAGCAAATCTTTATGTATTTCGTTAATGATAGCTATTGGTTTCACTAACATATATTTCGCTGCACTAGATTTTTCAAATTTCTAACTTATGGCACCAGCTTCACCGAATGATTTCTCACGTGTCAGTGCATGTAAGCATAACTATTTTCACTACAAGAATTCTTTAAGCTATACTCACCAAAATTTAACAATTCTAATCACTCGGTATCCACTTGTAAGACTACTTTTAAATTTCCGATACTAAATTAGAAGCGTTCTTGAATCAAAGAAATGTCACTTATTGACAAAACAAAAGAAAAAGTGCACAGCTGATACATCACCACCATTTTAACTATATGCAACATGCCATCGATTTTCAGAACCTAGCCATTATATTACCGTCACCTTCGTAATATAAAAACCATTTTTGTAAAATAGATAACGTATTATAGAGATAATGTGACAGCAATGTATTAGCTGAGCACTTTCGCTAATGTGCTTTTGTAAATAAGTGACATTTCTTCGACTCAAGAACGCTTCGAATTTAGTATAGAAATTTTAAAAGTAGTTCAAGTGGAAACCGTGTGGTTTGAATTGTCAAATTTCGGTGAGTGGTGCTGTAATGAAAACAATAGAGTTCACTAACATATATGCATTAAAGTTTAAGTGACACCGATACCATAGTACAATAACAAACAAGTACGGGCAGCTCATACAAATTTTCCAATAACGGGATTTGCTGACGCATGCATTAGATACAAAATGGCAACATACGAATGATTCAACGAAAGTAGAAGAGAGGAGAAATACTGCACGTTAGATGAAAAGAGGAGTCGACGATTTCTTCGTTCATTTAAACGGATATTTTTCTGGTCAAAAGGTAATGTCATTAATGTCAATACGATTAGGCCGGAAGATATGAACACGGCGTTAGACAGTAATTAAAACTCTGAATGTAATTTGTATTTCCCAGTTTTAATCGCCTTGGTGCTCTTCACACAAATTGTTTTGGTACGTAGTATTTAACGAATGAAAGGATGTCCGTTTAGGACTGTAGCGGTAGACTGCTGCCTCAGCGAGTAAAATTTCCATGCTCAGCTGGGATGGCCTTACCAAGCGACGCGTAAGTGTGCTAGCAGCTAGTGTTGCAGTGTCGTAGGGCGGGTTCTTTCCGCGTTCGCAAGGGCTCACTACAAAGAATTTCACGCTCACGACTTTTTATCAAAGGTCGATCCGGTACACATCTAACAGGTGCAAAAGACCGAAGGACATTACAACGGTGAGACGTGACGACCTTTACGTTTAACTGCATGTGAGGTCGGACACGCGCGACTTCAAGGTCTTGAATGGTCTACCGTAAGAAACTGCTTTTCTCAATATTCATTCGCAAGCTATTGAATGGCTTTGATTTTAATATCTCACCAACACAATCATTTGTAGCGTTTGCTGATGATCTAATCATCTATACGGTAGAACGGAAAGCTACAATAGTTCAGAGCAATCTTCAAAAATGTTTAATGATGTGCACCTCTACACCGACATCGATTTTCATTCGATGCGCAAAAGTGTGAAGCAATTTGTTTTGGACAACGCTGCAGGGGGCCAGTTAATACCTGAAACGTAATTGGAAGTACTTCCACATTACGGCTGGTGAGGGTGATTATGTATGGAATGCCGATTCTAACGCACTATTTTCATACAAACTTTAAATGTTGTCGAGGACCTGTGTCTTGGATGTGTGGGCGCATGTATAAGGGTGATATAGGTGGCTGCTTGAGATAAGAAGATGTGAGTCCGGGATACATGTGGATCCCTTGGGTGTGTGCCTTGTGTGTTTGGGTGCGTGTATTAGGAGTATAGTTAGGTGCCTTAGGTATACGGATATTAGGTTGGTATAGTCGGATGCCTGGGATGAGTATGTGCAGGTCTTAGATAAGTATAGATCCGTGTCCTGATAAGGTGTCTTGGCTATGTAGGTAAGATTCCTGGATTCAGATGTAGGTGGTTGGTTGCCAGTCTCCCATATAAACTAGAAAATTGGTTCCTATCCAGGATAGTCATATGTATTGAGTTGAAAAGCGCTTACAGCGGTCGATTAACTTATTTATACTCTCATACAAGACTATTAGACTATTGGAGTAATAGGCAAAAGTCTTATATTGATGGGTTCGTCTCAGATTAATTGGTATTACCCTTGTCTTAGTTATACAATTAATCATAACTGTAGTGCAAAGGAGATCCATGTCTAGAGTTACTAGCTTGAAGTATTAGGGTTGCTGATTAATTAGGGAAACTCTCTGGATAGGTGGTGCTCCGGGCAATTGGTTTGGTGGCTGTAGGACTTGCGATCCTTTAGCGTTCGGGTCAAGAGATTTGCTTGATCATATTAAGCGTGCTGGACGTTTTTTATGCCGCGAGCCATTGCGTGGTGGCGGCGGGTGTTGCTATAGATGGGTAACTTTGCATTATTGATGGACAATGGGTTTGCCTTTCCGCAGGTGCTTTAAGGTATGAGAATTTACCTCGTGGGTGCTTGCTTAAGGGACATTTTGCTGCTCGATTGCTGTATGTGGCTGAGGATGGACGGCAGCGTGTGGAAATGAATAATTTGCTTGATTATGTTAGGCGTGCGGGAAGTTTTTATGGCGTAAGTTGTTGAGTGGTGACGGAGGACGCTGCTATAGATGGGTGACTTAGCATTATGGATGGGTGACGGGTTTGCATTTCGACGGGTGTTCTAAGGCATGGGAATTTACTCTGTGGGTGCTTGCTTAAAGTGCGTATTGCTCATCGATTGATGTATGTGGTTAAGGATGGATGGCGTTGTGGGCGAGAAAACGTCGCGCGTGTTAGTTGCTAGAGGATGTTATTTGAGGTGTAGATTCCCACCGCGGTGAGCCATAGAAATTTGCTTCGTCAGTGTGTGGGTAAGTCTCCTCGTTGCTCATCGAAGGGCTAATGTGCATTACTTGTTGGAGGAAGGTGATTGGGGTGTAGGTTCGCTCAGCGATGAATGCTGTTAGGCATGGAAATTGACGTCGGGGACGCGTGGCGTATATGTAATTGATTTTGCTTGTCAAGAGTAGTGTTTCGTATACATAGACTTGCCTGTCGGTGACAGTTTTAAGGCACCGGAATCTATAGCGGGGAAGAGAAATAGCATAGCATACGTTACATTATAAGGTGAATTTGCTTGTTGGAGGCGGTCATGTTTGCTTGGCGAGATAAAAATGTGCGTTATACGTTGCTTCGCGATGTTAATTGGTAGGATTGCTACAGTTTTTTTTGTTTTGTTGGCCATGGGCAGCGGATCACATGATGCGCGACATTGAGACGTATTTTCACAAATGCCCATTCATAGATACGCCTAATTTGCCGAACATTGTTTACATTGATCTTTTTCGGTTTCTTTTTGCTTGGGTACGTCGTTTCTTTGTTCTGAGACTCATTGCTATTATACATTATTGCTTTTATTGGTTCTATGTCAGTAGCCCTTTAAGGATCGCCCACAATGTATTTTGTTTGGTTAGACTACTATGCTTATTGCTCAAATCTATGGATGCGGTGAAAGAGATCTTAATGTTTGTTGTAATGCGTTCTTGATATTTAGTCTAGCATTAAGTTTTTGTTTGCTTGGAGCAGCATGTTGTTTGTCCTCACCATTATCACTTATTTCTGAAACCAGTTTCTATACTTCATTCTCTAAATTCATTATTATGTAGACGTATGGCATTATATTCATTCCTTCATTTTCTCTTTACTATAGGATGCTCATTAGTTTTGTTCAAAAATTCTAATAATTTCTTCCAAGACGAGTTATTTTTCCAAATACATGATCTTGTAGTATATGAGATGGTGATAATTTTGTTCGTACATCGTATCATTTGTATATAATTTTTCCCTTTTGATAAGCGCATGGTAAAGATGCTTTATTTTTTAGATCACTGTGTTGACATGTATGTTTTGGGTATCTATTCTAAATTTGAGATTATTTACGGATGTTGCCTAGGAAAGATGTTACGGCTTATGGCTTCTGGAATGCTACTTTTTTATGAAGTTTATGTATGATGGATTTAGGGATCGTCATGATGATCCTAATGAGTGGGAATATTTACGCATTTTCACCGATAATTTGTTATTACATACTGAAAGGATGAATCATATAGAAAAAAGTAAAATGCGGTAGATCATTGACATTAGGGGTTTGTTGGTATTATGTTATTATTCGTTGTTTTTGCGCAGAATGCATGTAAAATATTTCTCGTCATTATATTCATGCACTGGATTGAATCAATTTTTATATTTACTTTAAGTTACGTGTTGCTTTTGTGCGTCTGTATTATTTAGTTTAGCTAGTTTCAAGAGTGTCAGTGTAATATAGAGTAAAAGTGTTTTTTTGTGCTTGTCTTATATTCTTCACATCATGGTTTCTAGTATCGAAAAATTATTTATGTTCGAATTTATCTAGTATGATTTTTTCGACATTTCCGAATTTCGTTAGCCCTACTTTCATCAGGAACTTATTGATGTTTTAAGTATGAGAATTTTTAATTGGTTGTCTCCTTAGGAAAATGATGCATGCTTGCATAATGCCATTTAGTTGATACTTTTTGGATGCATGAGAACTTACAAACCTCATATTTTGTATGCTTGCATTAAGCGTAAAGTCATTGCTGCTATGTTCGCATACATTTTCGATATTTGAGTATTAAGTAAAATACGTATTTACTACATTTAAATATGCTTGATTGATCATCATAGGGATTTTTGGGTATGCTCATTGACATGTTCAAGTATTATTTTCACATAAACAAAGTATCTCCTTTTAGAGTTGTTTCTTATCAGGACTTTATTTTGTCTAGATGCTTGTTCGATTTTTTATATGTTTGAAGGAGATTTAATTAGTTTTCAACATAAGGGGTATGTTTTGGATGAGCCCACTGCTACTATAGTTCACTTAGACTAATGATTGTGTAAGATATTTCGGTATAGGTAACGATGTGTGGTAGCGTATGAGTTTATGGTAGACTATTTTTAGATCGATCTCATCGCACCATGTATGTATATACAAGTGGCATGTGTTATGAAGTGTTCTTGATAACGATGGTCGCAAGTCGTGGTAGTATATTAAGGGATGATTATTACTTTGTTTGTTAAGGGATGATTATTACTTTGTTTGTCTGCAAGTAATTAAATGAACAGATGTACATTCGAGTAAAATGAACTCATGAAGGATTTTTTGTCCATCGTTAGATATTTATAAATGGTAGAGTTAGGTGTTTAATATTTGGAAGTTTAGGATATGCCAGGAATATTTAGATCATTATGCTTGGTTGTTTGCTTGAAATGTGGTAGAACAGTTGATAAAATTAAAAAAACTGTTTATTAGATATTTTCCCACCTATATTTCCACATTTAAGCATATTATTCTCTATACGTATTCGATATCAGGAAAAATATCCTGGTACTCTTCTAGAAAATATAGGATGACCATTGTAATAGATCTTATCGCGTTGAAAGTGTATTAACCTCTGACCTATTTATTTTCTTGACGTTTTTGGAATGGATGGATTTAGGATCACTGTTTTGCTGAATTTTACAAACTTCATGATAATCCGTAGAATAATATATAGCCTAGTGATAAAAAAAACACCTGCTGACACACTTTAAAATGCTCTTTGTGTTTAAATTAACATATATTCATGTCCTAGTTTGTTCAATTCAACGTAGAAAAGGATCTGTTTCTCAATAAACTTCAGTATTTTATAGATTAAAGAGAATATTCTTGGTTACCATACCTTTCACAGTAGTATGCAGTTTATCATACCTGAATGTACAATTTTCTAATGAATTATTGCTTTTAGTAAAGTAAAACACTATTTATAGCGTTTGTAGTAGTTTGTAGTTTATGTTTACAAATGAAGTTTGATTTGGGTTGAAGAAGTACGCTTTTTTCTCTGCATCTTGCACAATATTGGTCATAGTATTCCTTCACACAATTGGTAAGCGAATTGTTATATTGCATGACAATTTTGAAAAAATCCATCAAAATGAAAAGAGTGAAGAGCTCGAGATATTTAAGTATTATTCTCTCACCTCCAATAGGTATGTAGAAGAGTTCAAGAAGTCCAAGCTGATTTGCAGGGAATCCATCTATTCTATCCTTGAGACCAATGAGGTAATAGCGAAGTGAATTGACTGTTATCTAACTCCAACTGATTTCGTCCACTGAATTGAAAGATCATTTTCGCTTGAAATGTTAGCGGGTCAAATCTACGTATAACTTTACTTTTGTGGAAACCTTTTATTAATATAGTATGTATAGTTCAGCAAGAGGTTTTTCTCATAGATTCGCTGTTTTTCTCGATTCTTTTTTAGTTTCTTCCTTTTCTTGTTCACTTTTCTGGCTGAATTAGTCTTATTAGTCTGGCTGGCCTTTTTTCTGACTAGCTGACGAATTTACTGGATCTGCTCCGATCATTTTAAATGACTGCTTCTAGTAGTAAAACTAAAGATGTATATTTGTTACACCAGCATATATATTCATTTCTTTGAATTTTTAGATGGAGGGGGAGTCAAGTTCAATATGTGTTGATAATTCTTTGGTATAAGTGAGCATGTTCAACCCGTTGATGCTGTAATGTAGCTTACTCTCATGATTTAAATTGAAAGATAAGAAAGTACTATGGAGTTAACACTTGAACCACCAAGCTAATAGGAGAAGGAGTCAGTAACAGGAACTGATATTTTGCTCTGTATTTTCTTTAGAATTTTTTGGAGCACTGCGGGCTACAATAGATACTCATAGGCTAATTAACTGTCTGTTTATCTGTAAAACTGTCTGTTTAGCTATCACTTTTGCTGATAAGTTGTCTATTTAAGCTGATACCCTGTCTTTTTAGTTGTTATGCTGTCTTCTGAGCTAACCATTCAGCTGATAAACCCGTCTGTTTAGCTGGTAAGCTTTCTATATAGTTATCTCTTTAGCGAATGCCCTGCCTGTTTGTTGATATGCTATCTCTCGCGTGGTCTATGTACCTGTCTTTAGTTGATAAGTTGAGTTTTGACCTAACGTGCTATCTTTCATTCGGTAAATTTATTTATTTATTGGTGATTATTTATTCATAAGAAAATTCTTATTGCTTTCCATACAGTCACAATCAGCATTTTTTTTGCCATACTTTAAATGTCATATGCTCGTTACGATTTACTTTATGCCTATAAGTTACCAAGACTGCATACTGATCATCTTCCAAGTTATTTGTAGGTGTACATTTGTCGGACGAGAATATTTACGTCTAGGATACTATTCTGGTGAACAAATCTTGATTAGCTGTTAGTTGCTCCAGAATTAATTGGTCTTATTTCACGCTGATATATTCTTCATAAGATTGAGTCAACAAACTCTTCTTTTTTTATGTGCGTCAGTTCTTTTCTTGACCCCTGTCCATCTAATCTATAGGATTTGATTTAATTTGTTCAGCCTTTTCATGCCTTCAGAGGACTTGCAGCCCATCATTATTTTTGAAGTTAAAAATAGTTGGGACTCTTACTGCCTGCTATGATGTTCCCTTGCATGGAAATCATGCTGCTACACTTATGGACTCATCCAAAATGCTCGGAAATCATATGATTCCTTTGATAAGCCATTTGAATCATTTTGTGAAGCACAAATTTGTTGAATAAATCTCCGCTTCATGCAAACTATTGCTAGAGCCTTGACATGAATTAATTTAGCCTGTTATTGAGTTAATGCATGAATGACTAGGGCCATGAATGCTCTGTTCAACAGTTGAGCAATGATCAACTTCACACTAATATGTTTTCTCTTTTGCACCTACTAACCCAATTACCTGGCAAACGCAAGGCAGCTTTCACTTTCACACATACTAACCGAGTTGATTAGTGAACAAAAGGCGGCAAAAGGCCTTACAGAGATGCAGGATAACCTTCTACCCAGCCTGCCTCATGCCATGCAGGCATAAATGATCGGTTATCATGCATGCCTGGCAAGGAGTAGGCTAGGTAGAAGGTAATCCTGCATCTCTGTGAGGCCCTTCACCGCCTTCTGCCCACTAGCTTAAAAATATTATAAAATATTAAAATTAAACAATAGTTCACTCAACATTTACATATGAAATATTAAAATTGTCGCATCGAACGTTAATATGCAATTTAATATTATTATATTATGCAACATCATACTATGTTTCCTACTTAATGTTCTTTTTGTTGTTTCCTGTTTCTTTCTTGTTGCTTAATAACTCATTTAATTACATTATGGATTAGAAAAGTGGTTTATATTCGATTTAATTTAAAACCCCCCCCAATGCTATGAAATAATGAAGTTGCTTTCATATTCAGAATTCCTTAAGGATCAAAATAACAGAAATTTTCTTGAAATACTGCATTGTAAACTATTTGAGGCATGTGTCAGGTATAAAAGGACTGTGGATGTTAGGGAATTGCTTTAATTAAAAGATAACACTGCTTTGTATCAGTAATGAATATTAACTATCCTTCACAAATTCACGTTAAAATATCTTTGACAATCATATCATACGATACGCTGTTCATTCGAGCCACTTACTTGGTTCGACTCGAGTAGCTAGAGAATACCAGTTCTAGGCCACTTTTTCCATACAAACTTCAAATGTTGTCGAGGGTGTGTGTCTTGGATGTCCGTATGTTCCGTTTCATTTCGTTCCCATTTAGAGTGGCATAAGTGGTTGCCTGGGATAGTAAGGTGCGAGTCCGCGATAGATGCGGGTTTCTTGGGTGGTTGCCGGTGAGGATGTGTGTTTTGGATGTCCGTATGTTCCGTTTCATTTCGTTCTTATTTAGAGCAGCATAAGTGGGTGCCTGGGATACTGTAGCAACCACGGAAGTCACCGCAGTTGCAGACATTAAGTAATTAGCAGAGAGGTGTGTAGCCCGGGGTGGCATACTGAGGCCGGCTAGTGCTCAGTCGTGTCGTGGGTCTTCCGGGACACCATCTGCTCGTGCTGAGCCACCTTACATAAAAACTAGCACAAAGGGAAAAGGATGGGAAAGGGGGAGGTCATTTTCAGAAATGAAAATAAGGTTTTTAATATGACATGGCCGTTTATTTAATTCAAACAAAAACAAAAGAAAAAAATTCTAAAAGTGAAATTTACAAATTTTAACTCCCCGTTTTAAATTTTATGCAAGCAGAATACAATTTATATACAATTTATTAACAAGAAAACAAAAGAAAATTATTTATTTGAGACAAAAACTAACAGTATATTTATACAAAAAAAAATCAAATAGTTACTTACACTTTCCTTGTTGAACTCCAAGCGCTCGGCGAAGAACAAAAGAAAGAAATTCGGGGCACCTGAAACTCAAACTTCAATTTAAAAATTAATGTGAACAAAGTCCAGAAATTAAAGCACTGAACGGCCACTTTTCGCAAGACGCTGATTCCACTTTCTTCACCAATTCACTACCCTTCATCCAATAGGATACTTTTGAATTCAACAAATTGAATGTTTTTTCCACAAAGTGCTTCACGGAAACTTTACTCTTCTTTTTATTCGTTTTTCTTCTCGTTTTTTTCATTAAATCAAATTAGGACACTTTTATACTTTACTTTTAAATGCCCAAATTCTTTCTTATTTTTTTTGATTTTATTTTCTACACAATTTCGGAATTGAGCCATTTTGGACCATTTTTATTCCCGATTCACTCCACAAACTAAGTTTTTATTTCCTCTTAAATTCACACTTAGCTCCACTCGCATACGCCACAAGCAAAATTTATTAGTTTTTATCTTGAATTTCCCACGTTTATAATTGAATTCAAATTCAAAATCACACGTTCCTTTTTTCCCCAATTTTAACCCCTCCAAAAATCAACTTTACCGCGCACAGGAAACACCCTTCTCTTGTCCAAATCCAAAATCTGACTCCGCAATTCCAACCACTTAATTTTCACCTTCCACCTTCATCCCATTCGATCCCGCAATCCCTTTTCCCAATTACCGCTGCCGCATCTGGGTAACGCAATCGAAGTTCATTACACTTCGATTCCGCTACCCACACATTTTTTTGTTCCCGTATCGACAATCGCAATAGTATCCATTGACTTGCATATATGGCAATTTACATCCCCAAGAATCGCTTGATTGAATGTAAAGTGTCACATATACATTACGAAAACTATTGATTTTGCCGATTCCCCAAAAAGAATACTTCCGTGCGCCCGAGAGAACTTGAACTCAGGGTTCCAGCAGACCCAAGATCGAGGACTCACGACGCAGCTAATGGTGCCATGGATTGTCGATCTCCCATTCATCTCATAAGCAACTTCAACGATGCATTTGGGCATGAGATTGAATTTTGTTAGTGAATCAGTGAATTCATTTTTGTTAGTATAAAAAAAAATAAAATTTGTTAGTGGGAATGGAATTAGTTAGTATTAAGGAAGGAATTAGGTTTTGTTAGGGAAAATGAATAGAATGAAATTTTGTTAGTGGGAATTAATAAATGGAACGCTGTTAGTGAGAAAATTGAAATTATTAGTATGTATTATTTTTTTCGTAGTTGTTAATAAGGAAAAAGGGTAGTATTGTGATGATGAGGGAGTAAAAATTAAAGGGAAAATGGAAAAATGTAAAAAAAAATAAATAAATTTATAGAGGAAAAGGTAGAAGTGCCGAAAGGGAGGTGGAAATATTACGGCGGCAGTTGAAGTTGCGAATGGGAGATAGTCGGTACGCCGGTATTCGCACAATACTAAGGTGCTAGTCCGAGGTAGGTGTGGATGTCATGGATGGTTGTGGGGAGGATATGTGTCTAGGGTATGTAGGTGTATGTATCAGATAAGTGTAGGTATAGGCAGATACTAGGGATGAGAAGGTGCAGGTTTAAGGTAAGTAAGAGCTCAGTGTCTTGGTTGAGTAGGTAAGCGTTCCGGGTTTTAGTAGCCTCTAGCGGTTAGTAGAACTAGTATTGATGGTTGTGTTCTAGAATAGACATATGTTTTTAGATGACGGATGCGCTTTCTTAGCCTAAGTAGCCTCTAATGGTAAATGGTGAAACTAGGCATATTGATTATAGTCTAGGATAGGCCCATATTTTCAATCAATAGATTAGAGCTCTAGATTTCTCAGCGGGCATTTATATTGGGTTAATATACAAATTTGAAATTAATGGGAGCTAGCCTTTGACGCTTTTAGCGATAGATAATTATACTATTCATGGTTGTTATTTCTCTATAGCGGAAGGATTTCTCATACATTCGTTGCTTATAGTCTTTGCATGGTTTCGTTATTCATCTTTGGTGGAAGCGTTTCTCGGGTCTTAAACGCTCCTAGTGGTTGATAGTTTTTTATCGATGGTCGTTTTAATGTATATGTTAGGAGGTCCATGTCTAGAGTTGATACCTTGAAGTATTAGGGTTGCTGATCAATTAGGGAAGCTCTGAAGATAGGAGGCGCTCTGGGCGGTTGTTCGCTTGTTGTAGGGCTTGAGATCCTTTAGCGTGTGTCACTTATTAAAGGCGTTTGGGGCGAGCGATTAACTTGATCACGTTAGGCGTGCTGGACTTTTTTATGATGCGAGTGGCTGCGTGGTGACGGCGGGCGTTTGTATAGATGGATGACTGCGATACTGATGGATGATGGACGTGCCCGTCAGCGCGTATTCTAAGCCGTGGGAATTTACTTCATGGGCGCTTGGATAGGGAACGCGTTGCAGCGATTGGTGTCTTTGGCTGCGTGTGGAAATTGCCGATTCGCTTGATCATGCTAGCCGTGCCGGAAGTTTTTATGATGCGAGTAGTTGTGCGGGATGGAGGGCGCTGCTATAGACGGGTGGCCTTGCATTATGGATGGGTGACGGGCTTGCCTTTCGACGGGTGCTCTAAAGCATGAGAATTTACTTAGTGGGTGCTTGCTTAAGGTATGTTTTGCTCCTCGTTTGATGTCTGTGGTTAAAAATGGACGGTATTGTAAATGTGATGCGCGTTGCTTGTTGGAGGAAGTAATTTGAGGTGCATGTTTCCACCGAGCCGTAGAAATTTGTCTCGCGAGCATTTGGTTAGAGAAGTGTTTCGTACGCATAGACTTCCCTGTCGGCGCGAGTTTTGGGGCATCGGAATCTACAGCGTGGAAGAGAAGTGGCATGGCATACATTGCATTACAATATAGTTTTGCTTGATGGAGGCGGTTTTTCTTGTTGTGTTGGCCGTGGGCAGCGGGTAACGTGATGCGCGGCATTGAGACGTGTTTTCATAAATGTCCATTCACAGATGCGCCTGTTCTAGTTTGCTGATTATTATTTACATTGATCGTTTTCGGTTTCTTTTTGCTCGGATACGTCGTTTCTTTGTTTTGTGCCTCAGTGCTATTGCATATTATTGCTTTTATCGGTTTCATGTTAATAGTACTTTAAGAATCGTCAACAATGTATTTAATTCGGTTAGACTACTATGTTGATTGCTCAAATCTATGGATGTAGTGAAAGAGATCTTAATGTTTGTTGTGATGCGTTCTTGATATTAAGTATAGTATTAAATTTTAGTTTGCTTGTGGCAGCATTTTGTTTGTCTTCATCATCATCGCTTATTTCTTAGAGCAGTTTCTATAATTCATTCTCTGATTTTACTATTATGTAGAAGTATGGCACTATATTCATTCGTTTTTTTTTTACTTTACTATAGGATGCCCATTGGTTTTGTTCAAAAATTCTAATAATTTCTTCCAAGACGAGATGGTGATAATTTTGTTCGTACATCATATGATTTGTCCCTTTTGATAAGTGCTTGAGTCTTTTTTTTTAGATCACTATGTTGAGATGTATGTTTTGGGTATCTATTCTAAATTTGAGATTATTGATGGATGTTGTATAGGAAAGATATTACGGTTTATGGCTTCTGGAATGCTACTTTTTTATGATGGATGTAGAAATCATCGTGGTGGTCCTAATGAGTAGGAATATAGACGCATTTTCATTGATAAATTTTGGGTACGTACTGAAAGGAAGAACGTAATATAGAAAAAAGTGAATGCGGTAGGTCATTGACATTAGGGGTTTGTTGGTATTATGGTATTATTCTTTGTTTATGCCCATAACGCATGGAAAAATATTTTTTAGTCATGCTAGTATTATAGGCATGCACTAGATTGAATAAATTTTTATATTTACTCTGAATTAGGTGCTGTTATTGTGGGTCTGTATTATTTAGTTTAGGTAGTTTCATGAGTGTCAGTATAATATAGAGTAAAACTATTATTTTATGCTTGTCTCATATTCTACACAGTATGTATGATTTTTTGACATTTCCGAATTTCTCTAGACATATTTTCATTTAGAACTTGTTGATGTTTTGATTATGATAATTTTTAATTTGTTATCTTCTTAGGAAAATGATGCATGCTTGGATGATGCCGTTAAGTTGATACTTTTCGGATGCATATTATCGCTTTTAATGCCTATATGATTGCATGAGAATTTACAAACCCCATACTTTGTGTGCTTGTATTAAGCGTAAAGTCACTTCAGCTATATTCATATACATTTTCAATATTTGAGCATTGTAAAATACGTATTTCCTACATTTTAAATATGCTAGATTTATCATCATAGGGATTTTCGGGTATGCTCATTGACATATTCAAGTATTATTTTCACATAAGTAAAATATATTCTTGTTGAGTTTTTTCTTATCAGAATTTTTTTCTGCTGGATGCTTGGTTGAATTTTTATAGGTTTGAAGAAGATCTAATTAGTTTTCAACATAAAGGGTATGTTTTGGGTTGGCGCACTGCTACTATAGATCACTTAGGCTAATGTTTATGTAAGATAGTTCGGTATAGATAACGATGTGTGGTAGCATATGAGTTTATGGTAGGCTATTTTTAGATCGATCTCATCGTATCTTGTATAGACAAGTAGCATATCTCGCAGTTTCGTACGAGGTGACCGATATACTCCTCAGGAGCTGCCACATCAGTCACCTCGGGGCAGCTCGACTGCGGGGTTCCAGATGACCACGAACCCATATATATATATATATATATATATATATATATATATATATATATATATATATATATATATATATATATATATATATGTTGCAGCATGGCAGTGCTGCAAGCTCTATCGAGCAGTAATTTCCACATTTACGCAGTGGTGGCGAACTTATAAGAAAATTTTGTTTGAGGATTGCTGGTTGTCCTAAGTGAAAGAACTACATTGTTCTTTCACCCGAGCATGCTATTATGTTGATAGCTAAAATGCTCGGGTGAAAGAACAATGTAGTATCTTTCACTTAGGACAACCAGCAATCCTCAAACAAAATTTTCTTATAAGTTCGCCACCACTGCGTAAATGTGGAAATTACTGCTCGATAGAGCTTACAGCACTGCCATGCTGCAACATATATATATATGGGTTCGTGGTCATCTGGAACCCCGCAGTTGAGCTGCCCCGAGGTGACTGATGTGGCAGCTCCTGAGGAGTATATCGGTCACCTCGTACGAAACTGCGCGATTTTTAATGGAACCAGCCTATATGCTGGAACCAGCTGAAGTCCATCGAGCGAATAATGCTATTATGTTGATAGCTAAAATGCTCGGGTGAAAGAACAATGTAGTTCTTTCACTTAGGACAACCAGCAATCCTCAAACAAAATTTTCTTTTAAGTTGCATATGTTATGAAGTGTTCATGATAAGGCTGGTCACGAGTCATTGTAGGATGTTAAGATATGATCATTACTTTCAGGACGTGTTTGTCTGCTAGTAATTTGATGAACAGATGTATACTTGAGTTGAATGAACTCATGCGGGGGTTTTTTTTTGTCCATCGCTTGATATTTTTGAATGGTAGAATTGAGTGTTTGATATTTGAGAGTATCAGATATGCTAGGAATGTTTAGGTTTTTTTTTTTTGGTTTGTTGTTTGAGGTATTTGTTTACTTGAGCAGTGTTAGATTAGTTGTTAAAATAAAAAGATTGTGTTTCTTTCTACTAGAAATAATTTATTGGGTAATGCTATTTTTTTGTTATATATATAAATAAATTTTCATACAATTTACAGGACATCTAATATATGGGTTGATATATTTATGAATTCTATAGCATATTGAAGGTTTATTCAGCTGCACTATTTCTGCTTTAGGACCATACAAATGTATAGGTAGTCCTCTCACGTCTTTTTTAATGTTTATTATACAATTTATATAGCAATTCAATATCCTCAGCATATAATTGTAGCTTATGTCCCCTTCACTCTAGTGCAAACTGTTGATGTTTCAATTCGAATTTCGTTTTGGTTGCATTTTATGAGAATAGTATGTTCCTTGATGAATTACTGGTGAGGATTTCCCGATACATTCTAATAGCGCCGGCCACCAGTTGGCTCTAATTTTGTTTGGACTATTTATACTACCCGATGCTATGAATTATTACTTTGTCGTATGTATGCGAGACTGCAGGAGTATGTACTGTTTTATTAGTTTAAAAATATTTCTTGTCTCTTGATCGTATGAATGACAAATGCATGTATCAGTGCCTGATGTCGTATTAGAGTTGGACCATTCACATATTTGGTAGTGTATTCCATGTTCATTAGATACTTTCTCGCCCATATTACCATATTTAAGCATATAATTCTCGATTCGTATTCGGTGTTCAGGAAAAATATCACGGTACACTTCCATGAAGTATAGGATAACCATTGTAATAGATCTTATCGCGGTGAAAGTGTATTGACCTATGTTTTCCTAGTTTTCTTGACGTCGTTTACGTTGGTTTGCTGAATTTTAAAAACCTCATAATAATCCGTAGAATTATATGTAGTCTAGTGATAGAAAAAACGACGTGCTGCCTTTAAGTTAACACACATTCATGTCCTAGTTTGTACAGTGCAGCTAAGATGAGGGTCTGTTTCTCAATATTAAATTTCAGTATTTTATAGACTCAAGAGATTATACTTGATTTCAAAGCCTTTCACAATAGTTTGTAGTTTACCAAGTCTCAATTTCCAATTTCCTTATGAATAATTCCTTTAAGTGAAGTAAAACAATGTTTATAGGGTTTTTAGTATTTTATTTCATCACATGGAAAATTAGATCGTAGTACTGGTATTTCATAAAAAAGCCTAGAGTAGTTTATATTTACAAATGATGTTTGAGTTGGAGTGAAGAAGTCGTTGATATCCAGTTTAAGTACGCTTTTTTCTCTGCATCTTGCACAATATTGGTCATAGTATTCCTTCACACAATCGGTAAGCAAATTGTTGTATTGCATGACAATGTTGAAAAAATCCATCAAGATGAAAAGCGTGCAGAGCTCGGGATGTTTAAGTATTAGTCTCTCTCCTCCAATAGGTATGTAGAAGAGTTCAAGAAGTCCAAGCTGATTTGCAGGGAACTCATCTACTCTATCCTTGAGATCAATGAGGTATTGGCGAAGTGAAGTCCATTGACTGTTATCTAACTCCAACTGATTTTGTCCACTGCATCGGAAGATTATTTTCGCTTGAAATGTCAGCGGGTCAAATCCAAGTATTACTTTGCTTTTGTGGAAGCCTTCATCAAGATAGTATGTATAGTTCAGCAAGAGGTTTTTCTCATAGATTCGCTGTTTTTCTCGATTCTTTTTTAGTTTCTTCTCTTTCTTGTTCACTTTTCTGGCTGAAGTAGCCTTATCAGTCTGGCTGGCCTTTTCATGCTTCTGACTGACTGACGAAGTTACTGGATCTGCTTGGTTCATTTTAAATGACTGCTTCTAGTAGTAAAACTAAAGATGTATATTTGTTACACCAGCATATATATTCACTTCTCTGCATTTACGGATGGAGTGGGGGCAAGTTCAATATGTGTTGATAATTCTATTGCATAAGTAAATATGTTTAGCCCTTGAATGCTGTAATGTTGCTTACTCTCATGATTTGAATTCAAAGATAAGAAAGTGCTATGGAGTTAAGATTTGAACCACCAAGCTAACAGGAGTAGGAGTCAGTAACAGGAAATGAGACTTTGCTCCGTATTTCCTTTAGAATTTTTAGGAGTACTGCTGGGCTACAATAGATTGCTTCTAGGCTAATTAGCTGTCTTTTTATCTGTTAAACTATCTATTTAGCTGTCACTTTTGCGGATGAGCTGTCTATCTTATGTGTAATGCTGTCTTTTAAGCCGATTCCCTGTCTGTTTAGCTGATATGCTATCCTCTTGAGCTGTCTATTTAGTTGTCACTTTTGCTGATGAGCTGTCTATTATATGTATAATGCTGTCTATGCAGTTGTCTATTTAGCTGATGCCCTGTCTGTTTAGTTGTTATGCTGTCTGCTGAGCTAACCGTTTAGCTGATAAACCCGTCTATTTAGCTGGTAAGTGGTCTATGTAGCTTTCTTTTTAACTGATGCCCTGTCTGCTTAGTTGATATGCTATCTCTTTAGCTGTCTGTATAGCTATCTTAAGTTAATAAGTTGAGCGTTTGACCTTACGTGCTATCTGCCATTCGGTAAATTCATTTGATTGTTGGTAATTATCTACCCATAAAAAAATTCTTACTTTCCATACAGTTGCAGTCAGCTTTTTTTTACATTTACTTTAAATGTCATATGCTCATCACGATTCACGTTGGGCCTATTGATTACCAAGACTGCATGTTGATCATCTTCCAAGTAATTCATAGGCATACATGGGTCAGACAAGAATCTTCACGTCTATGTTGCTCTTCTGGTGAACAAATCTTGATTAGGAGCAAGCCATTGTTATTTGTTCGAGAGTTCATTGATCTTATTTCACACTGATGCATTCTTCATAAGATTGAGTCAATACACACTTCTTTTTTCATGTGCATCAGTTTTTCTCTTGACCCCTGTCTATCTAATCTATAGGATCCTCTTTCTACAGCAATTCGATTTCAGTTCTCTAGGTTTTCATGTCTTCATAGGATTTGCGGCCTATAGGACCCTTATTGCCCACTATAATGTTCCATTGCATTGAAATTATGTTGCTACACTTATGAACTCATCCAATATGCCCAAAAATCATATGATCCCATGGATCAGTCATTTGAATCATTTTGTAAAGCACAAACTTGTGGAATAAATCTCTACTTCATGCAAACCATTGCTAGGGCCTTAACGTGAATTAGTTCAGCCTGTTGCTTAGTCGATGTATTAAGGCATGAAGTAGAGATTTATTCCACAAGTTTGTGCTTTACAAAATGATTCAAATGGCTGATCCATGGGATCATATGATTTTTGGGCACATTGGATGAGTTCATAAGTGTAGCAACATAATTTCAATGCAATGGAACATTATAGTGGGCAATAAGGGTCCCATAGGCCGCAAATCCTATGAAGACATGAAAACCTAGAGAACTGAAATCGAATTGCTGTAGAAAGAGGATCCTATAGATTAGATAGACAGGGGTCAAGAGAAAAACTGATGCACATGAAAAAAGAAGTGTGTATTGACTCAATCTTATGAAGAATGCATCAGTGTGAAATAAGATCAATGAACTCTCGAACAAATAACAATGGCTTGCTCCTAATCAAGATTTGTTCACCAGAAGAGCAACATAGACGTGAAGATTCTTGTCTGACCCATGTATGCCTATGAATTACTTGGAAGATGATCAACATGCAGTCTTGGTAATCAATAGGCCCAACGTGAATCGTGATGAGCATATGACATTTAAAGTAAATGTAAAAAAAAGCTGACTGCAACTGTATGGAAAGTAAGAATTTTTTTATGGGTAGATAATTACCAACAATCAAATGAATTTACCGAATGGCAGATAGCACGTAAGGTCAAACGCTCAACTTATTAACTTAAGATAGCTATACAGACAGCTAAAGAGATAGCATATCAACTAAGCAGACAGGGCATCAGTTAAAAAGAAAGCCACATAGACCACTTACCAGCTAAATAGACGGGTTTATCAGCTAAACGGTTAGCTCAGCAGACAGCATAACAACTAAACAGACAGGGCATCAGCTAAATAGACAACTGCATAGACAGCATTATACATATAATAGACAGCTCATCAGCAAAAGTGACAACTAAATAGACAGCTCAAGAGGATAGCATATCAGCTAAACAGACAGGGAATCGGCTTAAAAGACAGCATTACACATAAGATAGACAGCTCATCCGCAAAAGTGACAGCTAAATAGATAGTTTAACAGATAAAAAGACAGCTAATTAGCCTAGAAGCAATCTATTGTAGCCCAGCAGTACTCCTAAAAATTCTAAAAGAAATACGGAGCAAAGTCTCATTTCCTGTTACTGACTCCTACTCCTGTTAGCTTGGTGGTTCAAATCTTAACTCCATAGCACTTTCTTATCTTTGAATTCAAATCATGAGAGTAAGCAACATTACAGCATTCAAGGGCTAAACATGTTTACTTATGCAATAGAATTATCAACACATATTGAACTTGCCCTTAATACATCGACTAAGCAACAGGCTGAACTAATTCATGTTAAGGCCTTAGCAATGGTTTGCATGAAGTAGAGATTTATTCCACAAGTTTGTGCTTTACAAAATGATTCAAATGGCTGATCCATGGGATCATATGATTTTTGGGCATATTGGATGAGTTCATAAGTGTAGCAACATAATTTCAATGCAATGGAAAACATTATAGTGGGCAATAAGGGTCCCATAGGCCGCAAATCCTATGAAGACATGAAAACCTAGAGAACTGAAATCGAATTGCTGTAGAAAGAGGATCCTATAGATTAGATAGACAGGGGTCAAGAGAAAAACTGATGCACATGAAAAAAGAAGTGTGTATTGACTCAATCTTATGAAGAATGCATCAGTGTGAAATAAGATCAATGAACTCTCGAACAAATAACAATGGCTTGCTCCTAATCAAGATTTGTTCACCAGAAGAGCAACATAGACGTGAAGATTCTTGTCTGACCCATGTATGCCTATGAATTACTTGGAAGATGATCAACATGCAGTCTTGGTAATCAATAGGCTCAACGTGAATCGTGATGAGCATATGACATTTAAAGTAAATGTAAAAAAAAGCTGACTGCAACTGTATGGAAAGTAAGAATTTTTTTATGGGTAGATAATTACCAACAATCAAATGAATTTACCGAATGGCAGATAGCACGTAAGGTCAAACGCTCAACTTATTAACTTAAGATAGCTATACAGACAGCTAAAGAGATAGCATATCAACTAAGCAGACAGGGCATCAGTTAAAAAGAAAGCCACATAGACCACTTACCAGCTAAATAGACGGGTTTATCAGCTAAACGGTTAGCTCAGCAGACAGCATAACAACTAAACAGACAGGGCATCAGCTAAATAGACAACTGCATAGACAGCATTATACATATAATAGACAGCTCATCAGCAAAAGTGACAACTAAATAGACAGCTCAAGAGGATAGCATATCAGCTAAACAGACAGGGAATCGGCTTAAAAGACAGCATTACACATAAGATAGACAGCTCATCCGCAAAAGTGACAGCTAAATAGATAGTTTAACAGATAAAAAGACAGCTAATTAGCCTAGAAGCAATCTATTGTAGCCCAGCAGTACTCCTAAAAATTCTAAAAGAAATACGGAGCAAAGTCTCATTTCCTGTTACTGACTCCTACTCCTGTTAGCTTGGTGGTTCAAATCTTAACTCCATAGCACTTTCTTATCTTTGAATTCAAATCATGAGAGTAAGCAACATTACAGCATTCAAGGGCTAAACATGTTTACTTATGCAATAGAATTATCAACACATATTGAACTTGCCCTTAATACATCGACTAAGCAACAGGCTGAACTAATTCATGTTAAGGCCTTAGCAATGGTTTGCATGAAGTAGAGATTTATTCCACAAGTTTGTGCTTTACAAAATGATTCAAATGGCTGATCCATGGGATCATATGATTTTTGGGCATATTGGATGAGTTCATAAGTGTAGCAACATAATTTCAATGCAATGGAAAACATTATAGTGGGCAATAAGGGTCCCATAGGCCGCAAATCCTATGAAGACATGAAAACCTAGAGAACTGAAATCGAATTGCTGTAGAAAGAGGATCCTATAGATTAGATAGACAGGGGTCAAGAGAAAAACTGATGCACATGAAAAAAGAAGTGTGTATTGACTCAATCTTATGAAGAATGCATCAGTGTGAAATAAGATCAATGAACTCTCGAACAAATAACAATGGCTTGCTCCTAATCAAGATTTGTTCACCAGAAGAGCAACATAGACGTGAAGATTCTTGTCTGACCCATGTATACCTATGAATTACTTGGAAGATGATCAACATGCAGTCTTGGTAATCAATAGGCCCAACGTGAATCGTGATGAGCATATGACATTTAAAGTAAATGTAAAAAAAAGCTGACTGCAACTGTATGGAAAGTAAGAATTTTTTTATGGGTAGATAATTACCAACAATCAAATGAATTTACCGAATGGCAGATAGCACGTAAGGTCAAACGCTCAACTTATTAACTTAAGATAGCTATACAGACAGCTAAAGAGATAGCATATCAACTAAGCAGACAGGGCATCAGTTAAAAATAAAGCTACATAGACCACTTACCAGCTAAATAGACGGGTTTATCAGCTAAACGGTTAGCTCAGCAGACAGCATAACAACTAAACAGACAGGGCATCAGCTAAATAGACAACTGCATAGACAGCATTATACATATAATAGACAGCTCATCAGCAAAAGTGACAACTAAATAGACAGCTCAAGAGGATAGCATATCAGCTAAACAGACAGGGAATCGGCTTAAAAGACAGCATTACACATAAGATAGACAGCTCATCCGCAAAAGTGACAGCTAAATAGATAGTTTAACAGATAAAAAGACAGCTAATTAGCCTAGAAGCAATCTATTGTAGCCCAGCAGTACTCCTAAAAATTCTAAAAGAAATACGGAGCAAAGTCTCATTTCCTGTTACTGACTCCTACTCCTGTTAGCTTGGTGGTTCAAATCTTAACTCCATAGCACTTTCTTATCTTTGAATTCAAGTCATGAGAGTAAGCAACATTACAGCATTCAAGGGCTAAACATGTTTACTTATGCAATAGAATTATCAACACATATTGAACTTGCCCCCACTCCATCCGTAAATGCAGAGAAGTGAATATATATGCTGGTGTAACAAATATACATCTTTAGTTTTACTACTAGAAGCAGTCATTTAAAATGAACGGAGCAGATCCAGAAACTTCGTCAGTCAGTCAGAAGCATGAAAAGGCCAGCCAGACTGATAAGGCTACTTCAGCCAGAAAAGTGAACAAGAAAGAGAAGAAACTAAAAAAGGGATTATTATGAGGTTTTTAAAATTCAGCAAACCAACGTAAACGACGTCAAGAAAACTAGGAAAACAGAGGTCAATACACTTTCACCGCGATAAGATCTATTACAATGGTTATCCTATACTTCATGGAAGTGTACCGTGATATTTTTCCTGAACACCGAATACGAATCGAGAATTATATGCTTAAATATGGTAATATGGGCGAGAAAGTATCTAATAAACATGGAATACACTACCAAAGATGTGAATGGTCCAACTCTAATACGACATCCGGCACTGATACATGCATTTGTCATTCATACGATCAAGAGACAAGAAATGTTTTTAAACTAATAAAACAGTACATACTCCTGCAGTCTCGCATACATATGACAAAGTAATAATGCATAGCATCGGGTAGTATAAATAGTCCAAACAAAATTAGAGCCAACTGGTGGCCAGCGTTATTAGAATGTATCGGGAAATCCTCACCAGTAATTCATCAAGGAACATACTATTCTCATAAAATGCAACCAAAACGAAATTCGAATTGAAACATCAACAGTTTGCACTAGAGTGAAGGGGACATAAGCTACAATTATATGCTGAGGATATTGAATTGCTATATAAATTGTATAATAAACATTAAAAAAGACGTGAGAGGACTACCTATACATTTGTATGGTCCTAAAGCAGAAATAGTGCAGCTGAATAAACCTTCAATATGCTATAGAATTCATAAATATATCAACCCATATATTAGATGTCCTGTAAATTGTATGAAAATTTATTTATATATATAACAAAAAAATAGCATTACCCAATAAATTATTTCTAGTAGAAAGAAACACAATCTTTTTATTTTAACAACTAATCTAACACTGCTCAAGTAAACAAATACCTCAAACAACAAACCAAAAAAAAAAACCTAAACATTCCTAGCATATCTGATACTCTCAAATATCAAACACTCAATTCTACCATTCAAAAATATCAAGCGATGGACAAAAAAAAACCCCCGCATGAGTTCATTCAACTCAAGTATACATCTGTTCATCAAATTACTAGCAGACAAACACCTCCTGAAAGTAATGATCATATCTTAACATCCTACAATGACTCGTGACCAGCCTTATCATGAACACTTCATAACATATGCTACTTGTCTATACAAGATACGATGAGATCAATCTAAAAATAGCCTACCATAAACTCATATGCTACCACACATCGTTATCTATACCGATAAACATTAGCCTAAGTGATCTATAGTAGCAGTGCGCCAACCCAAAACATACCCTTTATGTTGAAAACTAATTAGATCTTCTTCAAACCTATAAAAATTCAACCAAGCATCCAGCAGAAAAAAATTCTGATAAGAAAAAACTCAACAAGAATATATTTTACTTATGTGAAAATAATACTTGAATATGTCAATGAGCATACCCGGAAATCCCTTTGATGATAAATCTAGCATATTTAAAATGTAGGAAATACGTATTTTACAATGCTCAAATATTGAAAATGTATATGAATATAGCTGAAGTGACTTTACGCTTAATACAAGCACACAAAGTATGGGGTTTGTAAATTCTCATGCAATCATATAGGCATTAAAAGCGATAATATGCATCCGAAAAGTATCAACTTAACGGCATCATCCAAGCATGTATCATTTTCCTAAGAAGATAACAAATTAAAAATTATCATAATCAAAACATCAACAAGTTCTAAATGAAAATATGTCTAGAGAAATTCGGAAATGTCAAAAAATCATACATACTGTGTAGAATATGAGACAAGCATAAAATAATAGTTTTACTCTATATTATACTGACACTCATGAAACTACCTAAACTAAATAATACAGACCCACAATAACAGCACCTAATTCAGAGTAAATATAAAAATTTATTCAATCTAGTGCATGCCTATAATACTAGCATGACTAAAAAATATTTTTCCATGCGTTATGGGCATAAACAAAGAATAATACCATAATACCAACAAACCCCTAATGTCAATGACCTACCGCATTCACTTTTTTCTATATTACGTTCTTCCTTTCAGTACGTACCCAAAATTTATCAATGAAAATGCGTCTATATTCCTACTCATTAGGACCACCACGATGATTTCTACATCCATCATAAAAAAGTAGCATTCCAGAAGCCATAAACCGTAATATCTTTCCTATACAACATCCATCAATAATCTCAAATTTAGAATAGATACCCAAAACATACATCTCAACATAGTGATCTAAAAAAAAAAGACTCAAGCACTTATCAAAAGGGACAAATCATATGATGTACGAACAAAATTATCACCATCTCGTCTTGGAAGAAATTATTAGAATTTTTGAACAAAACCAATGGGCATCCTATAGTAAAGTAAAAAAAAAAAACGAATGAATATAGTGCCATACTTCTACATAATAGTAAAATCAGAGAATGCATTATAGAAACTGCTCTAAGAAATAAGCGATGATGATGAAGACAAACAAAATGCTGCCACAAGCAAACTAAAATTTAATACTATACTTAATATCAAGAACGCATCACAACAAACATTAAGATCTCTTTCACTACATCCATAGATTTGAGCAATCAACATAGTAGTCTAACCGAATTAAATACATTGTTGACGATTCTTAAAGTACTATTAACATGAAACCGATAAAAGCAATAATATGCAATAGCACTGAGGCACAAAACAAAGAAACGGCGTATCCGAGCAAAAAGAAACCGAAAACGATCAATGTAAATAATAATCAGCAAACTAGAACAGGCGCATCTGTGAATGGACATTTATGAAAACACGTCTCAATGCCGCGCATCACGTTACCCGCTGCCCACGGCCAACACAACAAGAAAAACCGCCTCCATCAAGCAAAACTATATTGTAATGCAATGTATGCCATGCCACTTCTCTTCCACGCTGTAGATTCCGATGCCCCAAAACTCGCGCCGACAGGGAAGTCTATGCGTACGAAACACTTCTCTAACCAAATGCTCGCGAGACAAATTTCTACGGCTCGGTGGAAACATGCACCTCAAATTACTTCCTCCAACAAGCAACGCGCATCACATTTACAATACCGTCCATTTTTAACCACAGACATCAAACGAGGAGCAAAACATACCTTAAGCAAGCACCCACTAAGTAAATTCTCATGCTTTAGAGCACCCGTCGAAAGGCAAGCCCATCACCCATCCATAATGCAAGGCCACCCGTCTATAGCAGCGCCCTCCATCCCGCACAACTACTCGCATCATAAAAACTTCCGGCACGGCTAGCATGATCAAGCGAATCGGCAATTTCCACACGCAGCCAAAGACACCAATCGCTGCAACGCGTTTCCTATCCAAGCGCCCATGAAGTAAATTCCCATGGCTTAGAATACGCGCTGACGGGCACGTCCATCATCCATCAGTATCGCAGTCATCCGTCTATACAAACGCCCGCCGTCACCACGCAGCCACTCGCATCATAAAAAAGTCCAGCACGCCTAACGTGATCAAGTTAATCGCTCGCCCCAAACGCCTTTAATAAGTGACACACGCTAAAGGATCTCAAGCCCTACAACAAGCGAACAACCGCCCAGAGCGCCTCCTATCTACAGAGCTTCACTAATTGATCAGCAACCCTAATACTTCAAGGTATCAACTCTAGACATGGACCTCCTAACATATACATTAAAACGACCATGGATAAAAAACTATCAACCACTAGGAGCGTTTAAGACCCGAGAAACGCTTCCACCAAAGATGAATAACGAAACCATGCAAAGACTATAAGCAACGAATGTATGAGAAATCCTTCCGCTATAGAGAAATAACAACCATGAATAGTATAATTATCTATCGCTAAAAGCGTCAAAGGCTAGCTCCCATTAATTTCAAACTTGTATATTAACCCAATATAAATGCCCGCTGAGAAATCTAGAGCTCTAATCTATTGATTGATAATATGGGCCTATCCTAGACTATAATCAATATGCCTAGTTTCACCATTTACCATTAGAGGCTACTTAGGCTAAGAAAGCGCACCCGTCATCTGAAGACATATGTCTATTCTAGAACACAACCATCAATACTAGTTCTACTAACCGCTAGAGGCTACTAAAACCCGGAACGCTTACCTACTCAACCAAGACACTGAGCTCTTACTTACCTTAAACCCGCACCTTCTCATCCCTAGTATCTGCCTATACCTACACTAATCTGATACATACACCTACATACCCTAGACACATATCCTCCCCACAACCATCCATGACATCCACACCTACCTCGGACTAGCACCTTAGTATCCCAGGCACCCACTTATGCTGCTCTAAATAGGAATGAAATGAAACGGAACATACGGACATCCAAAACACACATCCTCGCCGGCAACCACCCAAGAAACCCGCATCTATCGCGGACTCGCACCTTACTATCCCAGGCAACCACTTATGCCACTCTAAATGGGAACGAAATGAAACGGAACATACGGACATCCAAGACACACACCCTCGACAACATTTGAAGTTTGTATGGAAAAAGTGGCCTAGAACTGGTATTCTCTAGCTACTGACTCGACTCCACTAACTGAGTACCTCGCTACGGTGTTGCCAAGTTGGAGTTTACAGCTCAGCCCATCTGGCTAGAAATCGGCCCGAATTCTTCGTAGTATTCATCATTGTCATTAAAGTCGTAGGTATCCAAATGTGGGCTGAGTCAGCACCATGGTTTCATTTTATCACTCGTGAACACGGAACTGAATTTTCGTTTCTGATCATCCTCGAGGCTTTTGATAACATAGTGATTGTTTTTCACAACTTTGGCCACTTCATATGGCCCTCGATACTTTGGCTCCAATTTATGGGACTCCCCGGTTGCTATTGGTATGTTCTGTATAACCACTAAATTGTAGAAGCTCGTCCCATTTTTTAACAATCTGTCATCGAACGTCGTAGATATGGCAATATTGATTGGTTAACGCACTTTACTTGGCCTTCAGCACGTGAAGTTCACACAGGCACCTTCACGTGATGAATATCATACGTTGCACAGTAATCCTCGAATTCTTTCGATGTAAATGCCAACCCGCGATCGCTTATAATACGGATTGCTTATCCAAAGTACACTTCCACACTGTCTTGAATATATTCAAATTAAAGAATTAAAACCGCATGTTAGCTTCCAGAATGTGGTAACCTTTATTCATTTTCATTGATGTAGTTCCACTTGTGAATTAAATTTTCATTAAAGAAGAGATTATTCCTTCTCGGCAACTCCAACCTCCTGGAAAGACTTGAAGGTCAGACAAGCTTGAAAAGCGCACATGAAGCAGAAAGCAATTACTTTTCTATGCTCAACATAAATTGTAGAAGGTTCACATGTTTCAAAGAGCCAGCCTCTATAGCAGGGTCACTTACGGCATAAAAAAACAAAAAACCCACAAACCTCGAAGGAAATATGAAGCATTTGTGCAGTAGCCTGTTTCTCACATGACCCGATTGTTGCCTGACAAACTGTAGACAATAGTGTCTCCAAAACCTACCAACGAGACCTTATGCGAGTAAAGGAGAGGCAGAAAGTGTGGCCAATTTTAGAGCTCATGAATCCTTCGTTGTGCAGCGAACTTTGGGGTCTACCATCCAAGCCATAAATGAAGATCTATTGCGAACTATAGGCAATAGTATCTGGGGTTATGCGAATAGCAATAGCGGACACCACCTCCAACGAACCAATTATGCACGTACGAGCGTCCTCTTACAGCATACAGTCAAATCTAAGCTTTCGTTACCATCACGCAAATAGGCAGTTATAATGGGCGCCTGATGTTCGTACCTTCAAAGTTAAAAATACCAATATATGAATGCGTTATGACATTCATTCTAGATTTAATCCTATAAGTATGTTATCTTTTTTGTAGCGAAACAAATTGCTTATTTATTGCACTGAAGTGACCCATTAAATTCAGTAGACAATGTATTAATAGGTTGGGTCATATTTAACACCTCATTTTTTACATAGACATTTTGATCCAATGGCCAACGGAAAATCTTTGGGTGTTTATCAGGATTACAAAATTATTATTATTATTTTGCATTGGAATCAATTTCAAATTATATTTCCCTGCATAAAGGTCCGGTGTTATCAATTTGGCAATAATATCTTTCATTTAGCATTAAACGTTGCTGATCTGGTAACATGAAAATGGCAAAATTTCAATTTACACAGTTTTTACTTCTCGCTTAATGTATCAACAAAAGCCTTACTACAGCTTAACAAGCCATGTACCTGAAAAGTCTTCTACTACATGGCTGACCACATGTAGGCTCACTTTTCTCGTTGCAATTATTGGCGGCTTGGAAAAGGAAGCTAACACAAAACTGACGTAAGATAAGAAGCCATATGACAGCAGCGCTTACCACCCCACACAACACCATTAGTAGGCCCACTTTGCTGGCTAACTTACATGGCGGTATATGAAGAATTTCGGAGGTGCCAACGAAAATTCGAGGTTTTATACGGTTCTGGGATGGATTTCTACAATGAAGTCCAGATAGTCCACGGCTAATACAATAGTGCTCCTAGCGCAGTGAAAATTATTTCAGTTCTTATAGCCGTTTAATTTTTATCGCCTTCGAAACTGAATGAAAAGGAGTTTGTTTACTTCTCAACGCAAGCTCTCAGTGAAAGGTGCAGAACACGTGCTTCATTTGCTCGTCTTGAAAATTTTAGGAGTACAGTGGATAGTGCAAGGTAAATTTTAAGTACACATGGAATGTTTTCATACGTTTTCATTCGGAAAATAGTATATATTACACGATATAAGCATTTCCTTATACCGCAGTTGGCTGACAGCTTGTCCAATAGTGGGCCCACTAATACATATGCAAATTGCTACCATATGGCTTCCTATCTTACGTCAGTTTTGAGCTAACAGGAATGGCCCAATACTAATGGAACACTGGTTTCTCTTGTCATCGTTTCTCTCTGTCGATAAGGAGAAATCTTACTGGAAAACCTTCAGAAAAGACCTCAAAGACCTCATTCCAAACCTCCCACCGGGAAATATTCTCTCAAACGCAGAAATAGACTTTCATATATCGGCACCAACATTTGCCATTATAGAGTGTCTAGACTAACATGCCCTCTACCAGAAACCCTGCAGCCGCTTTATGGATGTCTCGCTTAGGAGACTCTTCAATTAATAAGAATTCGGAAGCATATGCTCCAACTGCTTAATCGTTTTCATCATCCAAGCTTAAAACTTAAAACGCAAATAACGAGCTTTTCCCGTGAAATTCAAAAACGCATCAAATCCGAAGTCAACAACTTCCATAAAAGCAGACTGAAATCACCGCGACCATCTTCAGATATTTTTAAAACTATAAATGAACTCAAAGGTCGTAAGGGGTTCTACTAACGACGGAAGGGTACGAGGGATCTTATTTAACTGTATTCTCCAGTTATAATAAGGCATTCTCGAAAACGGAAGTACAAGATGCCCTAAATGCCTTAAATAGCAAGCTATTTCACGGCCTTGATGGATCTCGAACAGAATACTCAAGAAGTGCAGTAAGACCATCTCCTCCTTCTTGACGATATCATACAATAATTTTATTAATAATGGATATTTTCCAAAACCTTGGAAAGTTAGTAAATTGATCCCAATACCTAAACCAGCCTGCAAAGGTAGCATTAATAATTTTGGGCCAATTTCCCTTTTTCCTAACATGGGTAAGTCCCTTAAAATTATTTTGCTGCAATACTTCAACAATTTAACTGGTCCCCTGCTCCCCGATTTTCAGTTTAGGGTTGAACGCGAACGATAAACGAAGCATGCAATAAGGCTATTGCACAATAGAGTCACACACAATCTTTGGCGGAAAGAGTGCACAGGGACCTGCACTCTGGACCTGAAAAAAACGTTCGACTCAGTTTGGATCAACGGTCTCAAGTACAAATTGAAAATGTCATCATGTCCGGTCGCAATCCCAAGAACCATATATAGCTTCCTTTCAGATAGAACATCCCAAATTAAACTGGGGAACCTCATTTCAAATCCTATCCCTATCAACTCGGGAGCCCCACAAGGCTCTATCCTCGGTCCCGACCTGTTCAACTTTTTCCTTCATGATATTCCATGACCAAACTGCTTGACTATCGATATAGCAATGTATGCAGATGATATCCTCCTCACTGTCACCTGTAGTCTCCCAGAGATGGCCCAAATAGGGCTGCAGCGCTCTGTCCACAACACCGTTCAATATCTAAAGAATTGGGGGCTCGAAATAAACGCCAGCAAATTGTCTCTTTTTTACTCAAAATCAGTCTGCCCAAAAGTTAAGGTCTTAAAGTACAAAACTCTTATTAGATCGATCATTACGTACGCATTTCCAGCATGGCTTACAATCTCGCCTACTGCTGCTGAAGAGCCCAAATCTTCGGGAGGAAGATCCTTAGGAAATGCTTGTCCACATACAGACAGCCTAATAAGACCTTCTACAGGAACTCCATCATTTACAGAGATACAGGGATAGAACCGGTTCTCCACTGCATGTTATCAACGACTAAAAAGCGCCTAGGTAACTGGCGGAAATACCTTCTTCGATGTATTCGCGCTTTTTTCGAACCTACCGCTGCAAACAATCCCTATTACCTATGTCCCTCAAATCCTTGAACAATACCACCACGATCCTAATAATTCCATAACTACCAATAAACCGGTGTCTTATGTTTCATGCGAACCAATCACTTTCCGTGGTTAAACAAAAGATATGCAAATTTGGTTTATTCATAAGTGTCATAAAATAAAAATCTACTCAAGATAAATATAAATGTAAATTCGAGTGCAGTTCTAAAAAATTTATAATTTTAGGTTAGATGTAAGAATAGATTCAATTTATATTAGGATTTAGATTAAGCTTTTACGATTTTATTTGTCAAACTTTTCAAGTCATAAGCCATAAAAGCAAATGGCAAAGTCTATATATCTAAAAATACTGATGTAATATAAATATATAAAATATTCTAAATGTCAAAGTTTATTTGACATCCATTTACTGTCAAATGTCACATAGTCCTACCAGAGCTTATACTGTAATGCTTGGAGCCAAAACTAACTTTAGATAGGAAGCCATATGGCAGCAGAGCTTACCACCCCACACATGACCATTAGTAGACCAACTTTGCTGGCTAACTTACATGGCGGTATATGAAGAATTATAGAGGTGCCAACGAAAATTCTAGGTTTTGTACGGTTTTGAGGCGGATTTCTACAATTAAATCCAGATGACCCGCGGAGAACACAAAAGCACTCCTGATGAAGAGAAAGTGCAAAACACGTGCTTCATTCGCTCTTGAAAAGTTTAGGAGTACAGTGGACTATGCAAAGGGAATTTATAGCATGCACAGAATGCGTTCCGTACGTTTTTTATTCGGAAAATAATACATATTACGAGATATAAGCATTTGCTAATGCCGCAGTTGGCTGACAGCCCTCGGAAGTTTGTCCATTAGTAGGCCGACTCATATATGCAAACTGCTACCATATGGCTTCCTATCTATCGTCAGTTTTGGCCCGGTACTCATGGCAGAGCATATATACTAACATTGGAGCAGGTAGCTAACAGGAACGGCCCGATGCTAATGGAACACTGATTTTACTTGTCATCAATTCTCGCTGTCGATAAGGAGAAATCTTCATATTATCAGATGATTTTTTTGCATTCGCTGTCAAATTCGGCTGTGAATCCGCGTAAACAAACTCGTTTGCTGTGGGATTTTTGTTGAAATCAGTGAAAATTTATGATTTGTGCGCTATTAATGAACAAGACAATAAAAGACAATCTATCGGTTAGATTGCAAGTGAGAAAACTATATATTTCGACGGAAAAGAAGGAAAATGCAAATGAAGTTTCCAAAATCATGTGCATTGTGAAAATATGCAATAATAGAACGCACCGTCAGCCCACAGGAGTATCATTTCATAGGTAAGTAACAACATAATATGTAGAAAGCACAATACAATATTTAGAAGTGTTTTTTCACTTAAAATCACTGCTTCCAATTCATGCATGATTCTGTTTACATTTCGGTGGCGTCCATTTTATTCGATTAGTTTTCGCGTAGTAGCGCCTGCATTTTGGGGGCAAGTTTTGCTTGCATATTGCTCGAATAATTTTATTAATGAAATCAATTTTATTTCTTTTTCCAGGAGTCTGTTTAATGATACTGGACATACGAATATATGGAGATGAAAAAATTATTAATGGGCAACTATCGGTAAACTGTTTACTTTTATAAATCTCATCTGGATCTCAGACATATTTTTGTTTTTGCAGGCAAATGCAACGAACGACAGTATTGATTTCAAGCGCCTCTCTGGATGTGGAAGCTATTTCATCCTCGAACGCGGAAAGCAGAATCTCGAAGTTGTTAGAATCATGCTTTTAACTGTAGGCATATATAGAATGAATTTCATTTATTATATTATTGAATTTTCAAATGAATAAAAGTAATTTCGAAATAATTGATCTTTATTAAGAAGCAGAAGGATATATGAACTCTTAAAAAAGATGCTTTGAACAAATGATTCGAATTTTGTATTCAAACTTTTGATCAATTTTATAGCCTATATCAAAGAGATAAATTTAATATCGGGGCACAGGATAATTCATTTTGGGACTAATCACTGGTTTGAGAAATTCAACAGTAATAGACGACGTATTTATAACCAATATATGCTCAAATTTGTTCCCTCATATAAATTGAATCAAGATATCATTAAGTTATTTTTGATCCATTCGATCAAGTCTCGCCTGTAGCAATATACTGACTGTAAGGCAATTTACTGCCAGCTACGAGAAACTTTTATTTACTCTAAATAGTATACTTAAAAATGTTCAAGTGGCATGCATCGGAAAGCAACTCTTTGTTGCATATGGTGAGCGAGTGAACAACAAACGAAACTTCAGCTTGTTATTTAAGCTTATAGCAGTAAAATACATCAACACAAAATACTATTTTATTGCGAAATTAAAATCAGAATAAATTTCTGTTAGGCAATATCTTAACAAATTTGTATAAATCAGAGGCATGTAGTTCTCGCACACATAGCGAAGGTCAACGATTATACATTTCACCTTAATCCCGCTGAAGACGATTATGAAAGGAAAATGGAGGTGAAAAAGTATAAAAGAATGAACGATTATAATTTTAGTAGTAGTTGAATTTGTAATTACCTAAGGAAAAGATTTAGTTTTTGCTTATTAAATGTCGCTGTGAGTTTCTTTTTATCTAAATAAAGTTTTACAAACTATTCAAGTCTGAAATAGGAACATTATCAATCAATTATGCAATGGCAGTTAACTTTCACATTTTCAAATATTTCTAAACTGTAGCTCCCTTTTTAGACTACACCCTTCCAAAATTAAATAAGAAGAGCAACGTTCGTGGCGCATCGGGAAATGATGACAAAATTTGAGTTGATGTTCCACTCCAGTGCTCCATTCTCAAAGATACTAACTAGAACTTGCAATCGAAGAGCTGTCAAAATGAAAAGAGAGGCAATTAACGTGTAAAAGATGGATTAAAGTTTACCTTGTGTTGGGGATATTGCAAGCAAATTCAAGTTTTTATTTACCATACATACTCACTTTTAGTCCAATTCTCTCTACTCCATAAGTACCGTAAGAAATAAAATTTGTTCTCATCGCAGCTGCTATTTAGTAGATATGCTCTGCTAATGGAACACTGCTTTTTCTTGTCATCATTTCTTTCTGTCGATAACTTTGAGAATGGAACACTGGAGTGGAACATCAACTCAAATTTTGTCATCATTTCCCGATGCGCCACGAACGTTGCTCTTTCGATTTAATTTTGGAAGGGAGTAGTCTAAGAAGGGAGCTACAGTTTAGAAATATTTGAAAATGTAAAAGTTAACTGCCATTGCATAATTGATTGATAATGTTCCTATTTCAGACTTGAATAGTTTGTAAAACTTTATTTAGATAAAAATAAACTCACAGTGACGTTTAATAAGCAAAAACTAAATCTGTTCCTTAGGTAATAACAAATTCAAGTACTACTAAAATTATAATCGTTCATTATTTTATACTTTTTCACCTCCCTTTTCCTTTCATAATCGTCTTCAGTGGAATTAAGGTGAAATGTATAATCGTTGAGCTTGACCTTCGCTATGTGTGAGAGAACTACATGCCTTTAAGGTATACTAATTTGTTAAGATATCGCCTAACAGAAATTTATTCTGATTTTAATTTCGCAATAAAATAGTATTTTGTGTTGATGTAAATTTTAAAAGAATATAAAGCAAATTCCAAACAATAACAATGTGTTGATGTATTTTACTGCTATAAGCTTAACCAACAAGCTGAAGTGTCGTTTGTTGTTCATGTGCTCACCATATGCAACAAAGACTTGCTTTCCGATGCATGCCACTTGAACATTGTTAAGTATACTATTTAGAGTAAATAAAAGTTTCTCGTAGCTGGCAGTAAATTGCCTTACAGTCAGTATATTGCTATAGGCGAGACTTGATCGAATGAATCAAAAATAGCTTAATGATATGTTGATTCAATTTATATGAGGGAACAAATTTGAGCATAGGTCGTCTATTACTGTTGAATTTCTCAAACCAGTGATTATTCCCAAAATGAATTATCCTGCGCCCCGATAGTAAATTTATCTCTTTAATTTAGGCTATAAAATTGATCAAAAGTTTTAATACCAAATTCGAATTATTTTTCCAATGCATCTTTTTGAAGAGTTCATATATCCTTCTGCTTGTTAATATAAAGATTAATTATTATTGAAATTACTTTTATTCATTTGAAAATTCAATATAATAAATGGAACTTATTCTATATATGCCTACAGTCAAAAGAATAATATTAACAACTCCGGGATTCTGTAATGAATTCTAATGCCCGTGTAGGACACGGGTGCCGATGGTCTGGCGTAAGTGTCAGCGAGCTATAAACAACACCGAGCTCAGCTAACTAGCTTCGCTTAACGACCGCGTACGCGTGCTTGACGACTAGCATTTGCGGGATCATATGAGGCGGGTTCTTGTCGAGCCACGAAGCTTCACTACAAAATACTTATCACGCGTACTTTACTCTACAAGACGCACCGATCAATTTTTATTGTCTTTAGAAAAGTTCTATTAGGTGTCAATTAAGCTACTCTACAGTAATTCAATATTTTTTTGCATCGTTAATGTTAGCGGACACGGAGGCTTGAGACAAACGCAAACATTACAAAAAACGCAGCCGTTACTTTCACCGAAGAAGGTCGTTGCATTACAAGGGGAATGTCAAACCTAAAGACGTTAAAGTGGCTGAAGTGAACCACTCATCTCTGCCTAAAAGATGGAAACTTGACGGATGCAGTTTACTTTACACTAGTAAAACAACAAACTTAGCAGTTTCGACGGGGTGACCACCTTATCTCTTCAGGAGCAGCCACTCCTGATCACCACGAGGCTGCTCGACTGCTTATGTTTATTACAGGACAGTCTCTTCGATGCCGACCCAGACATGGAGAGACTGAAGGATTTCGCTCTTCATCAGTAAAGAAACAATTGTTTCCGCAGTGGAGAGATGGTTGTTATAATTTTAGGCCCCTCTCCTTGAATACAAGTCCCTGTCTTCAACGAAAGTATGCTAATGAAAACCGCTAACCAATCATAAAAACAAATCGGATGTCGGTCAGGACTAATTGATGATGCGGATTTTATCACTGCCGGTCATCAGATTAGCTCCCAGCAAAAACTGACGCAACTCCAAGCAGTGTATTTGAAAACCCCTGGCACCATCAGTTTGTTCAAAATAAGAACTGTCCGACTTCAAACTGTATAAAAATGTGCAAACCTTTCTTTTGGTAACATTAAGGGACGCACTACTCTATAACATCATCGGCATGTTCAGGCGACTGAGCCACCACGAACGAAGAACTCCAGAAGATGCTATAGACCTTATTATACCGAAGACAAGACAAACAACACCAAAAGAAAGTTTATCGGTTACTCTATCTTTACTTTACGGAACCCTCCAAAGTATGCTACGTTAATATCAAATGGTGAGGGTGACAATAAAAATTGAATCGGTTCATCTGCCGACAGCAAAATTAAAAATGTGAGAACTCGAAGGAGAGTGATGTTGTTTCCCCTTCGGGCCCCACGTTGGGCGCCATTGTAATGAATTCTAATGCCCGTGTAGGACACGGGTGCCGATGGTCTGGCGTAAGTGTCAGCGAGCTATAAACAACACCGAGCTCAGCTAACTAGCTTCGCTTAACGACCGCGTACGCGTGCTTGACGACTAGCATTTGCGGGATCATATGAGGCGGGTTCTTGTCGAGCCACGAAGCTACACTACAAAATACTTATCACGCGTACTTTACTCTACAAGACGCACCGATCAATTTTTATTGTCTTTAGAAAAGTTCTATTAGGTGTCAATTAAGCTACTCTACAGTAATTCAATATTCTTTTTGCCTCGTTAAAGTTAGCGGACACGGAGGCTTGAGACAAACGCAAACATTACAAAAAACGCAACCGTTACTTTCACCGAAGAAGGTCGTTGCATTACAAGGGGAATGTCAAACCTAAAGACGTTAAAGTGGCTGAAGTGAACCACTCATCTCTGCCTAAAAGATGGAAACTTGACGGATGCAGTTTACTTTACACTAGTAAAACAACAAACTTAGCAGTTTCGACGGGGTGACCACCTTATCTCTTCAGGAGCAGCCACTCCTGATCACCACGGGGCTGCTCGACTGCTTATGTTTATTACAATTCTTTTTTCCGCTTTCGAGGATGAAATAGCTTCCACATCCAGAGACGCTTGAGATCAATACCGTTGCTAAGCTCGTTGCATTTGCCTGCAAAAACAAAAATATTTCTGAGATCCAGATGAGATTTATAAAAGTAAACAGTTTACCGATAGTTGTCCATTAATAATTTTTTCGTCTCCATATATTCGTATGTCCAGTATCATTTAACACACTCCTGGAAAAAGAAATAAAATTGATTTCATCAATAAAATTATTCAAGCAATATGCTAGCAAAACTTGCCCCCAAAGTGCAGGCGCTACTACGCGAAAACTAATCGAATAAAATGGACGACACCGAAATGTAAACATAATCATGCATGAATTGGAAGCAGTGATTTTAAGTGAAAAAACACTTCTAAATATTGTATTGTGCTTTCTACATATTATGTTGTTACTTACCTATGAAATGATACTCCTGTGGGCTGACGGTGCGTTCTATTATTGCATATTTTCACAATGCACATGATTTTGGAAACTTCATTTGCATTTTCCTTCTTTTCCGTCGAAATATATAGTTTTCTCACTTGCAATCTAACCGATAGATTGTCTTTTATTGTCTTGTTCATTAATAGCGCACACATCACAAATTTTCACTGATTTTAACTAAAAATCCCACAGCAAACGAGTTTGTTTACGCGGATTCACAGCCGAATTTGACAGCGAATGCAAAAAAATCATCTGATAATATGAAGATTTCTCCTTATCGACAGCGAGAATTGATGACAAGTAAAATCAGTGTTCCATTAGCATCGGGCCGTTCCTGTTAGCTACCTGTTCCAATCTCGATAAGGTGAACTCTTTATATTACCCTATGATGTTTTTGCATTCGCTGTTAAATTCGGCTGTGAAAGACGGTAAATAAATTCGTTCGGTGTGTAATTTTTCGGTTAAAATTAATGAAAAGTCGTGATTTTCGCGTTGTTCATCAACAAGACAATAAATAACAAAATATCTGTTAAGTTCATCGGGAAAACAGAAAATTGTGAAGAAGTTCAAAAAATGAACTGTATTGTGGGAACATGCAATAATAGAAGCCACCGCCGACCGGTAGGAGGTTTCATAGGTAAGTAGTAACACAAACAATAGAAAATAAAAGACAATATTTAAAAGTGTTTTTCAATCAAAGTTACTGCCGCCAATTCATGTATGTTCGTGTTTACATTTTGGAGAAAATATGTTTACATTAGGTTTATTTTCTTTTCAGAATTCCATTTCGTACTTCCCGACCCAAGTTCCAGTATCTACCTATGAGTAAGTGATTATGAGCTCAAAAAATATTTTCAAAACGTTTCTAAATTTTGTTTTAAATAGACGTGGAGTAACGATACCACTATTACAAAAATAACATCTGCATCAAATGACGAGGTACTCTAATTTTGATTAAATCTATAATATAAAACATTAGCAGTTTCCTCATTTTATAGGTTGAAGATGAGTGCTGCAATTTACAGCCCGAACAAGATGTTACATTACCTGCAAGTGGGGAGTTTTTTGAGGTATGTTTATCTTATTGTGCAAATTATAAGAAAATTCAATGTTATTTTGCAGGTTTTTGGTGATGGAAATCTTGTTTTACTCGACGCACCTTATTTCAGCGAGGTGAAACAATAAATAAAAAATAGACATGATTTTCATTATATACTTTTTAAAGACTTGACACACACACACTGGCTGAACAGCGTCCGTGGAAGCATGCCCGCTTGAAGAAAATTTTATGGAAATTGATGTAAACATAGCTTTCTTAGTTTTTCATAAAATGAATTATATCGCATTCGAATTTCAGGTGCAAAACGTGTATTCTCAATTGGAGACAAAGCAGAATGCAAAGTCCCAGTGTTGTGAGTATCATTCCTTAAATTTTAAGCATGTATTTCATAAATGCGATTTATTGTATTGATATTAAGTTTCCCAATGAATAAAAATAATTTGGAAATAATTAGTCTTTATATTAACAGATACCTAGCATTTTTGAAATAATTTTGAATTTTCTCTTGTTTTGTCAGTTGTGTAGTCTTTTGTATTCAACCTCCCCCTAAATCCATTTCTTGAGAAGGTAAATGTGGAAATTTGTCGCAGGGGAATGAAATTTTGTAGATATTTTTCTATACATGATTTAATTTGAATAGGGAAAGTATCAAAATGAATTCTATCCCGAGAATCAAATAATTACGAAGCTACAAGCAAAAATAAAAGTACTTGAAAACAAACTCAAGAACAAGAAAAAATTGATTAATACACTTTGGCAAGACAAAAAAACGAAAAGTGGTGGAAGAGAACGGCATGAAGCACTTGCTCGCACCATTAAAAAATCGATATTTGATATGTGACGGCATGAGTGAAGCTTTGGAGAATACTGTTGAGCCTCACAAGAAAATTATTGAACGGTATATTTTCCAAAGTCGAGGCAATAAACAATCGAAAACCTATTAAAATGAAATAAAAGTATTTGCACTAAACTTAAACTTTCTGTCGCCCAAGGCATATAAATACGTTTGTACTAAGATACATTTGATAAGTGCCTGCCACATTCAAGGACGCTACGAGAATAGTACGAAAATTTGGTTGCAAGCCCGGGTTCACAAAAGAGTCGTTCGCAGCAATGAAGAAGATTGTGGAAACTGATTCAGATGATGAAAAAATATTTGTTAATTTGGTCTTCGATGAAATTTGTATTCGGCAGCACATTGATTGGGATGGAGAACGAGCACATGGCTTTGTAGATGTGGGTGATGGTGGTAGTACCGAGACTATAGCTTCGCAGATTATAGTTTTTATGCCAGTATTTACAAATAGAAATAGAGAATAGTATAAGCGACCTTCTTGAGACAGGGTGCACGTTATAATAACCACCTTTGATTGGGCACCAGCAAATTTTACGATGCCCAAATTATTAGGTTCTGATGTGCGAGATAATAATTCGAAAGGGTACATCAAAACTCATCGTTTTGGAGGGAAAATTGTGCTACACCTGGATCCGTGTCATATGTTAAAACTTGCCCGTAACACATTGGCCGATTTAAAGGTTTTGGTGGATGGTGATGGTCAGTACATTAAATGGGACAACATAGTAAAGTTACTACAACTCCAGAAAAACGAAGGTTTGCATTTAGGTAACAAGCTTCGAAAGGCTCATGTGCACTTTGAACAGCAAAAGATGAAAATGCGACTAGCAGTTCACACATTCAGCAAGTCATTGTAATTGATTTTTGCCGATATGTATTAAAATGCAAGGAATTCGTTGGAAGGAAGGCAACCTCAAAGTTCATATAAACATTTAACGACATATTCGATGTTCTCAATAGCAGAAGGATATCAGAATATGAATTCTTGAAAAGGGCGCTTTGTGCAAATAATTCAAGTTTTGAACTACAATTTACGATTGATGCTATAGCCTAAATTAAAAAGATAAAACTATTATCAAGGTGCAATATAATTTAGATTTTGAGGACTGATAGCTGGTTTGAGAAATCTAACAGTTATATACGACACATTTATAGCCAATAATATGTTAAAATTTTTTCCTCTCCATAAGTTAAATCAAGGCCACATCGAACTACTTTTTCATCCGTCAGATCAAGTCTCTGCTATAATAATAATCCGACTGTAAGGCAGTTTACTGCCAGCTACAAAAAACTTTTATTTCGGTGCCAGCTTCAAGGGCGGGGGGGGGGGGAACGGGAAACTGTTCACCTCTAGAGGAAATCGTCGTGCTAAGCGCACAAGCTTCTTGCCCTCTTCGCGCAATCAATGAATTGATTGATCGACCAGCAATGCTTGAACAAGAAAGTAACCAACAACTTGTCCTCGATGAACAGTTCTTCGATGCGCATAATAACGCCATTGACCCAAGCTACATATCTGAATTTGCAAGTCATGCTATTACCTACATCGCCGATTTTACTGTATTCAAATTTTACAAAGTATTGCATTGTCAACAGTGCTTGTCAGCCATTCAAGGAGAAAATTGCTCAAAATCTCTGATAACATTTAAAACGGGGATTATTGAAATTGCCTTCCGAAAGTGTAGTTTCCATTTGCAAAACTGCTGAAAAAGATATAAGAAGATTTCATCATTGCACCGACGGAACGCTACTATCTAAAAAAAACCCTTAATAGTATACTTAGCAATGTTCAAGTGGCATGCATCGGAAAGCAACTTTTTGTAGAATATGGTGAGCACATGTTCATGTGCTCACCTTATTCTACAAACAAATTCTTCAGCACACAACACTTCAGCTTGTTGATTAAGCTTATAGCTGAATAAAAATTAACACAAGGTACTATTTATTATACGTTTCACTAGAAAAAGGCACTATAAAACCCGTGGAAGTAAAAATTACGCCTTAATTCCGCCAAAGACGGTCCCAAGCCCGGTTATGAAAGGAAGAGGGAGGCGAAAAAGTATAAAAGAATTAAAATCACATTATTAATGAATGAATGTTTTTCAGATATCCTGCAAATGAAAATGAACGGGCAACTAGGTGCCGTTTAATTATTTTCGATGGATATATTGTGGGTAAGGCTTTGATATGCTCCAACCACTTTTTGGAAAATGATTTCAAAAAAATTGCATCCAGAACAATATTGAGAGCAGACGCAGTTCCACTTTTAGTAGAGACTAATGGACAACAATAGGTAAAATTTTTACTTTTATGAATCTCTTCTGGAGCTCAGACATATTTTTATCTTTGCAAGCAAATGCAAATAGTATAGCAGCCGTATTGATTTTAAACGTTTCGCTGGACAGAGAAGCTAGTTCATTGTCAAGAATGGTAAATAAGTTTATGTTAACTATTGGAACCGTTAAAGAAATTTATATTATTTTGGGTTCATTTTCTTTTTAGAATTCAATTGCACACCTCCCGATCTAAGCTCCACCTTCAGTATGCAGTGATTACGTTACCTGCAAGTGGGAAGTTTTGTAGGTATGTTTCTCTTATTAGAAAACCCTATTCGTCCCATTTTCCGCAGGTTTTCGATTCGAACGTGTAAATAGAAAGCAGAATTCCGGAGTTATATTAATTTACTTGTATTCCATAATTGCTATTTATTATATTTTTATTGAATTTTCTACTGAATAAAAACAATTTCGAAATAATTAGTCTTTATATCAACATGTAATGTGACGCCTACGCTCGGGAATCGAAGTGATTCCGATCCCGAACCCTTGCACTCGGCCAGGTGGGTATGATCTCGAAATGCAAGCGGACGTCATCTTTCGTGCGGATATCTTGCGCAGAAAATATTTTTTTTTTTCCCAAATATTTAGATCTGTGGATTTAAATATGTGCAACAGAATATTGAACTAAACCCCGACGCATTTCGAGACATATCCATTTGGGATTGCCCCTCCACCGTGGCCATCGAAAAACTATGCCACTGGCAACAAATGGAGATGCACATTGCCGCCATGTGGCGTGCCATTCCACACACATCTGTTTTGTCGGTGGTTGTCGAAGTGACAGTCCGACGCAACAGGTGGAGGAAAAACGTGTGAAGGATAACCTCCGATATCATTGGAGTGTCGTGCTGATGTCCTTTAGAGGGCTTTTTCGGGCGTGTTAGCGGTGCTGCAGCAAACGGAGGGCTGATTGCTTCTCCGTTTTGGAAGGTAGGTGCAATGATGCTACACAGAAAATAAATTATAAATCGATATTTCTGTTTTGGAAGGGGTTAATACATGTGGCCAGATTCGAATCTTGATCAAACCGATCCGAAAACCAGAATTGAGAGGGGACACCAACGTATTAAAGAAAGCACAACACATTGTCCGAGGGAATGACATGATCTACCAGCGCGGATCAACTTACGGCAGATGATAAGGAAAAAAAGCCCAGCTCTATTTAGAGTTCCTGTGACAGTTTTGAAGCATGTCTTGTCGAGGGAGGTAACCTATGTATGGATAAATATACAGTCGGATATTTGGAGGCTAGCAAGTAAGTTTCATGATAAAAATATCAGCAGTGCCCACGTCATTCATTTGACGGAATAAGTTCCGGAGCTAAATACAAGTTGCACACAATCTCGCCATTAATGTCGTACGACAGATTAAACCTAGTTTTGGGAGCTGTTTCCGAAAGTTACGTTAGATTATGCAAAAAGAACTTGACGAGCTAGATGTGTCAACAGAGGAACTCCAAGATACGGTGTTTATTACATATGTCCTTGTAATTGATTGTATCGGTAGCTAATTTTATCGCCTTTTATGTTGCACCAAAATTTGTCGAGTGAATGTGGCCGTTTACATTATTCTATGCTTTTCAATCGGTGGCTTAACTGTGATGTTTTGCAAAGTGTTAGGGCCTTCTATTCGGGATACCATATTAGGAAAATCGAATGACTTTGGAACATGACTTCCTTGGATCTTAATCCTAGCGACAGATATGTGTAGCGCTGTGCAAATGAACTATTTGAATAAAGCCTTGGATATTTTTAATACAAGTGTCGTTACACCAGTATAACACGTAATGTTTACCACTCTCGTAATTGTAACATCTGCAATTTTGTTTAAAAAAAAAAAAAATATGAACTCCTAGACTGAATGAAGGCCAAGAAATAGAAATCTTCATAACTTAAACAAAAAAACGGTTTTCCTCCGATCAACGAACGCTGCCAGTTAATGTAAACCTAATCGCTAATGAACCTTACAATTGAAAGGACCTAGCAAATCAGGAGAAATGTGTTTAGTTAATGTACTCTGCGTCCTAGGAAATCTATATTAAATATCCAAAATAAGAATGTAGAAATTCAACTCAACTACTTTCAAAACCTACTTAAAAAGGAAGGAAATAAAACCCATACTGAAACTTTGTAAAGCAAATATTTAGAGTAACAATTAATGAATACCATTTAGAAAAGAATTAAAAAAATTAAATGGAAAGCAAACAACCCATTGTACAAGATCTAATATTACTTTTCTAGTTGTTTAAAAGAAAAAATGAGACATTTGATGGACAAGAGAAAATTTTAAGTTTTATGCTGGGAAATGAAAAAAAGAAAAATTGGTATTGATTGATTGATATACTAGGTCGGAAAATAAAAACAAATAGGAAAGGAAAATATAAATGAAAGAGAGATGCTATGAAGGGTTGGAGATAACTAAATTATTAATGAGGGTATTAAGATAAAAAGGACAAAATGTGTTTTTGCTCCTCATATTTGTAAATTTATTATTTTTTATCAAAGATTATTAAAAGTCTAAAGTAAAGAAAAGGAAAAAAAAATTAAAGACAATCGGAGGTGTTTTTAAGTAAAGGTGGACGGTGAATAAGGTTAGATGATTTGCAACCAGTATAAATTCAAGGAATTGTGGTGGGAAAATCGAATGAAAAAGAGAAAAATGCAGCAAACGTATTTTGAAGCGATCTACTACTTTATTTGGTCCTTTCTATTAGCTAGTCGAAGTCTTAAAGGCCTGAATTCAAAAGGAATTGTAAGCGAGTCGATTTATTGTAATTGAAAAATGGTTGAAAAGAAAAATTAGGAGAATTGTTGAGCATGAGTTAGAGTTAATTATTGTTGTGTATTAAATAGAAAGGCACGCATTTTGATACTCGTGTTCAATCACAAAAATTAGTCTTTATTAAGGAAGGACTAAATTCAGCTGTCACTTGCACAAGAAGAAGGTTGAATTAGAATACATGGAATGGAATGTCGGATTTAACTAGGGTTGCCAGAACCATTATAATTAATACATTACAGTCTCCCACGCTTAATGGAGTACATGGTCGCTTAGATGAGCAGGTAATCTCCTAATCCTGTTAGATCTTCTTAAGCTGGATTCTTGGTTCTCTACTGCTTGGGGTGTCAACTGTGGTTCAAAAACTATTTCATCTCTTTGGTTGGCAACACTTCACTCTATGAGTACCTCTTCTAGTCTGGGATTTTCATGAACAGGTTCCTCTTGAAACGTTACGGTCTTCTTTGGTAGTTCTACTCCCGATTTGTGCAGTTGGTTTAGGTGGCGCTTTAATTCGTATCCATTGTCAAGCTTTATTTGATAATGAGTTAATTATAGAATTAGGAAATCTGCAGAAACATTACAAGTGAATGTCAGGTCCCTCATGCAGCAACTACATTATATGTACACTATTTAATAATAATTGTGAAAAATGTCTTATCTAGTGATGCCATTTATATTTTCCTCTCTTATTGCAAATAGTTATTTGCAAATTCACAAGTGAATTATTTATAGTTAGTATGCCTTATAATGTACATGATGTTGTGTACAAGCCTTCTGAGTTTGCAATGAAAAATCGTTTTTAAAATCGATAAAGGAATTTACTTGAAAGTACAATTGAACAATACCGTAAATAAAATATTACAAAACAGGCTAGGTTTGTAAGTACTCACAATTGAAATTTATTTTCATTATCACTGAAGAGATTAGAAATTGCATTTTGTATGGATGTTTTTTTTTTACTTATTCCTTGTTAGAAATAGCATAACTTGATAGTTTTTACATCCTATTTATGAAAGGATACTACATTCTATAAATTTTTTTTACGGTTCATATTTGGTTGAATTCACTTATATTGAATATTTTTATTATACAGTTTGGTTATATACAATTAATTTAATTATGTAAATCTCTTGTACCATATTTGTGATCCCGTAAGGTTATCATTTCCTTTAAATATTTAAGGTCAATAATAAAGTGTTTATATTGTATTTTTACGTAAGAAAGCAGTTATATGATGGGTTTAAAAGAAAAAGAAATAAACAAATCATGAATTGCTAACTACTTAACGACTTTCCTTTTCAGTGGTTCTTCCTGTTTCAGCGGGAAATTGAGTCCATGGTAGGTATGCCGTCGCGAGGGTAGGGTTTCGACAAATCCGCTGAGGTCGGTTTCGCGTATCGCGCGGTACGCGGTACCTTTGTAGTTTTGACATTTTATTAGAGTAGTCTTCGTCGTGTTAATTTCGAGTAGCCTATTTTTCGGTACCGCGTCGGAACTTCGGAAACGTGAAATGAAAATTAGATTTTGTATTCTTAACTGGATGAATGAAGAAATACGGAGTAATGTAAAGTAGGTTTCTTCTCCGTATGGTTTGCTTTGATAACGCGTTTGGAAAACGGGCATGTTCAGGTGGCTGAAATATTGTAATTGAGCGTAACCCATTCGGAGACCCGCGACCGAAATCCTCTCCGAACTAGCTGGCCGACAAGCAGCCACCGCGTGAATGGGTTACGGTGCACGGATTGGTTGACCTGTTGGTACCATCCGTTGGCACTACTCAGACTTAACGTCTAGAACCGATGAGAGGTCGGTTCCGCGTTCGAACTTAAAAGGTTGAAAATCATTACAAACAAATACGTAGAATAATTCTAAATAATTCGGCGTTTTCTTTTGCTTTGTCCACTGTATAGTCTTTTGTATTCAACCTCCCCCTAAGTCCAGGTAAATGTGGAAATTCGTTGCAAGGGTATAGAATTTTGTAGATTTTGTTCTGTAGAAGATTTATTTGAGTAGGGGGATTGCCCAAATGAACTCTGCTCCGAGAATCAGATTATAATAAAGCTACGAGCAAAGAAAAGGTTCTTGAAAGCAGACAAGGATATGAACAAAATTTCTGTTAGGCACTGAAAAATTTCCGCTAGGCAATATTTCAACAAATTAGGAAACTTTAAAGGCATGTAGTTTTTTCATACATTTCACTCAAATAAGGCAGTATTAAATCCATGGAACCAAAAATTGTGCCTTGATTCCACTGAAGACGATCCAAAGCCTGGTTATGAGAGAAAAAGGGACGTGAAAAAGTATAAAAGAATGAACGGCTATAACTTTAGTAGTAGTTGAATTTGTAGTTACCTAAGGAACAGATTTAGTTTTTGGTTATTAAATGTCGCCGTGAGTTTACTTTTTATTTAAATAAAGTTTTGAAAACGATTCAAGTCTGAAGTAGGAACATTATCAATCAATTATGCAATGGCAGTTAACTTTTACACATTCAAATATTTCTAAATTGTAGCTCCCTTTTTAAACTACACCCTTCGAAAATTAGATCAAAAGAGCAGCGTTGGTCGCGCATCGAGAAATTATGACAAAATTTGAGTTGATGTTCCACCCTAGTGTTCCATTCTCAAAGGTCTCAATAAAGTTTGCTTACTTATTTACTTAAGAAGAAATCTTTATATTATCATATGATTTTTTGCATTCGCTGTCAAATTTGGCCATGAAAACCCGTAAACAAATTCGTTCGGTGTGTAATTTTAATGTTAAAATCAGTGAGGATTCGTGATTTGTATGTTGTTATTCAACAAGACTATAAGAAGCTATTTATCGGTTAAATTGTAAGTGAGAAAAACTTTATATTTCGACGGAAAAAAAGAAGAGTGCAAAGAAGTTTCTGAAATCATGTGCATTGTGAAAATATGCAATAATAGAAGCCAACATCAGCCCACAGGAATATTATTTCAACATAAAACATAGGAAATAAAAGACAATAATTAGAAATGTTTTTTCACTCAAAAATTACTGCGTCCTATCCATGCATGATCTTGTTTACATTTCGGGAGCAACCATTTTATTCGATTAGTTTTCGCGCCGTACCACCTGAATCTGGCCTTGCTGGCATATCATTGCTTGAATAATTTTATTGATAAAGTCAATTTTATATATTTTTTAAGCAGTTTGTTATTATGTTATTGCGTAGTTTATTTGAAAAATCAATTTGTTCCATTTTCCAAAGGTTCTTGATTGGTGCGTGTAAGCGGGAAGTAGAATCCTGGAATTCTTTATTCTTTTCATTGTATTCCATAAATACTTTTTATTATATTTTTATTGAATTTTCAAATGAATAATAACAATTTCGAAATAATTAGTCTTTATATTAACAAATACTTAGCATTTTTGAAACAGTTCGGAGTTTCCTCTTGTTTTATGAATTGTATAGTTTTTGACTTCGACCTCCCCCTAGATAGATATGTTTCTGTACATGATTAAATTTGAGTTGGAGAATTATCGAAATGAACTCTCCTCCGAGCATCAGATTGTAACACAGCTACGACCGAACAAAAGATTCCTGAAAGCAGACTCAAGGATAAGAACAAAAGTTTCTGTTAGGCACTGAAAAATTTTCAATTGGCAATATTTCAACAAATTAGTACATTTTAAAGGCATGTAGTTCTTTCATCCATAGCGAAGATCAAGCTCAACGTGGAACGAAAAATTGCGCTTTAATTCCCCTGAAGAGGGTCCCAAGCCCGACTATGAAGGAAAAGCGAGCTGAAAAAGTATAAATGAATGAAAGATTATAGTTTAGCAGTCGTTGCAATTGTAATTACCTGAAAACATATTTTTTGGTTATTATCTCGCTACGAGTTTACTATTTATCGATATAAAGTTTTGCAAACCAGTCAAGTCTAAAATAAAAACATTATCGTTCAATTATGTAATGGTAGTTAGCTTTTACATTTTCAAAATTTTCTAAATTTTAGTTCCCTTTTCAAACTACACCTTCAAAAATTAAGTCAAAAGAGTAACGTTCCTGGTGCATCTGGAAATCATGACAGAATTTGAGTTGATGTTCCACTCCAGTGTTCCATTCGCAAAGCATCCAAGAGTAACCATACTTGCTAGTTGTTTTATAGAATGGCCCAACCAAAACGCACGATATTAATTGTAAATAAAACAAGAAGTTTTCAGAGAGTTATTTTAATATCTTTTATTATAATAGAAGGATCTATGACAATTATGTGTAAAACAAAATATCGCCCAAACGCCCGCCACGGCTACGGTGGCATACTTCTATCCGATCGTCCATATTTTCAATGACTCTGAGTCATAATTAAGGTTCAATGTCGTTAATGTGCTGAATTATCTCATCCTTTAGCTCTTGAATTGTTCTTGGCTTATTGACATACAATTTTTCTTTTAAATATCATCAGTGAAAGAAGTTAAACGGTGTCAAATCACATGACTGTGGCGGCAAATTAACATTGCCACAACGTGAGATAACATGGCAATTGAATTTCTAGCACCAAAGAGCCATTGTTTTGTTGGCTTTGTGACAAGTGGCACCATCCTGTTGGAATCACATATCGTCCAGGTTCATAACCTTAATTTCTGGTCACAAGAAGTCCGTTATCATCTCGCAATAGCGAACACCATTCACGATAACTGCTTGGCCGTCCTCATTTTCGAAGAAGTACGGCCCGATGATGCTGCTAGCCCGTAAACCACACCAAACAGTCGCTCTTTGTGGATGCATCGGCTTTTCAACAATCACTCGTGGATTTTCATTTACCCAAATGCGACTATTATGCTTGTTAACGAATCCACTGAGTTGGAAGTGTGCCTCGTCGCTGAAGATGAGTTTCTTTGTAAAGTCACTATTTCCTTCTGTCTGTTCAACCAATCATTCGGCGTATTGCCGACGCTTGAAATGGTCAGTAGGCTTCAGCTCTTGAGTCTTGAAGCTTGTGAGCGTATAAATTCAAATTTTCATTCAAAATTCGCATCAGTCATGTTCGTGAGATGTTCAATTGTTGGGCACGACGACGAGTCGAGGTTGACGGCTCTTCTGCCACACTATAGGGAACAGCAGCAATGTTTTCCGCAGAAGAACTGGCCGAGCATGCACAGGTGATTTCACATTTCCTAAATATCCGATTAGCTGAAATTTGCGCACAATTCTTCGATTGTGGATACATTTGGTCGATTATGCTGACCAAAAAAATCACGAAGTGCATGAAATGCATTTTGATTTGAGCGCCTATTTTCGTAAAAGGCTTCAATAACCTTAACGCACTGCTCAACTGTGTACCTCTCTATGGTTGAATTTGTCAAACACTGAAACAAAGAAATGTCAAATTAAGTTGGGCGAAAAACTTGACGTTAAGGTGTGACTCACAATTAACATTGTGCATTATGGTTGGACCACACTATACTTTGACTAAGAGGAAGAGAAAAGTCTATCCGTGTAAAACCCTGTATGTGAAATCCGATATTTTCTTTTGGTGCATTTTGTGAGCGAAGGGGAAATCATAACAAACGTCAAAATTTTCTTTGCGGCTTCGGGTATTCATCGTAGTCAATTTGCGGAAAGTATCATTTTCTCGCGATTTTCTTGAAAACAGTAGTGTATATTTAAGTGATGAACGTAATACATACTGCTTTGGTTTGTTTCACGCGATATATAGTGACGTTTTATTAAATCAAGTGATTTAAACATTAGAAAAGGACAATGCGCTGTTATGTTCCATGTTGCCCAAATTACAATAGTGGTTCGAGTGGAAAGTCTTACTTTAGGTGAAAATTAATAATTTCATTGATTTAAAATGAGAAAGTTAAGTTTTAATAGTTTCAAGCTGTATATCGCAAGAAAACTGCTCAAAAATTATTCGCAATTTTTTTTGTGATGATTGTTCCATATTTTGCCGCATATCCAGTGGCTTAAAGCAGAAGCGGCACAAAATTGCTGCATTCCTTAAGCGGGTTATAATCCATTGTAACTTTTTATCATTTCACAATTCCGAATAATATTAGTGCGAAAATGGAGTGGCGCCGATTTCTCGGAATAAATCCGGAAATAAAACGTTCGAAAGTTTGCAAAGTTCATTTCAAGGATGACGACATCATTTATTTGAATCAAAGGGTATGATCACCACATGATGCAAAGCCGCAGCATTCATTTGCAACATGTTACAATTGCGAAAAAGCCAAAAGTGTAAGATATCTACCCTTAAATTAATATTTGCACAAAATTCAAGTATCTCGTATTTTTAGAAGCGATGTCCAATTGAAGATATTAGCACCTTAACATCTACTTTTAGACATGTAAGTATATATCATTAGAATTCAACTACGAATAGGACAAATTTTTGTTCAAATTGCGAATTTCATTCAGGATATGTCAGTTTACATGTATTTATCACTTTCGATGCTAAGCATCTTATTATCAAATAATTTCTTCGGTTTCGGTGAATAAGCCAATTTTCTTGGATAATGTACAAGGCATTTAGCCAGTCGAACATTACATTTAGCACGTTCAATCTCATGACCTTGGACCAGAAACGATGAAATTGTGAACATAAGCCATCCACATAAATGAATGGGCCCTAAGTCAGGTTTGGAGGACGTATGAATTTCTTACATTTGCTCTTAATGTAAATTTCAGTTCTCTCTAGTTTAGAACATGCTTTTCTTGAAGCCCATGATAGAAGAAAGTCACTATTAACTCTACAATTATAAATTAATGTTGATTCAGGCCCTTCAGCTACAGCGATGGGTTTGAGAGGCCTGGAGAAGGTAATTTTTAGTATATGGTATGCAGCGTCAACTATAACATTTTTTGTTCTGGCTTCAAATCGAACAAAATTCATACAGCTTGCAGTATTGATGTGATGCCAGACTCAGGGTATGTATGTAATGGCTACATGAAAGTTATGCGTATATTTTGTATCAATATTTGATTTCAGGATTTGTATAAAGTAAACACCGTTCACGCAGCAATTTATGATTCGTCAAATTCTATGGTTTTAAGATCAAATTTCGGAAATATAGGTGTTATTATATAAGCACCGTTTTTGAGACTTGATCAAAGTTGGCTTAGCTTCTGAAAAATAAAAGCAATTCCTGAATCCAATATGGAAACTGTAAGATTTGAGTTTGAATTTTAAATTTAATAATATTTGAGACTTTTTGCAGTACAACACCCATAAAAATTCGACAACGTATCCATTGCTTACGGACAGTTTTGAGAGCGTAAATTTTCATTATATTTCATGCCACGTTTATTTTGGCATTTTATTGTTACAGGATTTAGCTTCATTGAATACTTCCCCTAATATGATGACAGCTGTAAGACCGAATCCAGGGAGTGTAAGTCTTTTCTGCATTCTATTTGAATAACAATTTAATCATTTTCGATCTAGATTTCCATTGAAACTGACTGCGTAATCTTAATTTTCAGCATGATAAACTATTTGTTTTAGACTTAATTTCAAAGTTCTGTTTTAGTTTTATGTTAGTATTAACGCTTATGCGTAGTCTTATATGAATTTTCGGACGTCAATAGATTTATAAACATTATAAACAAAACTAAAGAAGTAAGAAGTACCATTTTGTCTTTCCTTCTCTTAATGCTTCTTCTTCTCCTTCTTAGCACCGCAGCCCGTCTCGGGCCTTCGCTTCCCGCAAATATCGGCTCCAACTGTCTCAGTCCATTGACCACGTTCTGCAATTTCGAAATCCGAGCAACGATGAACTGTCTTCGTTGTTCGAGTCAGACCAGCGTTTCCTCGGTTTCTCCACTGATCTCATGTCTTCAGTTCTCCCAACGAATACCTTTTTGGGTGTCTGTTGTAGATTCTACGTCTAGCACTCGTTGCGTGTAGACGTGTTTTTAATTCGCTCCTGTCAAGAATTTTTAAATTAAAATAATTTTTAAAAACGTCAATTACAAAGTAATTTTATAAAGAAACTTATTACATCGTCGAACTATTCGAACAATTTATCGAGTATCTTGACTTTACCTACGAGAAAGTTTCAAGAACGGAAAAAAAGTTTTTTTCACCGGGGGGATGGAGGAGCCCGACGGCTTCCCACCGCTGGGGGACCCGGAGCCAGGCATTTTGAAAATTACAAATGATAAAACAAACAAGCGGAAAAATGAACAAGACAATTGTGAGCATGGAAAGCGAATTACGATTTCAAGCGAAGATTATGAAAAAGTAACCATGGAGAATACAAGGGTTACGAAACAAAATGATGAATTAAAACTCCGGATACAGAGTTTAGAAAATATGGTCCGGACGTTGTCAAATGGGAACAAACAAAAAGCGAAGCCACAGAATACGTCTGGCCAAGAAGAGCCGATACTAACTAAGAAGAATGAAAAACAGGAAACAACAAGCAAGACCAACGGGAAAGGAGTACCAACATATAAAACGAAATCGCAAGATATGAGCAAGACAATCCATGATGCGGAAAATATCCTGAGCGCAGGAGGAGCGAACCACAGCGCCAATTATTATTCGGTGCTGTCTGCAATGCACGAAGAAATGGACGTCGAGATAGAGAGCAACGATAAGATAGGTAATATTGATAGGTATTAGCCCACAGGACCCAGACGGCGTGTTCGCGAAAGTGAATAGCATATTCCGCAAGAAGTCTCGAGTGAAGGTATCGAATCTTGAAGTCACTAGTGATGAGATAAATCTTCTCGATAGGGCTGGTATCGAAATTGATAGCACGACTCCGGATAGAAATGGAAACAGGATCATTTGTGAAGGATTAGATAAACTTGCCCTGATTGGAACACATTTTGAATTGGTTCATCTACCAAACCCTGAGAGAGGGAATGAAATATTTTCAGAGATCGTTGAAGCAAAAGTTTCCGACTTCAAGTCAAGCCTGAACGGCCAATCAATTCTTCATTTCAATGAAACATTAACATCTGACCTCATACCGAACTTGAATCTTATTGATTATTTTGTCAGCTATGAAGACTTGTGTTTCATATTTCGCAGGATAAACAACAAGAAATCATGTGGTACTGATGGTATTCCAAATGTAGTTCTCAGACATTTGCCGGAGGTTGCTATTAGGAATTATTGCATACTGTTCAACAACATGTTGAGCAATTCATATTTCCCAAATGAGTGGAAAAAGGCTAAGGTATTTCCGATCTTGAAGAAAGGAAAAGAATCTTCATGCCCGAAAAGCTATCGCCCAATCAGCTTGCTGCCTAACATCAGCAAGGTGTTTGAAGTGATACTCAACAGAGCATTAAACGCCCACATTGAGGAAAATGAGTTGATGCCGAATTGCCAATTTGGTTTTCGTGCCAAGCATTCGACCACACATACAATAACGAAAGTAACCTCAGACATCAGTTGGAAACTAAATGAAAGACAATGTGTTGGAGCATGTCTCATTGATATGGAGAAAGCCTTCGATAGGGTGTGGTTAGATGGACTAATTTTTAAACTCCTTCAGGACAAGTTCCCCAGACACCTTGTCGCCATGATGTGTAATATGTTATACGGGAAATCGTTTGTCGTAACGGATGGAAATCTGACAAAAATGCGCGAGTTCAAGGTCTTGAATGGTCTACAGCAGGGAACAGTTACTGCGCCTCTGCTCTTCTCAATCTTTATTCGCAAGCTATTGAACGGCTTTGATTTTAACGTCATCATTGGTAGCGTTTGCTGATGATCTGATCATCTATACGGCAGACCGAAAAGCTACAATAGTTCAGAGCAATCTTCAAAAAATGTTCAATGATGTACAGCTGTACACTGACAGTTGGCGAATGAAAATCAATGTGCAGAAGTGTGAAACAATCTTATTTCGGACAATGCTGCGGGGGGTCAGTCAATACCTGAAACGTAATTGGAAAGATTTCCACATCATGGCTGGTGAGGGTAGTCTTGAACGGGTTCCACATAAATCCTGTGTTCGATACCTCGGTGTTTATCTCGATCAGTATCTGTACTATACTGAACATGTGAAAATCATGCTCAGTAAGGCACTTAAAGTAGTCATGGCCCTTCGAAAACTCTTTCATTCCAGATACATTGATCAAACGGTCAAAGTTATCTGTTACAAGACACTGGTTAGACCAGTTTTGACATATGGATGTCAGATCTGGTACAACCAGAGCGCTAGTACTATGGAAAAATTAAGAGTTTTCGAAAGGAAATGTCTTCATGCATGTACTGGTTTGTACAGAAAGCCTGAGACGGATTGGAAAAATTATATATCGAATAGAAGAATTTATCAAACTGCTGAAGTGACTAGAGTCGATATTTTCATATTGAGACTTCTTCGGAATCATATCGCAAGATCTATGACTGTGAGTGGAAACCCTTGGATTTCACAGCCGTTCCACCCTACAGACGGGTATATAGTGACTTGCCTCACCACTGGCTTCATTCCTCCAGAAGCATTCGTGCATTTGGACATGAATCGATATGTTTTTGATTCTGACGGCGTCCCAGTCATATATCACATATATCGACGGGCCACCGATAAGAAGATAAAATATCCTCCGAACTTGAGTTCACGAGACCAACAATTCCAATGGAGATACTCATTTGCTAGATTCGTTGAGGCTGATCGAGTTGAGACGGGGCAATCTAGGTATTGGTGGATGTGTGACAATGTCTAAATTATTCGTGTTTATTTTCAGTTTTGGTGTTTTTCGTTATTTAGTTTTTGAGTTTCAGCTCATTATTGCTACATTTAGTGTTATTGTTTATTTTTGTTAAAAATTAGGTATAGGTTAGGCTTATATTATGTTTATTATATTAGGTTAGAGATAAGGTAAAACGCTTAGGTTAGGAACATAGTTATAGATTTTTTTAGTATAAGATAATGTTTTTGATTGCATTTATTAGAATTAAGTTAAAACATATTAGGTGTAGGATCAAAGTTCACTGTAGTGTTAAGACGATAAATAATTTTAGAATAGTGTTGGTTGGTTTTTTCTCCTTTTTCCAATTGAATTTCAAAAATATGTAACAATCTTCATTGATTTGAATTTGCTATAGTTTTTTTTTTTTTTTAAATGTGTTTACTGATAACGTACAAATTTAGAGAGCCATTTGGGCCATTAAGATTTTGTATTGTTATTGTTTGGATTTTGCTTTATATTCTTTTAAAATTTATAACGATTAGTATTAAATAAAGCGCTTTTGACTTGACTTGACTTGACTTGGGTGTCTGTTGTTCATCCATACGATTCATGTGTTGCTCTTCATTATCTTATTAGATTTTTACCAATGATCTCTAAAAATACATTTTCATTCATTGCATTTAATCCAAAGTTAAGTTAATTATCAAATTTGACTTAGGCACCTCAAATGAGAAACTATCAAAATATGCAAATTAATTTTTAATTAAATATTTTTATCATAATGATATTAAGTTGAATTATCCCGGCATTTAATTTAATTTGCCCCTGCTCTGCTGAGACTACCCTAGGCTTAAGCCACTATCAACGCAATCAAAGAAATCTTAAAATACATAGCCGGTATTTGGAAACTTTTTAAGCTATTGTTTACTCCTTTTCTTCCCTCCCAAAGTACTATGACGATATCTCAGAGCAATAAGAAATGGAGGGGCTATAGGCAAGACATCTTCCTCAAACATCCCCTCTACACACCTCACGGCAAAGAGTATAAGATGGCTACCAGCAAAAGTAAACAATATTTTATATATAGTACAAGGGCGTTGTGGAAAGGGTTAAATGATGCACCGCATTTGGCGCCAAGGCTCAACATTTTACATATGTGAATAAAATTTTATGTTTGAATATTGGATTCAGAAAAATATCAGTTTCATTTGACATTAAATTAACTTTGTTAATTCATTCAGTTTTTTTAAATATTTAGCTTATTTGACCCAGTTAACTGAATTTCACTTTCAAAATACAAGTTTATTTCTTGACGATGATCTTATCAGAAATATTATAAATACAATCAGACAGCTGCCTGGAAATTATATTAGAAAAAGAGTTGTTTTAAAATCTAGGTTACATATTTTGCTAGTTTTTTATGGTAGGGAGATAAATGCCGTTTATGAACAGAGTGTGGGACTCCCATGCTTGCAAGAAGGTGACTGGACTACCCACTGAACACCTCCCCTGTCAACCTGAGAATCTAGCCTGGAACCGTTTGACATATTACTTCGGGCCAGGTCTCGTTTTGTTACGTCATGAGGCACCTTCAAGCTGGGGATCCCTATTCTAGTTGGAGGGCAGAGAGGAACAGGAAGTGCCAGAAAAGTGATCCCCCAGCCTCTACGCCCCCAGCTGCTGTGAGTCCCTCTTATCTTTCAGGACTGCCCGAACAAAATGGGCCACCTGGTTCCATTTGTCAACCGATTCGAGCATCACCGCAACTATATTATCCGGGGTGAGCTCTCCCGTCTTCCTCTAGAGGGCCCTTCGCAGCCTGCCCCATTTTATGCACGCAAAAATTATGTGGCATGCATATTTTTCCTCTCCTGGGCAAAACCGACAATCGGACGACCATGACTTACCAATCTTGTGCAGGAAAGACTGAAAACACCTATGTCCGCTCAAAAGCTGGGTCAGATAGAAGTCAGTGTCATCATGCCTTCGATTAAGCCATGGTCTCACATCCGGAATGAGGCGCGCAGTCCCTTCGTGCGATTCACCCAAGACTGCTGCCAATCGTTGAGCGAACGCTGTCTCTCCTCGCGGACAACCATCTCCTTCACATCCTCGTTTTGATGCAGATAAATAGAGTGGCGCTCTCTAGCAAGGAGGCATCACATCTGAGATGACTTTCACTACCGAATCAGAGGCTGTCGGATACGAAGATGCAATCCTCAGTGCTCCTCTTCTCTTTACCTGTGCCAGGCATTTTCAGTATACCTCCTTACTGAGACCGTTGCCCCATACCTCTGCCCCGTACTATTGCACTGACCCTACAGCACTCATCAAGAGGCGTCTTCTTGATGGGCTGGGTCTCCCTACGTTGGCCGTAAGCCGACTCAGAGCCAATATTCCCGAAGCAGCCTTCTCAGCCGTTGCCCTGATTTGCTCAGAGAAACTCATCTTCGAGTCGATCAGTAGCCCCAGGTACTTCACCGCTGGTTTCAATGCGATTCGTATGTCTCCAATACTGATCATCCTTACTCTAGGGATTCTCTTTTTTGTCAAGATGACCACTTCGGTTTTCTCCAGTGCTGAACTGAACCCATGAGCTGTCATCCAGTCTCTCACTCGGCGCATTAGCACACCTAGCATAAGTTGTGCTTGTTCCAGTGACCAGAGTCACAAAATCATCCACATAGCCGATCAAGCGTGACTCATCTGGCATCTCCAGTCTCAAAAACCCGTCGTAAGACATGTTCCACCGGTCCGGACCAAGGATAGATCCCTGGGCAATACCCGATGTAATTTCCATCTTTCATTGGCCATATGTCGTGTCGTAGAGCAGGCTTCTGTCCTTTAGGTAGTCCCTCAAAAGCCGCATTAGATACTTGAACTTGAAAAGAGTTTTCCAGCGTATCCAGAATATCCACCGGAAAACCCTTTTCAAGCACCAGAATATCTAATGCGACTTTTGAGGGACTACCTAAAGGACCGAAGCCTGCTCTACGACACGACACAGGGCCAACGAAGGATATTGCTATAGGATAATATTACAATAAAGTAAAAATTTTTTTATTAAATTCCATTAGAATTGGGTTCATACACTTTTAGATATTCAAAATTTTGCTGTACTCGCTGTATTATATTCAATTTTTGAATAGTCTAGGTTGAGTTTTTTACATTTTCCTATTAATGAATCATGTATAGTAATATTCAATTAAGAAAATTTGGTGTCGTTTTTGACAAACTTTTTGATTGGATATTGCTTAAATTTAGAAAGTCACTGAGTCCATTAAATTTTTGAGGTTTTTTTTCTATATTTTAAAATTTGATTTGATTTTGTTAAATTTCTAACAATTGACAAGAAACAGCGTTTTTAAATTTGGCAAAAAACCAATCTTGGATAGAAAAGAATCCATCAATTTTATATTTTGTTGACAGATGAATAAAACTGAATTTTTTATAAAATTGAAAAAAGCCCCCCTGCTCCTTTTTAAACTGGGCTTGGGACACCGCTTTGTCGGAATTAAGGTTTTTTTTGAGCTGCGATTTGAAATTTAATTTTGGTGAACTTTATCTCCTATCTTAATAATAAAATCTTTTCGGGTACAATCAATATTTTATCTATTTATGTAAATACTTTCTATGTACTATATACAAACTTGAAACAAAGTGTGGTTTCATACTTTATTCCTCTGAAATGAATCATTTTGTTGTAGTGCTGCCTTATTGAAAGTGTCTCAGACTTTTTTTTGTTACCAAGCTATACCTTATTTTCAGGTACTTTTCGATAATAAGCTTAATCAGAAGGCTATAATATGTTAGTGGCAATCCACCATATGCTCATTATGACCTTGGAATAAAGTTTTTCTAAAGCAAGATACCTGAACCGAAGAAACTATTGACATAAGCTTTTGGTGATTAGATATAATCATCACTCCGATGCTGATACCTTCGAATACTTTTTTCTGTTTCTTTGCAAATAAGTACTACACTTTCTGAAGGCACTTGAAGAAGCCCTTTACTTTCATATGGAATGAATGAGTTTTTATTGAGTGTTCCCTGCAACGCTGAAATACGTCCATCACAATGAAGACTCCGGAAAATTTTGTACAAAAGAAACCTGCTTCATGTTTTATCACATGATCTCCGTAGTGCAACAATGTTGTTGGATCACTAGCATAGCTATGTCAAAGTCAAAAGCGCTTTATTCAATACCAATCGTTATAAATTTTGAAAGAAAGCAAATTCTAAACAATAAAATTACGAAAACTTAATGACCTAATTAGCTCTCTAAATTGATATATTATCAATCAAACACCTTTTATAAAAAAAAAATCAAATTAATAAAAACCATTACATATTTTTCGAATCAATTGAAAACAGGAGAAAAAACCAACCAACACTATTCAAAATTTATTGATAATACTAACACAACAGTGAGCTTTTATCCTATACCTAATATATTATAAGCTAATTCTAATCACACGTTATCTTATACTGAAATCTTGAGCAGTTTGATAAATTTTCTATTCGGTACATAGTGCTTCTAATCCATCTCAGGCTTTCTGTACAAACCAGTACATGCACGAAGACATTTCCTTTCGAAAATTCTTCGTCTTTCCATTGTACTAGCACTCTGATTGTATCAGATCTGACATTCATAAGTCAAAAATGGTCGAACCACGGTCTTGTAACCGATAATTATCAATGCATCTGGAATGAAAGAGTCGTCGAAGGGCCATGACTAATTTTAGTGCCTTACTGAGTATGATTTTGGCATGTTCAGTATAGTACAGATACTGATCGAGATGAACTCTGAGGCATCGAATACAGGATTTATGTGGAACCCGTTTTCAACTACTCTCACCAGCCATAATGTGGAAATCCTTCCAACTACGATTCAGGTTTTGACTGCCCCTTTGCAGCGTTGTCCGAAAAAAATTGTATCGCACTTCTGGGCATTGATTTTGATTCGCCAATTGTCAGTGTAGAGCTGTACATCATTAAACATTAAGTTCCGGACATTCTTTAGGTGTTCTGGACATTCTTCTGTTATTCCGGACATTCTTCAGGTGTTTCGGACATTTTCAGGTGTAACTCCAACGAAGCCAACTTGGGATGGTTGTAGTCCGAAAACCGCCGATCAATATTGTTGACACGCATGAGAACCTTGCGATGGTTGGTATTTCAGATCCTTGCATATAGTTTCCATGTTCAATCTTGGGAGCTACTTCCTCAATCGTGTCCAACTTAGATTTCTGTGACTAAAATCTTTTGAGCAAGCGGCGCCATCATCAGAAAAAGGACTTCTTTTGAAACTTTCCCCACTCCATTTTTTTAAATTCAACCGATGATTTTCATGTCAAACTGGCATGAGGAAGACATCATCCCTTTGATGATTGATTTCCATTACGGTTGCGTTATGGTCGCTACCGTAAGGAAGTACCTGCAATTTCCGTTGAGGACTATTAAAGCTAATTTCAAGCTTGCGTGAGCAATGCAGAGGTCCAAATATGAATTTTTAGTAGGGTACCTTTTGAGCATCGATCCATATAGATTGCACGTATATTCAATTTTGTTCTCTGTTTTCCACGATTTCCGAAATACACCCCTTGGATTACTATTTCCGTTCAGCCATAATGTAAGCCGGGTATTCAGGTCACCGGCAAGTGTATAATAGCTATGCAGCCTGTTCAATTCGAGTATTTCAAAAAAGGAATTGAGCTTCTCCTTGAACTTGAGAACGTTTCGATCAGTTGCATAGGCAGCTCTAACCAAGAGGTTATCCCCACCTGGCAGTGAGACTTTGATAACGGACACATCAAGAAATTCAAAGTTTTTGAATTCAACTTTATCAATATTTTGGAGACAATAGGGTCTTCTCACCAATATCCCGGTGCCACCACGCCTATCACCGTTTACCTTATCGTTCCTTACGAATTCAAAATCCTTGAATGTCATGAAGTGCCATGAACTGAGGTGGATTTCAGTGCGAAGTATGAAGTCAGGATTTTGCTTAACAATGAATTCAAGGAGAGAGTCACGTCGATGTTGAATAAAAATAGAGATGACGTTGATCGAGACTGGATGACAATTTATTTTAAGGCATTTGAAAGTCCTAAACGCTGGAAAACAAAGTTAATTTTTGAGGCCTTTTTATCGGTTCTCTGCGTTAAATAATTAAGTTATTGCTGAATTTTGAGAAGCAGCTCATTATTGCCACTTACATTATTTGGGGCGTTTTCTGCTGGTCCTCTAGTGGTGAGTGCAAATTATACTCCAGGCTTGGCGAAGTAAGAAGGTATGCCCTTACGGTGTACTTGTGTTCGATTTAGATTAAATTTAACTTTTGCATCTTGATATCGGGAGTATCCTCAATATGATGCTGGATGACCAAAAACACCGCAGTTAACGTAGTTTAATTTTTCTTTAGGCGCTGTCTGAGCAAATTTGCACTAACCAGGAGCATGAATGCATTGCATTTGACGCACCGATAGTCCATGGCATAATTGGCAGTCAAATGATCGAATCTTTGACATGAGTAACACTGGTTGACTTTTCTTTTCTGGAGGTGCTCCCACCTCATTACTCTGAAATATAAGTACCTTATTTGTTGAAGGGCACTTGGACTGCTCTTATTTATAATTTGTACCAGCTAAAGTGGTAAATCCTTTCTTCCTACGGTCGACCTTCTTGTCGCGAATGTTTTGACGGAAATAAACTCAATTTCTGGTGCAGCTTCCTTGAGGCCTGAAGAAGATCGACCGTATCCTCCCCGCAGTCCAAACCCTTCAACAGAAAGGTCAGATTTTTTCAGTTTTTGGGGCATAAATGAAGTGTGAAACCTCCCCAGAATTCAGCGAATTTTTGGTTGACTTGGAATCAACAAGTGATTTCGTTCTACTAGTTAATTTTTAGCATTGATTTTCTTGACCTCAAGATTGGCTAGTTTATTTTCGGCTGCCAATAGCCGAACTATATCTTCCCCTTTGTTCGTACACGTTAATTGGTGGAACATTTTTTGCCTTTTTGGTGGCTTTTTCAGAGGCACCATCAGAACTGTGAGCTAGTGTCTTCTCCTTATTTATATTTTTTTAATACTGAATAAAATTTACATCGTAATCTTGATTAGAATTACCTTCAACGTTTTCTTCAACTTACATTCTTCGCTTAATTCCTCCAACGCTGCAAATTAGGTTTGACTCTTCTGGAAATGCTTGCTTTGCACTTTTCTTCCCCTTTGTTGCCTGTCGCACTTGGTTTTGCGGCTTCATCCCTCTCTTGAATAGATCTTTGAGGGACTGTATCTCTGGTTTCTTTACCATCTTGGTCTATAGTTGTTCCCAAATCGGCCAAAGCATTGCGAACAAACTTTAGCATATGACAAGGGTCTGGATGTAGAATTTATTGGTTGCCTTAAAGTATTAAGCATTATAACGTTAACAAAAGCATATCCCAATAATAACTGCCATAAATATAAATTTGCAGACCCCTTCAAACATCTTAGAATCATTGAAATCAAGAATATAGTTTTTGTTTAGCTAGACATCAACTTGACGGATTTTGCTGAGTCTTGCCTTTATTCCCTCAAGAAATAAAATCTAAACGACTGCGTACAATATATTGATACTGACGAACTCAAAAGTTGTGAAAGGGCTATTTGATGACAAGGTCTCTAAAAGGAGCGATTTAAAAATTTCCGTTTGACTAGCATTCAAAATGCCTAAGCACGAAAAAAGTAATACCTGTAATTCACTAGCTGATCAAACGGAAAAACATCCATTCACAAGTCTTTTCCTAAAATTACCCATTCACAACTTTTATGTACCTACTATAAGTCTAAATATAGAGTAGATAGTGATCATGATATTCCTTTAAGGAATGCTTACAAAACTCATCGAAATGCCACAGGAGAGTAAATAAAAATGTTGATACCTTAAAACAGGTTGTGCAATGTCATTGTATTTTTTTTGGACATAAAATATTCGAAAAATTAAGATAATTTTGTTTAACATTGTTAAAAATTGATGTTCGTGCCAAATAAATTTCACTCTCTTCAGGACGTAATTTCCAAAGTAAAATTCAATTTAAATATTAAATGATGACAACTAATTTCATTTATTCCGAAATGAAACTTATTCAAAACGTTAAACTTTAAATAATTTTAGGCTTCACACAATTTATTATATATTTTATGAACTTAAACTGTTTGTTTGGAGGTTTTCGAAGATTATGGCTTGATTGAAGAATTTAATAATTAAAACTCACTGCGGTTACACTGTCTGATGACTTCCACTCATGTGAATGTGTTAGGCTATCCATTTGTAAAAGATGAAAAAAAATCATTTTAACATCAGTGTATCTTACAGGATCTTGCTTACATTATCATCGATTTCAAGGGGCACATTTTTCAAAAGATTTGGCTAAAATTCTTTCTGCAAACAGAGAAAAATTTTAAAAATATGCGCAGGATGTACCTATCGTTAATAACACCGAACAATTTGCATGGTTAACAGATCCACATTCTGACGTTTCAGGTGTCTCTTTCTGATTTACATCATTGAAAGGCATCTGAAATTAAAAATATTTGCAAAAGTATTAATTTACTTGTTTTGGTATTAATTCAATACTGATTGAAGAAATCTACTGTTCAATCGTAAAACTTCTAATTTATGATCATATTAACAAATTAGAATTTTTAACTTTAAGAATTTCGGCTATCCACAAATGATATTTTAAAATAAATACATTGCAAAAACAGAAAAGATGGTTCTCTTCCATAAATTTATCCATTTTATGCTCGTCCATCTTACAATATAGCGTTGGAGGCATTCCGTTATTTGTCTGCAAAATAAAATCGAAAAATTAATGCTCATGCTTAATAAGCATAGTTAATTTGCTTACTGTTGGTTGAATGCAGTATTCTACCGGAATGGGCACCGCATGTAATGTTAATCTGCATCCTTTTGGCAAGATGATAAAATGCTCGGGTAAAATATGATTCGAGCATAGGCGGCTGGTTTTTGAAATTTCCAAATTTGGTATTCCTAATGTTTTTATTCCATAAAATACAGTCCACCTTATTTTTGGGAAATCTAAAATACAAATTTTTTGAATATTGAAATTGTTTAAAATGCCGTTATAAGTCTACTTTTCATACTGCATTTTTTTACTTGGAGCACGACCCAAAATGGCTACGTCAATTTTAAACAACAATTATATGCAACTGAAAAAACTGTTTTTTGAATGACATACTTAACAAAGGGGGCGAAAATTGTAGCATATGCACCTTTGAACTACTCACTTGTGGAAGGAAATACCAACAGATGCATGCTTTTGTTAGTTTCCACACGAAAGCACTACACACTCCATTTGGTTTTCATTAATAATATGTCCAATCTCGCTGCAGAAAGAACAATAAACTTCACTTCTCGAACGATTTTATTTAGAATCCACTCACTTCAGACACGTTTAGTACACAAGAAAATTACTAAATTCCGTTCGCGAGCTTACAAAATCCTAAATAAATAGCGTCCAACTATGCTGACTTTGACGTTACTGCACAAGAGAGTTTACAAGAGAGCAAACTCGTAGCAGTTTGACAGCCCGACACGAAACGTGGCTCTCAAATCTCCCCATATACTTTCCGAATGTCGGCTATGTATTTGAAAGGCTTCTTTGAATGTTGTGGTTGTGGCTTAAATCATGGGTAGTCTCAGCACAAGAGCGGCAAACATTATCATATGGCGGGATAATTCAAGTTGATAGCACCATGCAGAAAATATTTAACTAAAAATAATTTCACTATTTTATTAGTTTCTCATATAAGTTTCATAAGATAAATTTGATAAGTAACTAAACTTTGGATTAAAATGCAATCAAGAAAGATGTATTTCTAGAGGTGATTGAAAAATTCGAATAAGATAATGAAGAGCCACTGTTTAGTTTTCTGAGGTTTATTTTTCAGCAGACTCCAATCACCTTCATGCTAATTATTGAACATCAATCTAATAATATTTTATAAATGTCATACAGGATACATTCGTAACTAGCCCACTTACTCTTTAGCCAAATCGAAATTCTATGTAAGTTATTTCCAGGCCGTTGGAATTGATGTTGATATTTTATTAATAAAATAATATTAATGGCAATATTCTTTCTGTTGAATTTTATTTTCTTACATACCGTAACAGCGAATTGGTTTATTCAGTTTTCGGTGAATAGAATATCTTTCTGACTTTTTTTAAAACATAAAATAATACCTGGTGTTGAGGTACTTTTTGATGAACAAACTTAAAAGGGAGCAATAGTGACAAAGTTTTCTTGTATTTGTTTAAGCTAGTAGTGTATCCTATTCTTCTTCTTCTTTGTAGCAATACAGCCCCTCTCGGGCCTTCGCTTAGAGATAGTTAGAGTATCTCATTTTCATGACCGTACTGATTTTTTCGGAAGTTGGTTTGGTCAGTACCATGCTCCCGTGTGCTTGCTCAGCTAAAATATTATCTGATTAAATGAGTACATATCACCACTGAGTGAACACTCGTAGTCTGTCCGAGAAATCCCCTGAACTAAATCACGTTGCTCCCAACGAAATTTGAACCTGGGACCTTCGGTTTATGGGTTCATGCTCTAACCCATTGAGTAATTAAATAATACTGGAGTGGACAACCACGACATAGTAGGAAAAGCGGTCGCAACAACCCCTGCGACCACTTTTCCTACTGCTACGCTCTTGTTTACAACGTTAGAGAGCCAGATTGCACAAGCAAAGATGGCTGCTGCTCAATGTAAACAAATTTTCATGCTATCCTAAAAATTTGTTTTCTATTTGAAAAATCTTCACCATTATGAGGAAAACATGCAAAATATTAACATATACTTAACTTATCTGTGAAAAGAAGTATCTACAGATCCTTTCGACTGTTGCCTCGAGTAGAACGCGGCAGCGGTCCAACCAAATCCACACAAATAATTTCCCACGGTTCTTTGGCTTGACCAGCCCGAGAGGTCATAGGCCCATACGGGGGTTTCCTCTCTACCTTCGTAGCCTGACAAGTTTTGCACTTTGTCACGTACCGCCGAACATCTGCTTCCATTTTGGGCCAATAGAATCGTTGGGCTATGCGATCGCGGGTTCTGCTAATACCCATATGCCCTGCCATTGCGTCGTCATGGCATTCTAAGAGGATCGATTGCCGTGCGCCCTTGGGGACCACTTGTTTCCAGGAACTGCCACTCAACTCTGGATGCCGTCCGGGTATGTTCCGCCATAAGGTCTCCCCTTCAATCCGCCAGTCCGGAAACTTCGCTGGGTTTTTAAGAATCCTGGAACGCATGCCATCAAACCACCTGTCTCCACTGTCAGCTTCTACCACCGCAGTCACCTCTGGAAATGCCCGAGATAGCGCATCTGGAACTAGATGCTCCTTGCCTTTACGGTGCACGACTTCATAGTCGAACTGTTGCAGCCTTACTGCCCAACGAGCCAGTCGCCCATTCGGCTCCCGCAAATTATTAAGCCATACCAGAGAGTGGTGGTCGGTAATCACCGTAAAGTGTGACCCTTCTAGGTAGGGTCTCAGTTTTTCCACTGCCCACAACACCGCTAAGCACTCCCTCTCAGTGGTGGAATAATTCCTCTCCGTCTTTGAAAGACCCCGACTAAGGTAGCATACTACCTTCTCCCCCTCGGGGTGGCTCTGGCTTAGCACTGCTCCCAACCCATGATCGGATGCATCCGTCTGGACGTTAAAAGGTAAGGCGAAATCTGGGCACGTGAGAATCGGCGCTGAAGAAAGCATCGCCTTGCAACGCCTGAAGGCCAACTCACACTGATCCGTCCATACAAACTTTTTATTTTTGCGCAGTAAGTTGTTGAGGGGTGCTGTGAGCGTAGCGTGATCTGGAATGAAACGTCGATACCACGACACCATTCCCAAGAATTGCCGCACTTTCTTCACACTGGTTGGTTGGGGAATACGCAGTATACACTCTACCTTTTCTGGGTCGACGTGCAGTCCACTTTCGTCTACCACGTATCCCAGGTACTTCAGCTGTGGCCGGCAAAACTCACACTTCTCGCGTGATACTCGTAGACCCGCCTCTCGGAGACGTGTTAGTACCACCCGGAGGATTTCCAAATGCTTCTCAAAATCCCCGGTGACTACTATAACATCGTCTAGGTATACGAAGACGTATGGCTCGAGTTCCGGCCCCAAAACCCTATCCACAAAGCGTTGCCACGTTGCAGGAGCGTTATGTAAGCCAAAAGGCATCCGATTAAAATGGAATAAACCACGTCCAGGTACCGTGAAGGCGGTGTAAGGCTTGGATTCCTTCGCCATAGGAATTTGCCAATAGGCGGACTTAATGTCCAGGGAGGAGAGATATCGGGCTGTGCGCAGTTTGTCTAGAGTGGAGGAGATAAATGGGAGTGGATAGGCGTCCCGCTGGGATACGCTGTTTAGCTTCCGGAAGTCCACACAAAACCGGAACTTCCCATCCCTCTTCTTTACCAAGAGGATGGGTGATGACCATGGACTCCTGGAAGGTTCTACCACTCCCAGGCGCAACATTTCATCCAGCTCCTTGTTGATGTGTGCCTGCACCGCTGGAGACACGGGGTAGTACCGCTGTTTAATGGGTTCAGCCGATGTCGTAATCACATGCTCCACCCCTCTAGCACACCCTAGGCCATCTCCCATCAACACGAACTCCTCCGCTATCAGTGATTCCAAACGAGCCTCATCCTGTGGAGTCAACCTTGTTCTCCGTTGAAGTGCCTCACAGGCGGCTACCGCCGCGAACTCCCAAGCTTCCCTGCTGAGATCTAGAATGATCCGAAATGAACGCAGGAAGTCCACCCCCAGGATAAGTCCGTGTGGAACCGCAGGCACTACCAAAATTCCCATCCACCGCGTTACACCCTTCACCGTCACTGGTACCCAGGCTACACCCTCCGTTGGGACACATCCACTATCCGCTAACTTAATTGCTGGTTGTCTCGCCTCCTGAAGCTCCAACCCCTGCGTGCGCAGCAATTCCCAACCGGGTTTTCCGAGGATGGTATGCGTTGCTCCGGAGTCCAGTAATCCCACTATAGCTTGCCCAAACACTTCCACCTCCATATGTGGACGATTATCCGCTACCGTTTCCTCCAGCGCAAAATTCACCCTTGTCTCCTGTGCGACTAACTTATTTGGATCGCTCGTACCCCCTACGTCGCCTAGTGAGTACGGTTCCCGTTTCCCGAGGGTCCCGAATTCGGTGCTTGGCTTGATTGGCTACGTCTCACATGATCCTTTGGAACATTGGACAGCCTCCGTGTACACGTTGGACAGGTCGCTTTCCGTGTTCCAATTCTCCCACAACCGAAACATCTCTGAGGCTCACTGCAAGTCCTGGAGGTGTGTCCTTCACCTTTACAGTTCCAGCAGCGGATACCCCTATGCCCATCCTGCAATGCGGCAACCATACCTCCCTCTGTCGCCACACAATAAGCCAGATCCGGTTCCAACAACCGATGCGTCCGGGGATTCGGTGGAGGAACAAAGGACTCCACCGTTGCTCTGGTGGTCTCCAATGTTCTACCTAGTTTTACCAGGTCCACTATTGAGGAGATCGGCACCAGACTGAGCTGAGTCTGGTAGAAGGGTGCAATATTCCGCCTTATCCAGCGCAGCTTCTCCTGTTCCGTGCACGGTACCGTAAGTCGACGAAAAAGGCCTTCCATCGCCGAATCAGAAACCACAATCGAATCCTTAAACCCTTGGAACGAATTAAGATCGCGAACACTTTCCACAGTTTTAATATCGGATAAAATTCGCGACGAAACTTTGCGTCAATTTGGCGCTCAATTTGCATCAGTCAACTTGACAGACAGTATGCATCTAGTCAGCTTTTAGAACAAGAAAGTGACCAGCAAGAGGCAGACGGGGAGGGAATGACAGACAGATCGCTTGGAAGCGAGCAGAAACCGGTCGCATGCTCTCTCATGCATTTTATATGAGCTTAGCCCATCCAGTTCTTATTCATCTGAGCTCTAACCACTAGGCCACACAGACCTATTACTTATATAAAATCAATCTTCCATCTTTTTGATTAAATTATTTATATATATAAGGCATCATTATAAGAATGAAACGCAAAATGGTACCTTTTACTTCTCTATTTTTTTTTATTATGTCCGAATTTCAGGTGATGTTTTTAAATTTACATTAAAATTGCAAGCCGTATGAACCATCTCCCGTTGACTTTTCCCATTTAGAAGCCTGAATAAAAATGTCATAATTGATGCTACATATCATATATTAAAACACAGTTAAGCATCAGGCCTTATGGGTAGCCCCCACGGTTATCATTGTGATCATCTTCATCATCATAACTTTCGTTTTAATTAAGAAACGAAGCTCTGATCGAGTGCAATCAGCATCCACGAAACCATCCAATTCACGTGAAGCTACAGCAACATCAAATACAGCTCGATCAGATGAAGAACTATCGCTAGCAGAACGATTCCATCATATTATTTCCGGCCCCCCAATATGTTAAATTCTTTAACATTAAATTATTTAACTACATTTGTAATCAATAATTTTCCATTGCTTTAGATCATTCAACTTAAATTCTTTAAGTCATCAATAATTTTTAAGAGCATTCAACTTAAATTTTTTACATCATCAATAATTCTTATTGTTAATTCAAGATCATTCAACTTCATAAATTTCCATTCAATGTGCACTTTGGCCATAATTTTCTTTATTGCATATCACGCATAAGCATTTCCACATTTTTTTATATTCAAAAATAATTCACGTGTAGAATTAAGCGACTTACAAACGATATATATTTTAGATGTAAGCAATTTTTAAATGTATAAAAGTAAATGCCAATAATAATTTCTGCCCAGTTCAACAAGAGCCACGGTGTTTTAATTACGTTCCTCGCTACATTCCCATCCCAATTCTCTAAGGGTAAAAGACTTTACAACAATTAAGTCTTTTAGCTAACATCCAAACTGCATCTGGTGTGGATGCTCTTTGGATACTTTTCAGTGGAATTGAAGCCACACCAAGCCTAAAAATATGATACTTGAATTTTGTGCAAATATTAATTTAAGATTAGCTATCTTACACTTTTAGCTTTGATTGAAATAAATGATGTCGTCATCCCTGAAATGATTTTCACAAACTTGCAAACGTTTTATTTCCGGATTTATCCCGAGAATTCAGCACCACTCCATTTTTGCTCTATTATTCAGAATTCTAAAATGATAAAAATTTACAATAAATTATGACCCCCTTAAAAAATGTTACGATTTTGTGCCGCTTCTGCTTTAAGCCACTGGATATGCGGCAAAATATGAAGCAATCAAAACAATAAATTGCAAATATTATTGAACAGTTTTCTTGCGATTCACAACTTGAAACTATTGAAACTAAACTTTCTCACGATTATAAATCGATGAAACTATCAATTTTTACCTAAAATACGATTTTCCGCTCGAGCCACTTTTGAAATTCCGGCAACACGGAACCGAACAGCGCTTTGTCATTTTCTAATGTTTAAGTCACTTGATTCAGTAAAATTTCACTATATATTGTATCAAAATAACCGTAACAGTATGTATTACGGGTTATAGCACTCTTTTATCGAATGGTTACCGCTGCACCGATTGCGTTCAAATTTTGTATTCCGGAGTACTTTTTAATTTTAAAACCGATAAGGTGAGGAAAAATCCGATCCAAAACCTTTTTCAATATAATTTTATTAATTTTAGTATCGAACTGACAGATGAGCACTACATTTATTCGTCAATTGACAACCCACACATTTATTCAATTGTGATCAGATGTTGTCATATAACACAATTGAAGAAAATGGGATGGGAATTGTATTTCAACAACATTTTGGTGGAATGTAAGGCATTAAATTATAATATTTGAAATGGCAGATCCCCGATGCTGCTGTAATATATTGTGCAAGGACGGGTTCTAGAAGAACAGCCTTCTTTTCTCTAGAAGGGCACCCTTCTATTCTCTAGAGGAGCACCCTTCTATTCTCTAGAGGAGGAACCTTCTATTCTTTAGGTGTGTATTCTATAGAAGGGTATCCTTCCATTCTCTAAGGAAGCATCCTTGTACTCTTCCTTCTACTCTATAGAAGGGTACCCTTCTATACTTTATGATACCCTTGTATTCATTTGAAGAGTGCCCTTCTGTAGAATAGAAAAGTGCTCCTCTTGAGAATAGAAGGGTGCCCTTCTATACTTTAGAAGGGTACCCTTCTATTCTTTGGAAGGGCACCCTTCTATTCTTTGAAAGAGCACCCTTCTTTTCTCGACAAGGGCACCTCTTTAGTTTTTAGAAGTTATTTTCTTCAATTGCGTTATATGACAACACCTGGTCAGAGCATATCTACTAAATAGCAGCTGCAATTAGAACAAATTTTCGTTCTTACGGTACTTATGGAGTAGAGAGAATTAGACTAAAAGTGCGTATGTATGGTAAACAAAAACTTGAACTTGCATGCAATTTTACCAACACAAGGTAAACTTTAATACATCTTTTACACGTTTATTTGCCTCTCTTTTCATTTTGACAGCTCCTCGATTGCAGGTGCTAGTTAGTATATATGCTCTGACCTGGTCACAATTGAATAAATGTGTAGGTTGTCAATTGACGAATAAATGTAGTGCTCATCTGTCAGTTTGATACTAAAATTAATAAAATTATATCGAAAAAGGTTTTGGATTGGATTTTTCCTCACCTTATCGGTTTTAGAATTAAAAAGTGCTCCAGAATACAAAATTTGAACGCAATCGGTGCAGCGGTAACCATTCGATAAAAGAGTGCTATAACCGTATTACGTTCACCACTTAAATATTCACAGGCGTTTTCAAGAAAATCGCGAGAAAACGAAACTTTTCGCACAATGACCACGATGAATACGCGGACATAAACAAATTTTTGACGTTTCGAATGACTTCCCCTTTCCTTGCAAAAACCGCCTCTAAAAGCAAAATATCGGAATTCATATACAGGGTTTTACACGGATAGACTTACTCCTCTTCTCTATCTCTTAGGACGAGACCAACGCTACCACTCTCTATGTTTTCATTGCACAATGCTCGTGCCTTCGAAGGACAAACGGAGGGGCTATGCCCATAGAAATTGCTTGGAAAATGATATGACCAAGTGCAATGAGTCTGATTGTCATTTTATTTGCAATTTCAAGCAGGTGATCGCAAACTTTTTCTGCTGAGCGTACATGCAAATTTATTGAGCATTTATAGATTCATGAACATAAAAGAAAGGAATGAAACATATAATAATTCAGTTGCAACTAATACAATATTATTAAATCATAAAATGTTCAGAGTACACCAGCGCTCAATGGTTTTACAGTAATTACAATATATGAAACAAAAATTATTGAACCAACATGGGAGGGTGGATTGCAAGAGGCTCAGAGGTTCGTTGAAGTGCAATAGGTGCGCCGCTGCCAGGACATTTGCATGGGATTGAAATGCTAGCAGCTCAAGACATGGTGAACTCAACTATGAGCATCATAACGTCTACCTGCAAAGTTTCTATGCCCCGTCGTAGACCCCGACACGGCAAGCCCCCAGTGTACGATGACTAGCGAAGGAAGTGTCACAAGCTTCGACATGAAGATCAAAGGTCTCGGAACCTCGACGAAGCATGCAACGAAGTAGCAGGTCTAAGTGGGCCAGGAAAATGCTAAACAGCAGTTATGCTCCTTGCTGATAAGATCTAGTGGACAATGTGAATAGAGGGCCTTGCATTGAGGCTAGTTATGTAGAAGCTTAGTGCTCTACGTTAGCTCTGCATACATGAAGCAGATAAGATGGATGATGTACTTCCCCGCTTACTCCGTCCGTGTTGACACTATTCACGGCAAAATAGCAGTCGAATGACTACTCTTCACGTTGCTAGAACTAGAAGAGATAGTCCTATCATTGAAACAAAGAAAGGCCCCAGATCCAGATGGTATCCCAGCTGTGGTATTGTAACTTGCCTATCACTATAGGATAGGTTCGCTGCTCAGTATAATCAACGCTGGCTTGCGGGAAAAGATTTTAACGAAACGTTGGGAAGTAGTGAGGCTCATACTGATTAACAAGGAAAAGAAAAGTCCCAGTTCAGCGTCTGCATACCTCCTGTTATGCATTCTAGAAATGGCTGGGAAAGTGCTGGAAAAACTTATCTAAGGAACCCTCAACAATTCACGCTACTGGGGATTTATCGCCGTGGTAGTACGGCCTTAGAGCTGAACGCTCCACCATCGGTGTAATCACTGAAGTGCTAAGTGCGGTCCAAAAGGCGCAGATGCATAGTCGCACTAAATGACGGGTGGTTCTGCTGGTGACACTTGATATTTAGAACGCTTTCAGCTCCACTAGGTGGGTAGGTGTTTTGGATTCACAGAAAACCACTTCCCAAGTTCCCGAATATCTTATATGGCTTTTGAAAGACTACGTAAATGTCCGAAGTCTGCTTTTTAATAGGTTGCAGGACCAACGAAGGATAGAAGTTACATCAAGTGTCACTGTGGAGCATATCGCACGATGGGCTACTGATACGAGAGCTCTCGGATGTGTCGCGCCTGATTAGCTATGCGGATGATTTTACCGCGCTAGTTGCCGTCAAACAAGCGCAGCTTAGATTAGATATGCTAATACATCGGGTGTGACTGGACGACTGCTCGCGGGTTCAGCCTAGTTCTGGGGAAAATCTAAGTGGTCATTCCGACAAAGAAAAGAATCTTCAGAGGAAAGACGATCAGCACTGGGGAAGTACTGGTTGTATAGAAACCGTTTGTAATGCACCTCAGGTTAGTGATCGACTCAAAGATGGGTTAATCTGAGCAAATACGGGCAACGGTTGATAAAGCTGCTTCAAGCGTATCGGCTCTAAGTCGACTTACGTTCAACGTATAGGGACCTAACCCAGTGCCAGAAAGTAAAGTTTGCACGGACGCCCAACAAGAAATAAGACCTGATGCAAAACAGGAGAAACAGAAGCCCCGATAAAGACCCCGGCAGCAGACACTGCTCGTAAGACCCCAAGACGGCCGACCCTACGCGGAGGTGCTGCGCGACATCAGGGGAAACGTAAGGCCCGAAGACACCAACACTGCCATTAAAGCAGTAAGACCAACGCGGTCGGGCCATAAACTGGTCAAATTTGGAGCAGAGGCCGACAACAAAGAAGCATTCTGCGACGCAGTAATGACACTCCTCGGCAAAAGCGCAACTATAGCCTCAGCCAAAACGATTGAATTAAGAGACATTGACTGCATCACGGATCTGGCCGAGACAGAGAGGCCATCAAAAGGGAGTTCCTTAGCGTGGGAAGGATCAAATCGAGGCTGACACCAGGAAACAACAGGGGACAACGCATGGCCATAGTCGACTTGACCGAAAAGGACGCCGAACAATTTCTGAACAAGGGCAAAGTACGAATAATGCGGGCTGTCTGCCGAAAACGGCGAAGAGCAACGCCTCTTCAATGTTTCAAATGCCTTAGCTATGGTCACACCACACAAGTATGCAAAGGACCCGATAAGAGTTCCCTATGTTAAAAATGTGGTAAAATGGGACATAAAAGAAAAGAGTGTACGAAAGAGGCACACTGTATTCTTTGCAAGGATGCTCATCCAAGACCTGATTTCGAACACGTCTTGGGATCAGGAAAATACCGGGTGTTCAAGGAAGCCCTAGCCAAGGCAAAATCAGAACTTCGATGACCCGCATCCTGCAGCTAAACCTACACCGCAGTTCAACTGCCCAAAATCTGCTTGAGCAGTTTGCGAGGGACATAAAAGCCGACTTCTTGCTGCTGAATGAGCACCACCATGATAAAAGTTCTGCATTATGGGATCCTGACAAAACTGGTATTGCCGCCATCTGGGTTCGGAACAGTGATTTATAGGCGGAGAGTTGTGGACGGGGGATGGTTTCGTATGAAACGGATGAACAACGCGGAGGGAAGATGAACTGCGTGCCTCATCCCTGATTTGAGATGGCGGCTATATCGATCGTGTGATGAGACAGACTTCTACCTGAACCAACTCTTGAGCGGGCATGGATATTTTCAGTTTAACTTGCATAAGACTGGTACTCGTAAGTCGTGATCCCCCGAATGTAGGTTTTGCGCAGGAGAAGAATACGATGCCTACCATAGATTTTTTGCTAGCAATAGATGGGGCAGGCTGCGCCGGGACCACTAAAAGGAAACAGGAGAGAGGATAGTCTAAACGGGGGGGTGCTTAAATTGGTTGACAATGGACACATGTGGCACATTATGTTCGGACGATTCTAAAAGATAGCAAGAACCTAATGTAGCTGGGGACGTTGGGGTTGGGGGATATATTTTCTATCAATATTTCCCCCCTCCCCCTTACACTAGCGAGTATTCATCGAGCAGTTTCTCGAGCCAACTGCTCGAAAACTGCCCTATCCTCTACTTTTAATTTTATGCGGCAGATTCAGAAAAGTAATTTATTAATTCCATTCATAATCGGCAATTGGAAAATAGTTGTTAAGTGTACTTGTTTTCAATTCCCCTTTATATCAAATGTAATTTTATATCAATTTTCCTTATTATTAAATTTAAACGTTTCCCTTTAAGTTTATTTTTCATGATATATAATTTTTATCACTATTTTTAAAAATTCTATGCATTTTCTTAACTCCGTTCAAATTGAATTCATCTAGTACAATTTCAATCCAACACATAAAATTAGCAGTATAGGAACGTTGATCGGGTACTCTGAACCGGTGTACTAAAAGTCGGAAGTAGTGGAGGAGGTCAAAAAGAGAGCATGAGAAAAAGTGAGGGAAATAGCCGCTGGTCGATAATCTTTCCTCAACCGTTGACGACGGAGCGTGCGTGTTTTCAGTTTTTATTTTCTTAATCTTTTCGTTTTCTTATTGTTTGCTTTCGTGGTGAACGTACTCCTGTGTGAAAGGCGTTTGGCAGCGTGGAACATGAGACGCAAATTGAATCGAGCGCTTAACTCGGCAGTCTGCACCCCGTGTCCAAATTACGCACGGCCTAAGGGAAAGGCGCAATATTTAACACCTTCGGCCAGGTTGTATTCACCACTGGTGGTGCATTGTTCGGAAACCTAGCAAATTCATCTGTGCTGGTGCCACCACAGCAGGAGTCACTGGTTCTGGTGCGGGCATCGAAACAGTATTCAGTCCCTTGATCACCAGCTACGCAAGGAGTCCATCCCTCAAGCGACAGTTGTTCTCATAAGCAATCTTGGGTTTCGCTTTGTGGTAAGCTATGGGACGGTTCTATCATATGATGGCCCTCCTGTTGCGCTCCACTTTCTAGAAGTCGCAACGCAGAAATTGGAACATCCACACGTGTAGAACCAGGAATTGTCGCGTATTTGTCAGGATTTGTATATCTTTGCTAGGATGCTGGCTGGGTTGCTGTTTGAGCCCTTGTACATTGACGAAGATGACAAAGCGGTCGCAGCGACAAGATTTAATAACAAAAAAATGTAATCGGCTCCCAGGGTTTGCAAAATGTAGTGAGTAAAGTCAATCACCTAGAAGAAACTTATCTCGTAAAGAATTAATTCTACTAAAACATATTTTGCCATATTGCATACCTAGCACACTTTATGTTTAAGTCTAACTAGCTTGAGAGGATATTTTAGCTAAATTTTAGGGGTTTTACACATTGACCGAATAAAATTTTAAATGAATTAACTGGGAACACCCACAAGAAAGCCCATTACATGGTAACAAGAGAAATATCAGAACGATGCATTTTAAAATACAATCACACCTTGTCTCAAAGGGAAAAATTAATAACACTTTGAAATATTCGGGAAACGTTTGCTAAAGAAAAATAAGAATAAGTACTTGTTATGAATCATGCGACGCCACTGGCGACCACTACCAACACACCTTGATGCTATGTGGCTTGTCAACTCATGTAGGTTGTGACGGGTTCACATCCCACGTCAATTTTGTCGTGGGATGTCAAAGTGAATTGACAGCCACATGGTAGTAGAGTGTGGGAGTAGTGGTCGCCACCCAAGAACTGCCGCTCTGACACGACAAGTCACGCTCGGAAATTGATTCCTGTTTATTTTTTTTGGAAGTATGTGTACCTATTGGAATTGCGGTGTATCTAAGGGGCACGCTAAGGATCGTGACATCATATAAAATCAAGTACGTTGGAAAATTAACTTAGATATAGTTGCATTGAATATAAGTTATAATCAATAGGGATCGACAACGGGATCATCGCCATCTGCCACATCTTCATCATCGTCGTCCTCGACGACCAGCAAGATCGCGCCCACTATTTGACAATACGAACCTCCAGGCGCGCATCATTGCATTGTTGCAGTTTAGTCGGTGGAACTTTGCTCCCAGTTTCATTTGTTGTGACTGTTCTTGGCATCGTGTATGCAGTGACACGTATGAATTTAATCCGACGCGCTCGTGAAGCGTTCACGCTACGAAATCGTCCCTTCTGTGAGGATGTCATGATGGGAATTGATAATGATAATCAACCGCTGATTTAAGTGTCATGGAGCAATGGGATAGTGGGTCACCAAGTATAAACTATCTTACTGCTGCCTTGAATTCTATCAATTCAAAATATATAAAATGGTGTTCAAGTGGGGGAAATTTGCTTGGTACAACGTTCGCTCTACACGATACGGCAAATAATCATCGTCGCAGTGAGTAGTACTCGAACGTTATATGCAATACAAAACGTTATATTATGACAAAGGAATACGGAAAGTTTAGGATCAGAAAACCAAAAATAGTATTAAGTCAAAACAATTTGCGGGTGCAAGTAAAAAAACAGTAACTTCTATGTTGCGGAATAAACTTAAAGAAATTGCTCGACATTTCTTTTTGCAAAAAAATATATGAAGCAAATCCATTTGCCAAGCGCTTATATGATGATTTGCTTAGCAACTATTACCGTTTGATAAAGCTCCTGTCTATTTAACTTTTTACCGTACGGAGTTTACCAATTATGTATAACTATACCTTTAATTGCTTATTTAAGAAAAGAATAATTTGACTCATTAAAACGATGCGGAGTCATTTTTAATTAATTTCCGTTTTAAACTGTTTTAAACTTAAATATAAAATATGTTGATATAAAATGTCCAGTATAGGATTTTTTTTACATTTTTATTTAAAAACAATAACAGATTATTTATGGAAGCATCTAGAAAAATTTAATACTGATAGGCATACTTTACAAAAGGTAGAAGATTAAGTCAATCAAACCTTTGCATATATGGACTTCATTTTAGAATTTCCGAAGTTGGTGCTAAATGAAAGTATTTCAGTATTTTTACTACACCCCTTATGTTTTACCCCTTAAGCGAAAACGTGACTTAACTTATACAAAGACTGTAAATACACTGTAAAAACGCTGCACTTAAAAAAATGTATGCTTAAGAAGTCCTGCGGAGTTCCTTGGTGAGATTTAAAACTATGGAAGGGTTATTTGAAAGCTGTGTTCTTCCTTCAAACCTTTAACCTTAGGTCACTATTTTTGATATTGTAGGAAGAAAATAAAAATTAGCATTTAAAGTTTAATTCGAACGTTGAACAATGATTAGATTGTCTAAGAAGCAAAGAATTTGACAAAATTTCAAAAGAGGTTCTGGATTCTTTGGACTGTTTCATTCTATGCATGAGTACCTCAATATAACGGCAATCTTCATTTGGTTCGATTTAGCACTTGCTATTTTAAGTTAATTATTAAGAAAAGAGAATAAAATAAAATTTCTCAATCTTTTTGTAATATGATTTAGTAATAACTGCCTACCTACCATTGTAAAGTCATCATCAATCGAATAGGGTTATTTAATAGTTGGACATACGCAAACCATGAGCAGAATATAGATAATCAGATTTCTTAGTCATAATGCTAATTAAGTTGTTTAGTGACGTTTTACATCGTTTTATAAGTTCTCAAGTTATAAAAAAGTATTGTGAATTCGATCCTATACTCGGTCATTCTCCTTTAGAGATGAATGTTATCCAACAAATGGAAATGCTTGTGACATATAATAGCTTCGTTAGTGAAATTATTAGAATTTAAATATTTGTACTGCAGCTTTCATTATAAAACTTCACTAAAAATTACTTTCAAGGGATTCACATAATAAAAGAATTTCTTTGTGTTCATTCCATTATGTAATAACTGAAGTGATCAGAACCAATACAATATTATATAAAATGTAAATTATATGGATAAAATTAACAAATAGCTCTTTGTTCATTTGATTAGCTTCTCGCAGGAAAAGGACATTTAGTACCAAAAATAGTTTTAAATATGTGCGAGGTACATAAAATCAAATTTTAAAATTATCGATCAAATTGCAGATCGTTATTTGATAAGAACGAAAAATTTCTATATACATAAGTGAAAGCTAATGATGTTAATTTATAATTTACTTAAAACAATAAATAAAATAATACAATATGAAGTGCTGAATTAACAACGACTTTCCTTTCCAGTGGCCCTTTCTTTCCAGCGGGAAGTAGAGTGCATGGTGAGTATGCCTTGCGAGGGTAGGGTTTGAGAAAATCCGCTGAGGCCGGTTTCGCGTCACACGCAGTACGCGGTACCTTTGATGGATTTTTTTTTCTTTAGCGTAGTTTTATTCGGATTTACGTTAACGTAGTATATTTTTCGGTACCACGTCGGTAAAATTCGGGAACGCGAAATATAAATTAGATTTGTTTGGTACTTGACTGGATGAATGAAGAAATACGGAGTAACGTAAAATAGGTTTCTTCTCCATATGATTGTGTTTTCGACGCGTTTGAAACGGGCGTTTAATGGTGGCTGAAAAATTGTAAGTGAGCGTAATCCATTTTGAGACCCGCGACCGAAATCCTCTATGATCTAGCTGGCTGACAAGCAGCCACCGCGAAAATGGATTACGGTGCATGGATTAGTTGACCAGCTGGTACCCTCCGTTGGCACGACTCAGACTTAACGTCTAGAACCGATGAGAGGTCGGTTCCTCGTTCGGACTTAGACAGGAAAATCATTACACGTGGGGCCCAAACATCCTAAGGGGATAAGAGATTCGCGTCTTCTGACGATTTGGTTCTTTGCGGAGGATGTGAGGTACCTTGGTACTCGAGCCTCACAAACAGGAGCAGTGGAGTTGTGTGATACACCCTAGCAGTCGCGTCACGTGAGTTGTAGCTTCCGCTCTCCTTTGTTTGATTTTTTTTTTCGCGACAGAATCATTCCGATGTTTTGTCCCAGGTTGACCACTGTAAGGACCTTCTATTTTCTTGATGGAACTGTCAGCCAGATGGGTTTCTCCTATCGGCCTGGACTCTCAAGAAAATAGAAGGCTACCTTGCCTTAATGTCACGGAAGGATTCTACTCATTTAGTATGCGTGATAGACGAGTGGTATCGGTTCAACGTTCGGTGGTATATGCTGGAGTTGCGGAGTCCGGGATGCTTCCAAGTGTCGGGAACTTTGACCGCATACAAAGCTGTTACGGTAGCTCTACCACTTGTCTCCTCGAGTCAATTAACGTAGATTAGAGACGGTATTTGTAATGTAAGTGGGTTTTGGGATAAAGTCTATTAAATCGGCCGAAAGCACCCTCTTTTCAGCAGACTACCACTCATTCTCATTTCCCTTTGGAGGAGTCATTTGCTTGAAAGGAAAGTATGTCTTAAATAATTTTGTTTGCTTACATTAAATAGCTCGCCACTATCGGCCACTAGAGTATTAATAAGCTTTTTTTTATATATATACGTATAGATTAGAAATAGCAATAGGACTCAATTACATTTTTTTTCAGTTTTACATCGTACCAACACTCATAGGAAACCCATACATGGTGATGAAACGAACACCCGAAAAACGTTGAACCCGATCCAAAACGGTCCAACCCGCTTACTGCGGGATCTGTTTTGAGGACGTAGTGGAGGGTGTAAACAGCATGCGATTGGAGTGCGGACACCTGTTCCATCACGCCTGTGTCCAACAGCTCCTACTGACGTCCGAGCTTTGTCCGCTATGCCGACGACCCATAGAGTGGACCGCCGTAGACACCCCCCTCGGAACGCACATCCCGACACGTGGAGCAGTGGCGAAAGGGTCCCAAGATGCTGAAACGCTCCAATCACTGGTGGACCTGCAAGGAGCCGTGGACGGAGAGGTTCCTGCTGCAGTTGTCACGGCCGAGGTTCCAACCGCGCCTTCCACCCACTCCATTGACACCCTCGTGGCGTTAATGCAAGTTATGCCCGAGAGGATCGGAAACTTGGAGGGAGGACTCCAGAACCTCCCAATTAGCCAATCCCCCAGCTGCGTGAGAACTCTGCTTGGCTGGGAGCCCAATCCCAGTGTAGCTATGCCCCACTCTAGACCGACTGATCATTGGACCCTACCTCCAAGGAACTCGGGAATGGACCGCAGAGCTCCCGAGTATCGACCACGACACAGCACCGCACCTCCATTGGTACCCACAGTGCCCGAGTCAGTCCCTTACAGCAAGCCCATCGAGGATGCGACACTTTTCCGAGACCTGACGCCTCGTATCATGGAGAGTTGGCGCCTTAGCTTCACTGGTTTCAACTCGACGACATCGGTGGACCGGTTCCTGTTTAGGATTCAGGCGCTAGTCTCCAGCACCTTGGGAGGTGACTTTTTGGCTTTCCTCCGGCATGCACACCTTCTGTTCAGCGGAGATGCTGCCGAATGGTATTGGAGTTTTAAGGAATCGACGCCACGTCCCAATTGGGATTCTTTCTGTGCAGCCTTCCGCAACCGATTTGACGACGGCTTCACTGAAAGAAAACTACGGGAACAACTAAAGAAACGGAAACAAGGCGCTCACGAACCATTCGACCAGTATTACAGAAGTATAGTGCGATTAAGCACTCGGTTATGAACACTCATGCCCGAGGACGAACTGGTGGAAATTATCAGGGAGAATATGCGTTGGGAGCTTCAAAACAGTCTTCTTCATGTTCCCATCAACAACATACAAGGATTACGCTTCCATGCCCGTAAGCAAGAACAGCTAGATGAGCGGTGAGGTACCTTCCGTCCACAACCTCGCATTACGGGACCTAATCCACGAAATCATCCTACCGCGGAGTTAGTGGCAGTGGACCACCTACTGGCTGATTCAGTACCAGTACCGAGGAGTGGAGCACCCCTAGAGCCCGAGTTCCAAGCAATGAATCAAGCAATGATTCGTCGAAGCAATTACAAGTCCGACGGTCTGTTGGAACTGCCGGCAGACGGGGCATCGTTTCTATGCATGTCCAGCGGAACCGACGATCTTCTGTTACCGATGCGGGAAGGCAGACACTTGTGCACCTGATTGCGAAGATTGGAAGTTACGAAAAAACTTGCCAGCGAGTGCCGCGACCACCCGCCGGCACTCCTAGAACCCGAACGAACCAATACTGACCCCATCACTAGCTATGACCAAGCCACAGACATGACCCTAACTCTACTAACTCGCACCGCCAAGCACAGTTCTCCCGAAGTTCCACAGCCGACACCATCCTTTGTCGAGGCGGACGCACAGGAGAATGGTAGCGAGGCGAAAGTTCCTTGGCATGTTAAGCCCTTCCACGTCAGACTGCGGAATTATTTGGCTACCCGACATCCTCCAAGAGTTGGCTACAACTGTCCCACCACGAAGGAAGCGAGCCACGCGTCGGATGCGGAGCTTCTGGAGAAGGGTCAGGCAGTTGAGGATGGTGCTTAGAGAAATACACTTAGACGAATTATTGAGGGATGACGTTCGACCATATGCGTCAGTTCACCTCCTGCAAAAGCGATTGTCAGGTTTAGTCGATACGGGAGCCAGTGTGAATTGCATATCAGCCGATTTCGCAGGGGAGGTACTGGCAATGCACGCGGACCAAATCCATCATTTTACCACCTGGCTAAGCACGGTGGACGGAACCCGTCACTCGGTAGAGGGGAAAAATTACGCCGGATGTCACCTTTTAAGGAGTAAATAAACCTCCATGGGAGTCCCACACTGCCAGCCCCGGCGGGCGTAAATGCCTTCACCTCCCTACCACAAAAAAAAACCTCTGGAATTTTACATCATACCTCAATTAACCCAGAATCTTTACCTAGGGGTGGATTTCGTTCGAAAATTCAACTTAGCCCCGGCTCTGTTTTCCGGCATGACCCTGGAGTCCGTCACCACTGTTCCTGCCCAAACTCAAATCACTTACTTATTACGACATACACTGGATGTGAATCAACAACTGCGACTTGGCTCGGATATATCGGCTTTTTCATCGCATGAGAAGGAAGGTCTCGGGCGGACGGCCCTGTTGTTACACATAACAGATGTGGGGGATGCTAAACCCATAAAACAGAGACATTTTGCCATATCTCCGGCGAAGGAAAAGTTGTTATATGCCGAAGTTGATCGAATGCTAGCCTTAGGCGTGATCGAAGAATCGCAGAGCGCGTGGGCTTCCCCGGTCACCTTAGTTGTCAAGCCAAACAAGGTCCGGCTATGCTTAGATGCCAGACGCTTGAGCGCCGTCACTGTCAAGGACGCATACCCTCTACCGTTAATTGAAGGCATGTTGAGTCGATTGCCTAAAGCCCACTACATCGAGAGTTTAGACCTCAAGGACGCTTTCTGGCAAATTCCTTTAGACCCTGGCTCAAAGGAGAAAACAGCCTTCACAGTCCCAGGTCGGCCCCTGTATCAATTCGTGACCATGTAATTCGGATTGTGCAATGCCCCTCAGACAATGACGTGCCTTATGGATAAGGTGATACCACCACATTTACGGCACCAAGTTTTCGTATACTTGGATGATCTGCTGCTTGTAACCGAGACCTTTAACGAACACGTCGACCTGCTTCAGGAGGTGGCTCTGCACATCCGGAGGGCAGGGTTAACCATCAACATACAGAAGAGTCAGTTCGTGATGACGAAGGTGAAGTATTTGGGTCACATCATTGGGCATGGCAACATCAAGACCGACCCGGACAAGACTCAAGCGATTGAAGTTTTTCCATTATCCAAGACCACTAAGCAGTTACGCCGATTCCTAGGCTTACGCGGATGGTACCAGCGTTTCGTGCGTGACTATGCCACCATTATCACTCCTTTGACCGACATGCTGCGTAATGGACGTAAGTTCGCCTGGGAAGGGCCCAGTTTGCGAGCCTTTGAAGAGCTGAAGAAGAGTCTGACAACAGCCCCCGTACTACACAGCCCGGACTTTGACAAACCGTTCTCAATCCAATGTGACGCGAGTCAACATGGGGTGGGAGCAGTCTTAGTCCAGGTTGCACAAGACGGCGAGGAGAGGCCTATAGCCTTTATGTCCCACAAGCTGAACCCGGCCCAGCGGAACTACACGGTCTCGGAGTAAGAATGCCTGGTGGCTGTGCTGGCAGTGAAACGCTTTCGAACATATGTAGAAGGACATCCCTTTGAAATCGTCACTGATCATGCGTCACTGAACTGGCTGATGAGCCAAACTGATCTCCACGGGCGCTTGGCCAGATGGACCTTGAAATAACAGGCATTTGACTTCACGATAAGACACCGCAAGGGAAGTCAGCACGTGGTACCGGATACATTATCAAGGATGTTCACCCCTGAAGGACCCGAGTTGGCCCAGGAGGACGACAGCCCCCTATGGATCGACTTGGACCATACCGCCTTCAAGTCAGAATGTTATATCCAGCTGATGAATACGATTCGGAACCAGTTACCGCAGCTGCCAGAACTACGGGTGACGAAGGGATTTATATACAAGTGGACGGGACACGCCTCCGTAGACCCCATCCAAGAAGAGGAACAGTGGAAGTTATGGGTGCCCGAAGAACTGACCTTCGAATTGATTAAGCGGACTCATGACCACCCATTGAGTGCACACGGCGGTTATGGTCGTACGCTTCGGCGACTGAAGACTTAATTCTTTTGGCCTAAGATAGCGCAGCAAGTGAAAAAGTACGTAGCCGCTTGTGAGCTGTGCAAATGCACTAAAGCGCTCAATTCAGTTCTTTGCCCGTATATAGATCTCATCGGTCCGTACCCTCGCTCGACTTCGGGATATACGGGAGCTGTCGTGGTCCTGGACCACTTGTCCAAATTTCCGATTGTTGAACCAATGGAATCGGAAAATCGCGTTTTCCATATATTTGGAGTACCGGAGAAGCTGGTCTCTGACAACGGAGTTCAGTTCACCTCGTCTAGATTTCGGGAACTAATGGAAAAGTATGGCATTACTCATCAGCGGACTGCCGTTTATTCCCCACAAGACAATGTGTCCGAGCGGTTGAACCGCACCCTCATAGCCGCCATTCTGGCCTACGTCCAACCGGATCATAAGGATTGGGACCGCAGGTTTTCCGCCATCACCTGTGCCCTGTGTTCGTCTTATCTCTCCACCACAGGTATCTCCCCATACTTTGCCGTGTTCGGCCAGCATATGATCTGCCACGGAAACTCGTACCGGCTATTATGGCAGTTGAAAGGTTTGGAAGACCCAATAGTGGTTCTGGAGCCGCACGAGAAACTCCAAATCCTACGAGAACAAATCCGGGAGAGGATTGAAGACAGTGGACGGGTGGGGGAGGAGCGGTACAATCTACGATCCCATCCTTCTGGCTTCAAGGCAGGCGACGAAATCTACCGACGGAATTTTAGACAAAGTGAAGCAGGTCGACACTACACTGCCAAGCTAGAGAAGAAGTTCGTGAAGTGTCGAGTCTTACAAGCTTTAATTCCCACGCGGTACCTCATTGCGAACATGTCCAGAAAGGAGCTGGGAGTCTACCATGCCAAAGACCTACAACGGTGAGAAAAAAAAGCCATCATAGGGCCAAGCAACGTTTCCTTCAGTCTCACCATGCCTGGTAGGCATCGTGGACACTGCCCTGTAATGAATCATGAATCGTCGCTGGTGACCACTACCAACACACCTTGCTGCTATGTGGCTTGTCAACTCATGTAGGTTGTGACGGGTTCACATCCCACGTCAATTTTGTCGTGGGATGTCAAAGTGAATTGACAGCCACATGGTAGTAGAGTGTGGGAGTAGTGGTCGCCACTCAAGAACTGCCGCTCTGACACGACAAGTCACGCTCGGAAATTGATTCCTGTTCATTTTTTGGAAGTATGTGACATCATATAAAATCAAATACGTTGGAAAATTAACTTAGATATAGTTGCATTGAATATAGGTTATAATCAATACGGATCGACAACGGGATCATCGCCATCTGCCACATCTTCATCATCGACGTCCTCGGCAACCAGCAAGATCGCGCCCACTATTTCGCAACATGAACCTCCAGGCACGCATCATTTAGTCGGCGGAACTTTGCTCCCAGTTTCATTTGTTGTGACTGTTCTTGGCATCGTGTATGCAGTGACACGTATGAATTTAATCCGACGCGCTCGTGAAGCGTTCACGCTACGAAATCGTCCCTTCTGTGAGGATGTCATGATGGGAATTGATAATGATAATCTACCGTTGATTTAAGTGTCATGGAGCAATGGGACAGTGGGTCACCAAGTATAAACTATCTTACTGCTGCCTTGAATTCTATCAATTCAAAATATATAAAATGGAGTTCAAGGGGGGGAAATTTGTTAAGACTGTTTCAAACGACGTTATATGCAATACAAAACGTTATATTATGACAAAGGAATACGGAAAGTTTAGGATCAGAAAACCAAAAATAGCATTAAGTCAAAACAATTTGCGGGCGCAAGTAAAAAAACAGTAACTGCTATGTTGCGGAATAAACTTAAAGAAATTGCTCGACATTTCTTTTTGCAAAAAAATATATGAAGCAAATCCATTTGCCAAGCGCTTATATGATGATTTGCTTAGCAACTATTACCGTTTGATAAAGCTCCTGTCTATTTAACTTTTTACCGTACGGAGTTTACCAATTATGTATAACTATACCTTTAATTGCTTATTTAAGAAAAGAATAATTTAACTCATTAAAACGATGCGGAGTCATTTTAAATCATTTCCGTTTTAAACTGTTTTAAACTTAAATATAAAATATGTTGATATAAAATGTCCAGTATAGGATTTTTTTTACATTTTTATTTAAAAACAATAACAGATTATTTATGGAAGCATCTAGAAAAATTTAATACTGATAGGCATACTTTACAAAAGGTAGAAGATTAAGTCAATCAAACCTTTGCATATATGGACTTCATTTTAGAATTTCCGAAGTTGGTGCTAAATGAAAGTATTTCAGTATTTTTACTACACCCCTTATGTTTTACCCCTTAAGCGAAAACGTGACTTAACTTATACAAAGACTGTAAATACACTGTAAAAACGCTGCACTTAAAAAAATGTATGCTTAAGAAGTCCTGCGGAGTTCCTTGGTGAGATTTAAAACTATGGAAGGGTTATTTGAAAGCTGTGTTCTTCCTTCAAACCTTTAACCTTAGGTCACTATTTTTGATATTGTAGGAAGAAAATAAAAATTAGCATTTAAAGTTTAATTCGAACGTTGAACAATGATTAGATTGTCTAAGAAGCAAAGAATTTGACAAAATTTCAAAAGGGGTTCTGGATTCTTTGGACTGTTTCATTCTATGCATGAGTACCTCAATATAACGGCAATCTTCATTTGGTTCGATTTAGCACTTGCTATTTTAAGTTAATTATTAAGAAAAAGAATAAAATAAAATTTCTCAATCTTTTTGTAATATGATTTAGTAATAACTGCCTACCTACCATTGTAAAGTCATCATCAATCGAATAGGGTTATTTAATAGTTGGACGTACGCAAACCATGAGCAGAATATAGATAATCAGATTTCTTAGTCATAATGCTAATTAAGTTGTTTAGTGACGTTTTACATCGTTTTATAATTTCTCAAGTTATAAAAAAGTATTGTGAATTCGATCCTTTACTCGGTGTTTAGAATTGTCTTCAAATCCCGCGCTGAAACCTGAAACAAAAATAGCACAAAGAATCGTTTTTTCTTTTATATTTAAATTAGAAAACTTATCTGAATTTGATGTTGTTTATACTCCCAATCAATATTGACAGACGTTTCTGACATCTGATTGTCAACAATTACTGAAGATCACGGTGATGATTTTATCAGAAATGATATATTGTGAATTCAAAGTTACGATATTGTCAGTTTGAAATCCACTGATAGCGCACAAGAAAGTACCGAATTCCTTTGTTTTTAAAAACTGCGGTACAGCGAAAAATCTGTACATATTAGCTCATTCGTTTTCTGAATGTGAATGTGAACGGTTGAAAAGTAAATTTGAAGATAAATTCAAAGTAAAATCAATAAGCTTTGTAGTTGAATTTAAATTAGAAAATAATAAGTTTGTAATTGAATTTAAATTAGAAAATAGTAAGGTGAAATAAATGATAGTTTTGTTCTTTCAATTCAATAGGTGTTTATATCCGGAACACTCGGTCATTCTCCTTTGGAGATGAATGTTAGGTTTGGTGTTAAATGTATTGACCACTATAAATCCAACAAATGGAAATGATTGTGACATATAATAACTTCGTTAGTGAAATTATTAGAATTTAAATATTTGTACTGCAGCTTTCATTATAAAACTTCACTAAAAATTACTTTCAGGGGATTCACATAATAAAAGAACTTCTTTGCGTTCATTTCATTACGTTATAACTGAAGTGATCAGAACCAATACAATATTATATAAAATGTAAATTATATGGATAAAATTAACAAATAGCTCTTTGTTCATTTAATTAGCTTCTCGCAGGAAAAGGACATTTAGTACCAAAAATAGTTTTAAATATGTGCGAGGTACATAAAATCAAATTTTAAAATTATCGATCAAATTGCAGATCGTTATTTGATAAGAACGAAAAATTTCTATATACATAAGTGAAAGCTAATGATGTTAATTTATAATTTACTTAAAAAATAAACAAAATAATACAATATGAAGTGCTGAATTAACAACGACTTTCCTTTCCAGTGGCCCTTTCTTTCCAGCGGGAAGTAGAGTCCATGGTAGGTATGCCGTCGTGAGAGTAGGGTTTGAGAAAATCCGCTGAGGCCGGTTTCGCGCCACGCGCGGTACGCGGTACCTTTGTTGGTTTTTTTTTTCTTTAGCGTAGTTTTTTTCGGATTTACGTTAACGTAGTATATTTTTCGGTACCACGTCGGTAAAATTCGGGAACGCGAAATATAAATTAGATTTGTTTGGTACTTGACTGGATGAATGAAGAAATACGGAGTAACGTAAAATAGGTTTCTTCTCCATATGATTGTGTTTTCGACGCGTTTGAAACGGGCGTTTAATGGTGGCTAAAAAATTGTAAGTGAGCGTAATCCATTTTGAGACCCGCGACCGAAATCCTCTACGATCTAGCTGGCTGACAAGCAGCCACCGCAAAAATGGATTACGGTGCACGGATTGGTTGACCGGTTGGTACCCTCCGTTGGCACGACTCAGACTTAACGTCTAGAACCGATGAGAGGTCGGTTCCTCGTTCGGACTTAGACAGAAAAATCATTACATACTGCCCGGATTTTTAGTAAGATCTAAATTCTCATATCGGGTTTTGTGATAGTATTGATAACAAGTATGAATTAACTGGTGAATTTAGTAAGGGAAGTAAGGAGATATAAAATGTAAACGAAATACTGCGCACAACTACACATGCATAGATATTCTTACCATAGTAATTTTTCTTTATACACCATATCTAAGATTACTTATCGGACTGTATTAGCGATAACGTTCAAGCACAATAAAAAAAATCACAAAAGTCGCAACGCATTACTGAGGTGTACCGACTTAAGCAACTGCTGTAAACAATTTGGTTGACAGATCACGCTCATAATAATAATAATCAAAGACAGTCCTATCAACTTAACAAAATACATTTTTTTGAAATATTTACTCGGGGAATTTAAATTACAGTTTCAGGGTACTTCGTTGTCACAATGTATAAAGGTATTACCAAGATTTTGGAAGTCCATATACGTATGTGGGTATTACACAATACAATACAAGTGTCGTCACTTTATATAACTTTCTTTTAACTTAATAACTAACAATAATCACGTATCGGCATGTACATCGACGGGATTGCATGTTGCTTGCATTGAATGGCGTCATCAGACTGACTTTTGCTTCTCAACTCCTACGTCGTTGCCTAATTCTCTTTTGAACATTGCATCATCTCTGGCCGTGAGTCCATAACATCGAAACCTTGTAGCGGCGAGCTGCTGCGTCCCCACAGTAGGCTCTCCTGAGTCATGTCATTCACGGCATGACGTTTAGCTGGTGAATATGTGTGCGTGATGCTTGGTGATGGTGGATTAATTGGTATCCAGGGCTTGCACAATAGCGGCACGGTGAACCAGCTGCGATGTGGTCGCTGTAGCACTGGGTTGGCTAATTTCAGGGTAGCTCTTCGCATTTGGGACTTCTTCGAGGAACGCGGGTTTCGATCGCTCGGTGGCAACGTTTATTGAACGCCCATTTGCGTCAATTTTGTATAGCACTTCTGATAATCGATTTGATACTTTATGAGGGCTGGGAAATGTTTGCAATAGAGCTCTGCGTATAGCGTCCACTCAAAGGAAGACATGTTAGCAATTGCTTAAGTTTTTGTGGTGGAATTGCTGTGGTTCAATGTTGGCGTGGGTCAAAGTTCATGCATCGTTTGATGTAGGTCATTTAAAAACATGTGAGGACTTATTGTTTCGTTGCTGGGTATGAAAAATTCACCTGGAAGCGTAAGCATTGTCCCGTATACCATTTCTACTGAGGGTGTACCAATGTCTTCTTGCACTGTGTTTCTGAGGCCCAACAACACTATGAAAATCGATCCATAATAGCAAGTACGTATTTGAATCCCTGGCAAGGCGTAAGTGGTCTAACTATGTCAAGGTGGATGTGTTGAAACCTTACAGCTGGAACTGCAAAGTGCAGGGGTAAATTTCTTGATGTCGGCCTTCTTTGGAGCGCTGGCACGGGATGCAGTTTCGTACCCATTGGTGTATATCTTTTCGCATGCAGGGCCGTAACTTAAGGAAACAGCTTTGTATATTGCGCAGCCGCTAGGGTGTGATGGCTGATGGAACTCATCGAATATTTTATTCGCAGGGAAACTGGTACAAAAAGCGAGTTCTTCCTGTCAATGTATCGCAGTATAGCTCAGATCTATCATTGAAGGCGATGAGTTTTAATTGAAGAGATGACGTGTTGCTCCTTAATAGGGCTTGGAGCTCTTCGTGTGAGTTTTGATGATGTATGAATTCGTCGACTTCAAATGACACGGGCATTGATATGGGCTCGATGCGTGACAAGGCATCTACAACACAGTTTTTACCACCAGCAATGTGTCTAATGACCGTTGAGAACTGAGATATGAAGCTTAAATAGTGGACCTGTCCAGGTGATGCCTTGTCGGGTTTTTGTGAGAATGCATAGACGAACGGTTTTTGATCCCTGTATATTATGAAGTTGGTGCCTTCTAGCGCGTGACAAAAATGACAAATACTGCTGTAAATGGCTAACAGTTCGCGCTGTATCTCTTTTCAGGGGGTGATAGTTTTCTTTGATAGAAAGCCAATGGGACATTTTGGTGTTGTTCCAGAACGGCCCCAATAGCGTTGTCAGATGCGTCTGATACCAGCCTCGTTGGTTTTTTTTGTCGGTTTCTGGGGTCTATTGAATCGGTCGCTTATTATTTTTTTTAGTCTGCGACACAATTTTATATAGAGGGGCTTCAATTTGCGCTACGTTTTTTATACGAAACATTGATAGAAGTCTAATGCTCCCAAAAACCTTCAAAGTTGCAGTACGTTTACGGGTTTTGAGTATGTGCAGATTGCGGTTACTCACAACGTGGGTGGTGAGATTCCTTTCTCGTTTATTATATGTCCTGGATACTCGATGTTTGGTACGCCAAAAAACACTTTTCAGAATTTAAAACGATTCCGTACTTGCTTAATCTTTCAAAAATTATGCGAAGATGCTTTAAGTGTTGCTCTTGTGAGTCAGATGCTACATAGCACGTGCAAACCCGAGATTTCCTAAAACTTCGTCCATAAGTCTTTGGAAAGACTGTGACACGTTCCTCAGCCCGAACGTCAAATGGTGTTGTTACGGCAGTTTTTGGGTTGTCTTCTTCGGTGACGGTGATTTGGTGAAACGCTTTCCATAAATCCACTTTTGAGAAGATTACCTTGTTAGCTGCGATAGCAGTGATATCTTGGATTTTTCGCATTGGTTACCGATCGGGTTGAGTTTTTGAGTTCAACCGGCGACAATCACCGCATAGGCGCCACGTGCCATCCTTCTTTTGTGCTAAGTGGAGTCGACTAGCCCATGGGCTACCCTTTTCTGATTAAGTAGTTGACTTCAGACTTTGCTATTTTTAACTTTTCGGGAGTAAGCCGACGTGGACGATCGGCTACGGTTGGTCCAGTTGTGAATATGTGGTGCTGAGCTTTATGAGTTGTGACATTGCGTGTTTTGCATGAGTTCGTGATTTCCGGGTACTCTCTTAATAGGGCATGCAATACCGAATTTTCGTTCACAGTGAACACCGTGGTGCAGCTAGATTGGCTTGTTTGTCCTTTTGTTGATCATCCAGCGGGATCGAGGAGTTTTTTGTTTTAAAGTCTGCAAGGCTATGTGAAAATTTCAAGTCAGTGGTTCAGGTAGTCCCAGTGACAGCGTTATATTGCACTGCCAATTGGTGCGAATAATTTGTAGCTTGACGCGTTTTTTCTACCTGGGACGTTGAATTATGGAATGATTGAAACGTCAGCCCTGGTTTCGACTAAAAATGTTAATCCGCTATTTCTATCATGCACTAGCAAGCGGTTTGTCACTGCGCCGCTGATGCCCACCTGATTCATGAGCGACGGCATTCGTTTCCCTTCTTCTCTCGAAAAGAGTAGGGTGGTCGACACTTTCTGGCTACCGGGCCAAAATGGCGATGAACATAACATGTTGTTGTTTCGGATATTCACGGAGATTTCTTTAATCCTACAATTTCGCTTGACTGATTTGGTTGCATGTACTTACATTCGGGATGGCAACTACAATTACTGACGTTGATGGGCTGGACATGAGTTTGGTATAACGTTCTTCGGAGTTCTGCGATTTCTTCTCCCAATGCATCTTCGTTTCGTATGCCGTCATGACGCGTTTCTGCCCGTTGGCTTGGGTTTATTTCTGAAATATCATCGTCATTGAAACTTTTAAAAATCCGATCAGCTGTTTGTACCAATTTGCTTAATGTTAGGGTGTCCGACGTGGCAAATATTGAGTACACCCCTGATGGCAGACGTTCGAGCCACATGTGGCGCAAGACTCCTTTAGATATGTTTGCTTTAGCTTCGTTTTGCATGCGGCAAAGGAGTTGCGACGGGCGTTGATCACCTATTTCGAACCCGTGCTATAGTTGACGCGTACTCTGCGATTCCGACATGCCGTAACACGATAGCAGTTGTGTTTTAAGGTCGTCATATTTATGACTTTCTGGTGGTGACTCGATGATATTGACTATTTTCGTGAGCACGGAAACGTCGAGGTCCGCTATCACCCTGTCGAAGCGAGTAGCATCGTCTTTAATTTTGTTTGCGTGAAATTTTGCTTCGGCGCGTGCGAAATATAATACCGTTTGGCTTTGCCAAAATGGAGGTGACTTCATAGCCGCCATACTATGCAACTCCGTCAGTATGCCAATCGCTGTAACACTTTGCTCCGCACTATGAACGTCGTGAAATTCTTCTGTTGCCATTGCACGAGACGTTAGGTCACCAATTGTGGGTATCGCACAATACAATACAAGCGCCGTCAATGTATATAACTTTATTTTAACATAATAACTAACAATAATCACGAACCAGCATGTACACGGTTGGAATTGCATGTTGCTTGCATTAAATGGAGATATCAGACTGAGTGTTGTTTTCAATTTCTGCATTGTTGTCTAATTCGCTTTAGAGAGTTGCATCATCTCTAGCCGTGAGTCCATAACATCAAAAACTTGTAGCGGCAAGCTGCTGCGTCCCGACACGTATATGGAATGATATGAAGCACTCATGTGCAATAATATCAAGGTGCCATCTATTCAAAACTTGCAGAAGCTTAGCAACTTCTAAAAAATAACCAATAGGTGGTAGTCAAATCAATTAATGATTGTTTGTGTTATTTGCGAATTTACAATGTAAAACGAGCGCTAATAAAAATTGTTTTGAATGTATGGCTATCATTTTGCTTATTAAATTCATTAAAATATATTAATGTTGCTGCAAAAAATAAAAGCAAATACTATTTCATTAAAATGACATCAGAGCCTATGGTAGGTTTATTTTTAAGCTATTTCCGATTTGCTCATAGAACTCAACATCCAAATGTGCAGAAAGAGCGTTATTGATTTACGCTACCTTTTGATTCAAAAATCAAAATTTTATGAAAACTACGTTGCTTATGCGTTTAAAGTATCTGAAAATTGAATGTTTTAAGTGATTGAAACAGTGAATCCAGACTAAAACCATTTAGTATAAATTGTCATATATATATATATATATATATATATATATATATATATGTATATATATATATATATATATATATATATATATGTATATAACATATACATATATATAGTATGTATATAACATACATATATTTTTTTTCTGAATTTGTATTCGCATGGAGTTGATGCATCATGTAGTCAGGTCAAGCTACTCATTTGGGAGGTCCGGAGTTGCAACGCTACTTAGGAGAGGTTGATTGAAGAAAAAACATAGTTCAAATGTACGCATGGGCTGCAAACATAATCATCGTGGCTAAACGCTTTCGCGTGATTACCACTTACTCTTCAAAAGGATTGCCGATCATACATCATATCCGCCAATTTTATATCGGTTCCATGTCACATTTGCGGTGTTAATTTTAGGAGTGTGGCAACCTAGAGAATCTTTATCCTTAAAATCAATTAACATATAAATAAGTAATCTTTACTCGTATACTACCAACGCGTGCTCTACAAGACGACCCAAATCGATGCTAAATTTTGTCATTTTTTAACTCGCTGTTTATCTTTAGATAAATTCTCTAGCACTTCGTTCATTAAATTGAAAAAGTAACACTGCTATACGCTTCCACACGAAAAATGACACATGCGCTAATACTCAAATAAGTTCCAGTCTTCGGAAAAGACCTAATTTGCAATATTTACCATTCTTGAAATGCCAATCGCATTTCAATGTCCTCCTTGTACTTTGAGTTTGATTTTCCTCAGAAGACTTTGTTTGTATGCTGCTTGCACTAGTTGTTCAAATTGAGATAAATTATTTACATTCATATCAACTTAGTGCTCTACACTCTAGGGTAAAATGAATAGGAATGTCTATTTTAGCGGTTTATGTACATACTTTTTTTAATTTGGCGCCGATACGAACCCACTGGCACGCTTTTTGTTGACTCAGCGAGTTAAGTTCGCGTTTTTCCTTTCTCTTCAATGACGCATTCATTAAGATTCATAGAATGGCGATTTCGTACCTCATTCTCAAACACGAAAACTCGGGCAATAGTTTTGACCTACACTGTACTCCCTATAACACACTTGCGCAATACGTTCAATGTTGACCAATATATATACATATATATATATATATATATATATATATATATATATATATATATATATATATATATATATATATATATATATAGATTTTATAGTGATAATAGATAGATATATGTTTTGTAGAGATAAGATTATTGCAATTAAATTCAAGTGAAATTAAGAAAAAAATCAAGGTAAAGTAAAAATATATTCTTCATGAATATCTGATTTTAATAAAACCTATTTGAATTATTTCAGAATAATAAAGCGCTTTGTGCCAATGTGCTTCAATCACAAGGACATAAAAAAAATTGAGGTTGCATTTCACAAGTAAATGAATATATAATGTGATAGGCAACGTTTCAAAATCGGTTGATCTGTTATTGTTTAGGATATAAAAAACACTCGTCTCTTACTATTTCTTATAGATTTCTTTAAGACAGGAATCTCAGAAGCAGGTGCCTTGAAACTTATTTTTGCGGTGCCTCTTTCAGCTACAGTAGGGTGTGCTCTATGAATGTCAAACCCTCAGACGAATACGAAAGCCGTGGGAAAATTATTTTAAAGGGTAAATATATATGAGTAGTCCACGTGGTGGAGTGGTTAGATTACTCATCCCGTAAACCGAAGGTCCCTGATTCAACTCTCTTTGGCGGCAACGAGATTAAGTTCAAGTGATTCTTCTGACGGCCTTTAAGTCCGTTCAATTATTATACGTGCTGGTTTAAAAACAAAACGTATTCCATCGTGTAGAGTGCTGACGCATTCGATCATAATAATGTGATACTCTAACTGTCTCTAAGCGAAGGCTAGAAAGTGTAATGAAATAGGTATTTTAAATGTCCAAGAAGGAGTGCAGCGATGGTCTGCTGCCTCGGCGAAATAGGATTTTAAGACCCGCCGAGACTGGCCTTGTCTGGGGACGCGTGAATGCGCTGGCAGGCTAGCGTTGTGGTGTCGTGGAGTGGGTTCTTTCCCCAGCACATGGACCCACTACAAAAAAAATTTCACATCTACGAATTTTGAGGGTCAAAAAATATCGACGGAAGTCGAGAAGGAGGTAACCTACTAAGGGTCAAAGAAAATTGCTGACTCAAAGGACAAACTGGGCCTAGAGAAAACAGATGGACTCAAGATGACTCTGTCGTTATCGACGAGGCTTATAGCCCACAAGTAAGAGTGGGGCATCCAGATGGAAGCGGTGCCCCCTCGCAACCTCCCAACCGGATTAAGATCCAAATGTAGATGTGGCTATGCATTTCCCATTTGAATGAAAAACTCATGCAAAAGTACTTTGTATGACTCATTCCCTCGAATGAGGAATACAAATCACATAACTCCATATCATAAAAGGGCACGCGAGCGGAAGGCAACTCAAACCGGCAAGAGCCCCTGTTAAACAAAACCAGGAAAGAGCGCGCCCGATGGCTAGCCCATTTTAGCGGAAGAGCCTGCCAGTGATGCGGATCGTATACCCGGTCAGGTTGAATCTAAGGGAAAGACCGAGTTACAAGTTTTGACAATCCATTCATATTAATTTTTTATATATCGATGTTAAACCAGAATACATCATTGCATGTTTTTCGTTTTCAAGTTCAATTTTGAATAGATATAAACTCTTAGTTGGTCGAAATTACCAGTAAACGTCAATTTCGTACCTAGGTTTCCAAAAAAATTCTATATTAGGATTGCATTAGAGGTATTCTCCCGTGCAAATAAGCATAAGTTGAAAATGGAAAACGTAAATGAAACAATGCTTGTAAATTGATCAATTTGATGGGCTTACCTATCTCTAATGATGGAAAATCGATAATTTATAATTATTTACATTCAATTTAATTTCTTAAATGAACTACAAGCCTATGAGAAAGAGTTTTCAGAAGATTAGGTTTTCATTTATTTAATAGAAAGTAGAAGTATCTTCTGCAATTATAATACGTTAAAATACAAAATAAATACATGCAAATACATTTTTTAAATATTTTAAAATTCATTTAGAAATCATTTTGACTACTACTTGAATATATTTTAAGAATTAATCGCTAATACACTTTGGTTGTCGTATTTGAACCCTTCAACATAAATACTGCTTTTACAAAATGCCGTGTAATGACCACCCTTCATTCATGCTTTTCATTTGTGCACACTGTGCTTGAATTTGTAACCGAATCAGCTAATTGACCGCGCATCGACAGATATTCAACTAAATGTCGAGCACGCTTACACTCTTCACTGGTAGCCTTCAAGAAGGTTTCCGCAAAACCTGAACGGTTAATGGCATCAGGCGAGAAATAAACTCCCATGGACGAGTACGTAAGTATATATATACAGATATATATATATATATATATATATATATATATATATATATATATATATATATATATATATATATACATATATATATGTATATATATATATGTATATATATATATGTATATATATATATATATATATATGTATATATATATATATATATATATATATATATATATATACGTGGGTCATTCAACACGTACTTAGCCTCACGCCCACTGACGCTGCTATTACAAAAGAGTTTTACCATTGTGCAGTACATGCTTTTAGTAGCCTGCTGTCAAAGTTTCAGTCAATTCCCTTCATTAGTTTTGTTAAGTGTACTGCACGATGATAAAACTCTTTTGTAATAGCAGCACCATCGGGTGGTAAGGCTAAGTACTTGTTGACTGACCCTCGTAGATATATATATATGTATACATATATATATATATATATATATATATATATATATATATATATATATATATATATATATATATATATATATATATATATATATATATATAGAAATAAGCTCCCATGGATAAGTACGTAAATGACGCAGCAATTTCTTTTCGAATGTGTAGTCAGGTCAAGCCACTCAGTTGGGAGGTCCGAAGTTGCAACACTACGTAGGAGAGGTTGATTGAAGAAAAAACATAGTTCAAATACATGCATGGGCTGCAAACATAATCATCGTGGCTAAACGCTTTCACGTGATTACCACTTACGCGTCAAAAGGATTGCCGATCATACACCATATACGTTAATTTTATATCGATTCCATGTCACATTTGCGGTGTTAATTTTAGGAGTGTGGCAACCTAAGGAATCTTTATCCTTATAGTCAATTAACATATAAATAAAGTATCTTTACACGACACCTAAATCAATACGCATACTCGTATACTACCAACGCGTGCTTTACAAGACGACCCAAATCGATGCTAAACTTAGTCATTTTTTAACTCGCTGTTTATCTTTAGATAAATTCTCTAGCACTTCGTTCATTAAATTGAAAAAGTAACACTGCTATACGCTTCTACACGAAAAATGACACATGCGCTAATACTCAAATAAGTTCCAGTCTTCGGAAAAGACCTAATAGCAATATTTACCGTTTTTGAAATGCCAACCGTATTTCAATGTCCTCCTTGTACTTTGAGTTTGATTTTCCTCAGAAGACTTTGTTTGTATGCTGCTTGCACTAGTTGTTAATTTCAAATTCTCAGCGAATTTGTTCAAATTTACATTCATATGTAATTCATATGTAATAATCGAGGAGCTATGGCTCTAAAAGCCAGCGCTGCCAGAGGCACACAGCACAAACTCAATTTAACAAGGAGGAACGATTGAGTCACCTTCCCCATCGCAACCCTCACTCTTTTTCTTTTCGCGTGAAAAATAATTCAAGGAAATTTCTTTTGTACTTAACTCCCGGGAAACAAAATTCTAAAACTGTTTAAAATTTCTAATGTGTAGTGATTTTATTACAATATCTTTTGAATATAATTTAACGAATTGCGATGTAACACGGTATACAAATGCTCAGAACGAAACGCTTAACCCCTTAAATTATATGAACGATAAAATCATTGTATCATTTAAACAGCTTAAAATTTGTCAAATTTTTTCCATTCCAACCATAATATTAAGTAAAAATTGTTTTGTTTTTCGGTAGTTAACGTGTGCCTGTCTAATTCTTCCTAGTTCTTTTTTCCCACTTAATTACGACTAATCCTCATAAACGAAAATCGCTTTTAATTGATAACCTAACTGAATTTGTGTAGAATAAATTTCAATTTATTGAGTGTCTCGTATCGAATTTTCGAAGACGTAAAATATAATTAAGAAGTGCTAAAAGCATTTCTCTTCCACGCAACATTCAGTTGGCGCTGTAATCGTCCACTCTACTAGGAAAATTATTAGAAATTAGATTTCAATTAAAAATGGAACGTGAATCGAATCCAATGCGACCCATGTGCCGCTCAGGATACGGATTCTACGGAAATCCAGCAACAGATGAACTATGTTCTGTCTGCTACAAAGATTCCCTACGAAAGAAACAACAACCCCCCCGTCAGTAGCACACCAGTATCTGTATCAAGTTCGCAAGCGAGTCCCACAGCACTCAATCCAGCCATTTCAGCTACCAGCACAGCACAACCTACAGTATAGAGCTTACAGCAGCATAACGAAATTAAAGAGGGAATAAATGAAGAAAGCACATCAAGTGAAAAGGTTGCCGCAACCGCTGGACCCTCGACTTCCACAAATGAACAAGATAACAAGGGGAGGGATTTGTTCTGATTGATTTTATTTTGCGTTGCATGCTTGAGTTTTTCATCCAAGCCATCGCCAATATCGTTCGGGATCTTGCATTTGTATTAGGAGTCGTGTGTGACGAAAAACGAAATATGCACATAGACATAACGTCATCTCAGTTACGCTTACTCCGGCGTGTCATCGCTCCATCGCATGCTCCGTAGTTACATCTTGGTGTTGTTTTGTAAGAATCCCTTTAAAGCGGTTTGAGTAGCGATCCCGCTATAGAAATTGCATTTCGCAACGAAGGGAATTACGGGGATTGTGGAGGGGTCGGTTATGGATTTTCACGGCGGTCACGTCGGATGCGGGGTCACGCGGGAGTCGAGTGAAGATAGTGGAACAAGTGAATCTAAGTAGTGAGTGAATGATTTGCAAAATTACTTAGCCACGACCAATTGTAGTAATTACACATATGATTTGTTCTGTTGACCTGGAATGTGATTGTTTTATTATAATCCAATTAATACAGACTTTCTTCATTGAATGAAAATTGGAAGCTTCTATACACGCATAACAGTGAGCGATAGACAAGAGACTCCCCGGGGATATTCTGTTGAATTACAACGAGGGAAGAATTTATTGATTTGTTATCATTAATTTCGATGCCGGCCATGCGAGTGAATTGTGATAGGTTGCAAATTGTGTTATTGTCATAAACGGTGTCTGTAATAACGGAGGAGCTTGAACGTCGCGTTGAATGAACCAGTTTTGGGTGTGATTGGAAGAGTGTGGACTAGCGGGTTTTTGTTTGGACTGTGAAGGGGAGAGTTTCGTCGATGGTGGCCAGGGAGGTTCACACCAACTTTTTTTATGTGAAAATTCGCCGAAGAAACGCCTTGATCGGGAATAAAATAGTATATTGTGTTTCTTGGGCACCTCGGCGGTAGTTTTGGAAAGTAGAATTGGCAATCAGAGGACGACAGGCTGAGTAATTCGGGAAATAATCGAATTTTGTTTACATGTGACCTCAATTTGACGTTTTGCTCTGAAACTCTCTTGTGTGCTGCTACTGCTGCGGCCTGCGACCATCCGATGGATGGATGAATGCATTTTTCTTTGATCGGGAATCTTGTTTAGCTGGTGTTTCTATAATTCAAAATATTTGAGCCGCAAGGGCAGTGACAAAAGCGGGAAAATGAAAACAAGTGGAAAGTGATTGAGAACGAGTGAAATTGTTGCGGGGTTTCGCCGTGACTATCGAATTAACAAAATACAAATGCGAATGTGAAAAGGAGAGTAATTTGGTTTCTTTAAATTGCATTGAATACAACTCCACGCTTTTAACAATAACTCTTGAAGATAGTAGAGTGAAATTAGGCATTGACAGTGGCTAGCGAGAAAGTGGTGGCCGTGCTGCAAGAGCGAGAAGTCTTTGCGTTCTTCTTCGATTTTTTTTTTATCCTATGAGTAATTGTTGATTATCTGCCGCTTTGCGGACAAAAAAAATCCGATTTGGAGTGGACCAAGAGCAGCGACGAATGGAAAATTGTTCTGAGCCAACTGTGTGACTACTGTCGTTGAAACATCCGGAAGTATATGGAAGAATTGAGATCCAAAGAAAAACATTTTAATTTGTATGAATTTCATTACCACGTGCGCGTTTTAGCATTTACCAACAAAAAAAAGGAAAGAAGAAGAAAAGTTGACTACGAAATATTCCAGAAATATCGCGAGTGCTTTTAACCAAGTTGCTATTCAGTATTATTACATTTCAGGGCCATCTGCATCGTCGTCGAGCGCTCGGAGGACCATGCGGGTGAGTACCCTTTTGTTGCTTTAATCTTGTTATATATATATACTTTTGGTTACATTTGTATTATATCTATTTTTTTTACAATTTTTTTATACATTTTTATATTTGAGCTTAATTTTTTTTTCAATTAATTAATTTAGATATCCATTTAAATTTTTTTGCGTTAAATTTTTTTTGTGTTTACCGTTCAAATTTTTCCTTTCCTTTATATTGAAAATATTGTACCATTTCCGAGAGTTAATCGTAGTACATAAAAACATGGATGAAATAAAAATGGAGTAATAACTTACCCGAGGGTCTTTCCTTTCTTCCAATTCTAATCGGGTATAGGACCCGGTACGGTGGCAGGCTTCCACCCCAAAACATGAGCCAGCTGCCGGGTACAAACTAATTCCTTTTTTTTGTTTCAGGTGACGTCATGGGTTGAGTGGCCCAAGCAGAGTGCCTTTTTATGGCATAGATTTATGCAATTCAATTGTATAATTCTATGACATAAATTGGTCACCGGGGTACTCCCCTTCTGATGGGAAGGTTCATACAATTCAAGTTGTATGAGTTTTCCACTCAGAAGAGGAATACCTGGCCACTTCAACAAGTTATCAATGGATTTATTCCGGTTGGGTGGGTATGAAGGGGCTCCACCACCACCCGGTTGCCCCTCTTTCATTTGTGGGCCATGAACTTCGTTGGGTAACAACGAGGTCACCCCAAGTTCGCCTTTCTTCTCAGGTTTCACTTGTTCTTGTAACAAGTACATCTCCTTCGGTGAGGTTATCTACAACTTTGCGACTTTGGTCGCCTTTTTTGACCTGAAAGCAATTCGTGAATGCGAAATTTTTTGTAGTGGGCCTCGTGCCGGGGAAACGAACCCGCCCCACGACACCGCAATGCTAGCCTGCCAGCGCATTCACGCGTCTCCGGACGAGGGCATTCTCGGCAGAAACCGACACCTTCCTCTGCCGAGGCAGCAGAACATCGCTGCGGTCCTTCACGGACGTATTGAAACTCCTTTAATTCACTACACATATCAACTTAGTGCTCCACACTCTAGGGTAAAATGAATAGGAATGTCTATTTTAGCGGTTTATGTACATACTTTTTTTACTTTGGCGCCGATAAGAATGCACTTGCACGCTTTTCGTTGACTCAGCGAGTTAAGTTCGTGTTTTCTCTTTCTCCTCAATGACGCATTCATTAAGATTCATAGAATGGCGATTTCGTACCTCATTCTCAAACACGAAAACCCGGGCAATAGTTTTGACCTACACTGTACTCCCTATAACACACTTGCGCAATACGTTCAATGTTGACCAATATGCGGACTAGATCACTTTATTCGGGCAGTAAATTCTCAAATGCATAAGCTTTTATCGTTCAAGAACTTCTCAGAAAGAATAATCAAGACACTAAACGCGTCATCAATAACTGCTTTGTCGCTTTACTCCGCAGTTACTGAATAATCACACTAAACGTGAATGGCCAACACCAAATTATCAACCAAATACTGAACCATTGAAATACCAGGTTTTAAATCTTTAACTTGAAGTTCGTGCTTGGCCCCGTTGTTTCTGAACAATATTTTACCAGCTTAAGCCGCCATGCTAATTAAATTAACTTCGACTTGTTTTGTTCATTCGCTGCTTGTGTTCACAGAACAAATTTAACAATTCCAATAAATACTGACGGCACAAAAGTCAACCTTTACACATACTCGTATAGAAGGCGGTCGAGAAACGTTTGTCGTTGGTTGTGTCGTGAAACCGTATGATTCACTCCTCTCGATTTCGCTCGACTATGTTTCGCGTGGAGAATTACACCCGTGCGTCGGCCGTCAAAGATTCCTTTCTTTTATTTAAGAAAGTTGATCTCATCGCGATAACCCCGGAGATTTATGCTAAATATTTAGTTGAACCGCGAAGGACTGGATTTCCTGCGAGTTTTATGGCAACCATCAGGGACTTTGTGAGCAGGATGGACCTGTAAAATCATAAAAACTTCGGTCATCCCTTATACACACTCGTATAGAAGGCGGTCGAGAAACGTTTGTCATTTCTGTGTCTTAAAACCGTACGATTCACTGCACCGCAGTTGCCTTTATAGAGCCTCAATTTAAATAATTGGTAAAAACTTCCCAACAAATATTAACTAAGATGTGATGTTAATAACTTCACACGGCACTAAACCAAATGGCGACAAAACTTATCGAATTACAAAAGGGTATTATCGAAAACAAATTCGCCAATTTATCCGTGGCTCTTCACTAGATCCCGTCGACTAACTCATCCGTCCAAACCTTTTCCTTTTCTCGTGTCACCACGGTAAATCGGATCAGTTGTTCGCTCAGCCAAGATCGATGGCATTTGGTAATGCAATACACGGTTGGGATGCACTAAATTCGTGCTCCCATGTCCGAAATTCTAATTTGCATATTTAAAATTTTTCTAAAATTTACAGAAGTAAAGAAAATTGAAATAGAGTTTAAATAACAATAAAAGTTAAATATCATGAAGAATACAATTAAAGGGAAAGATAATGAGGGGGAAACGTTAAAATTTAATATAAAAATATAAATGATATAAAATCACATTTAATAATAATAAGGAAAAAAAATTTTTATAAATTACAACTATGAATGGAAGTAATGAAATCTTTTTTTTTTTGTCTAAATCTGCAATTAAAATTTTGGATAAGGTTTAGGAAGGTTTCCAAGCTGTTTGCTTGTGTGACTGCTTGATTACAATTTTTTTAAATTAAAATATGTGAATATGATAAACTAATAAAATAACAACCATTTCCAGATTGAGCATTCAAATTGTGGATCCGTATTTGAGAAGAATATTTTTGTTGAGAATAATTACTTAACAGTTAATAGAATCCTTCTACTAGGACAATTTATTTCAAAATTAAGTTCTTCTTACTTGAAACATTGGTTTGTTAATCAAAGTGCACACTGTAAAAATACTAACAAAATATACCAGGTAACCCATGGTAAAAACCAGCTATACTATCAATCAACAATACTTTAAAAACTTTTAATTTCATTGAACCTGCCAAATTAGTAATTTTTACATAATTTTGAATTCTATGATGTCAGATTATATGTCTTAAAATCTTTTAGATTGACTTTTCTTTGTACATTCTCAACAATTTGTTAGCTGTAAGCTGACTTAAGAAGGTGGTACTTCCTATCTCTCACGTCAAAAATAAAATACATTAAATTTAATTTAAAGAAGTTCGGTAGACAGAGCTACAATCGTGTCACAAGGATTTTCTACATCTTCTTCTTCTTCTAAGCACTACAGCCCCTTTCAGGCCTTCGCTTCCTGCAAACAGCGCTTCCAACTGTCTCGGTCCGTTGACCGTGTCATCCAATTCCGAAATCCGAGCAGCGATGAAATGTCTTCGTCGACCGAGTCAGACCAGCGTTTCCTCGGTTTCCCCACTGGTCTCCGGCCTTCAGTTCTCCCTACGAATACCTTCTTGGGTATCCGTTGTTCGTCCATACGGATCATGTGTCCAGCCCATTGAAGCTTCCGCAGTCTTACAACCCTTGAGACCTCCGAGTCGTCAAAAATTTCATACAGCTCTGGGTTTTATCGATTTTGTACTTACCGTACAATATTGAGACATATAGAAGGATTGAATTCATGAAAAACGTTAATGGTATGCACAAGATATATATTTTTGCTTTGAAAGAATAACCAGTTTTACTGCTTTTACCTGGCCAAACTTTTATTGCAATATTGCCAAAATCTTGACATTATGCATTTGGAGAAAATACAATCCAAAAGTGTAGTGTCTGATTCGATGGAAAGCCTATGTAGTAGAAAAACCATACATGATTGTTGTAGTTGGAGGAAATCCAAACGGCAATAATTTCTGTACATTATATTTAAACTTAAAGAATGTAAGAACCTTCTCAAGAACTACTTAAATACCCACTTTTACTCAATTTAATTATATTAATAGTTTCACTGGTGATTATTAGCAAAGTTCAACGAATTTGAAACCTTATGTAATTTGTCATCGGATCTACCTCCATGGTTTTTACAAATATTATTGTTCGCTGCTCATCTTCAGCTATGAAAAAACGTTCATTCAAATCCTAGCAAATTCGTAGTGTCTGAGTAGATTAGAAGTGCATGTAAGCCATTAGATTAGAAGTAAGTAAGCCATGTAATGCAAAAAAATTAATCCCACATAACGTTGTTGAGTACTATTCAATTTTTCTGAAATATATACGAGTAAAGATCTACAGTCATGATTTTCTCCAGATTTTTTGGACAAATGGTGTCCAATCAGGAGGGGGTATGCCAAAATGTCATGCATCTCCCTTCTCCTGTCCTCCTCGAAACTGGTATAGTAGTTTTAAGTCCTGTTTTGAAAAGACCTCATTGAAATCTTTCATATGACATCCCACTTGAACATCTCTGATGAAAAAATTTTTTTTGAGGTCACTTATCAATATGGGAGGGTCCCCTTAAAACGCTTTGAAATGTAACTTTCTTAAAGACAGAGCTTCCGACTTTTCCATAAAGTTTCATAGTTAAAGATTCAATAGTTTCGGAGAAAAACTACTGTAACATATAGCCGGACGGACAGATGGACCCAGGCACCGATCTCAATAGGGTTTTATGTTTTAGTACAAAGCTGTTAAAATGCTTTAAATCAAATTTTTCTTCACGTCATAGGTTTTGTGATCAAAACTTGCACCGGAATATAAAATTTCAACCCAATCGTTCCAGCGGTAACATTTCGATAAAACAGAGCTCAAAGTCAAAAGCACTTTATTCTATACGAATGGTTATAAATTATCAAAGAATATAACGCAAATTTCAAACAGTAAAAGTACTAAAACTTAATGGAGCAAATGGCTTGTCAATCAAATAAACAAAAGCAAATTCAAATTAACAAAAATTATAACATGTTTCAAGATTCCATTGGAAAAAGAAGAAAAAATCAACCAACACTTTTCAAAAATTATTTATAATTCTAACACAATAGTGAACTTTTACCCTATACCTAGTATGTTATAACCTAATTTTAATAAAATTCAATCAAAAACTTTATCTAATACAAATACACTGCTATCACAATGTTCCTAAATCAAACATATTTTTTTGGTTTTTTTATTTTTGTGGTAGGGAGGTGAACGCCCACTTACGCACAGAGTGTGGGACTCCCATGTTCGCAAGAAGGTGACTGGACTACCCACTAAACACCTCCCCTGTCAACCTGAGAACACAGCCTGGAACCGTTTGACACATGACTTCGGGCCACGTCTCGTTTTGTTACGCCGTGAGGCGCTTTCAAACTGGGGGATCCCTATTCTAGCGGGAGGGGAGACGGGAAGAGGAAGTGCCAGAAGAGCGATCCCCAAGCCCCAACGACCCCAGCTGCTGCGAGTCCCTTTTATATTTTAGGACTGCCCGAGCATAATGTGCCACCTGGTTCCATTTGTCAACCGATTCGAGCATCACCGCGACTATATTATCCGGGTTGAGCTCTCCCGTCTCCCTGTAGAGGGCCCCCAGCAGCCTGTCCCATTTTATGCATGCAATCAATGTGTGGCATGCATTGTCTTCTTCTCCTTGGCAATACCGACAATCTCGGGACCGTGACTAGCCGATCTTGTGCAGGTAAGACTGAAAAATTCCAGTGCCCGCTCAAAAGCGTGGTCAAATAGAAGTCAGTCTCACCATGCCTTCGATTTAGCCCCGGTCTCACATGCGGGATGATGCGCGCAATCCACCTTCACTTCGGCAAATTCACCCAAGACTTCTAGAATCGTTGAGTAAGCGGACAACAATCTCCCTCTCATCCTAGTTTTGACGCAGATAAATAGAGTAGCGCTTTCTAACAAGGAGGCCGACAGGTTTCACGCCTGCAATCACTCTCACCGAAGAATCAGAGAATGTCGGATCAAAGATGCAATTCTCAGTGCTCCTCTTCTTTGTACCTGTGCCAGGCATTTTCGGTAAATCTCCTTACTGAGAGCGTCGCCCCATACCTCTTTTCCATACAGTAGCACTGACCCTACAGCACTCATGAATAGGCATCTTCTTGATGGACTGGGTCCCCCTACGTTGGCCAAAAGTCAACTCACCGCTGATACTTCCGAAGCAGCCTTCTCAGCCGTTGCCCTGATTTGCTCAGAGAAACTCATCTTTGAGTTGATCAGTAGCCCCAGGTACTTCACCGCTGGCTTCGATTCGATTCTTTTGTCTCCAATACTGATCATCCTTACTCTAGGGATTCTCTTTTTTGTCAAGATGACCACTTCGGTTTTCTCCAGTGCTAACTCAGCCCGCGAGCAGTCATCCAGTCCCTCACTCGGCGCATTAGCATACCTAGCCTAAGTTGCGCTTGTTCAACGGTGCGTCCAGCGACCAGAGCCGCAACATCATCCGCATAGCCGAACAAGCGCGACTCACCTGGAATCTCAAGTCTCAGTAGCCCGTCGTAAGACACGTTCCACAGGTCCGGACCAAGGATAGATCCATGGGCAACACCCGATGTAATTTCCATCCTTCGTTGGCCCTGTGTCGTATCGTAGAGCAGGCTTCGGTCCTTTAGGTAGTCCCTCAAAAGCCGCATTAGATATTCTGGAACTTGAAAAGAGTTTTCCAGTGTATCCAGAATATCCACCCATCTAGCGGAGTTGAAGGCGTTCCTAACGTCGATTGTCACCAACAGGACGATCCGTCGTTTGGTGGGACATATACTTTTGGACCGCGGTCACCACCTCTGCAATCGCATCAATAGTAGACCGTCCTTCTCTCAAGCTGTATTGCTGAGAAGATAGGCCCCCCAGCAGTGCAAATCGCGTCAGTGAGACTTCCCTTGACGAGTTTCTCTAGTACCAGATTTTGGACCAAAAGGTTCTCGATGGTTTCTTCTGAGCCTCATTTGCCTCCCTCTTGGGTGTTTCGAGTTATTGTTTTAGCTTCAAAGTCTACGACTCATGCTAGTTCTATCATTTCTTATCTCTTATTTTTAACTGGATTACTTTCCAGGATGAGTGAAATTCTTTAAACAGAAAGATAAGCTTATATTGTCCCATTTTGATCGAATTACTAAATTGTGGCGGACAAGATAATTTACAAAAAAATAAGGAAAATTCTCTCCCTTATTTTTGCCTAGCGCGGCAGAAAGTTTTTTAGTAACCATACATTCTCTTCCTTGCTTGGGGAGAATTTATCCTCTAGAGAACATAAATCAAATTTCAATGCTTTCGTTATTTTGACCTTAAAGTCAGTCACCTTGTGGCGAATGTCCTTGTCAACATAGTTGTACTTAAAAATTCCCGCCCATCAACAGCGATTCTTAACTTGGACTCTGCGCACGAGATTCCCATCCTTATTATTTCAAAACACAAGAAGAGATAATTCTTTGTTTCCTTGTAAACTTACCTGTAAATTAATGTAGTGTATGGTAGCCTGAAGAAATTGAAAGGAATACTAATTACTTGCCCTCCTCATCCATGGCCTTCAAATCAACCGAACCCTTCTCGAATGTAATGTTGGAAATAATACCCAGCTGGTGTTCCTTGCTTGGAAATGTATATCATGGTAGCCTTCTTCACTTTCACCATTTCCTGCATCACGGGCAACAATCTTATGTTTTCCTGAAAAATATAGAAAAAATTCACAACCAAACGAACATGCATTCAATCACTTACCTGCGGTTGCCAATTGATTAATTGCAAATTCTTCTCATTACAAATTAAAGAAAACTCTCTATTAGAAGTTTTTGTAACTGAACCTCAAAAATAATGAAATTCAAAGCTAACATTTTTGCAATTCAAGTCAAATAAATACCTTAAACTATATCTGAATGAAAAAAATATATTTTCTTTGCTTTTAGTTTACTTCTTTTGCTTTTGAAGGCTTCTTTCTTAAATAAATTCACTTTGCAAAAATCAATTTTCATGTGATTTCGTTGGTAAATTGCATGTGCATAACATTGTAACAACATTTCATTGCATAACAGTGTAACAACACCAACGTAAGTGTAACAAGCAACATCAACGTAAGTGTAACAAGCAAAACCATTGAGTAATTAAATAATACTGGAGTGGACAACCACGTGACAATATGGTTGCAACAACCCCTGCGACCACTTTTCCTACTGCTACGCTCTTGTTTACAACCTTAGAGAGAGCCAAATTGCACAAGCAAACATGGCTGCTGCTCAATGTAAACAAATCTTCATACAATGCCAAAAATTTGCTTTTTATTTGAAAAACCTTCAGCATTGTATGAAAAACATGCAAAACATTAATATAATAGCTACTCACTTGTGAAAGGAAACACGTACAGATCCTTTTCCACTATGATTTTTTCACGAAGGCACTACACATTTCATTTTGAAATTCTAACTTAATTACACAGTGTCACACAATAAGGAACTTGAATCACAAACTCCAATCAAATGTTTAAACACTTGGAACGAATTTAGATCGCGAACACTTTCCATAGTTTTAATATCGGATAAAATTCGCGACGAAACTTGCAAACAGGCCAATTTGGCGTCCAATTTGCATCAGTCAACTTGACAGTCTGTTCACACCTAGTCAGCTTTTGGAACAAGAAAGTGACCAGCAAGAGGCAGACGGGGAGGAAATGACAGACTGTTCACTTGGAAGAGAACAGAAACCGGTCACATGCTCTCTCATGCATTTTATATGAGCTTAGCCCATCCAGTTCTTATTAATCTTAGAGCAAAACCATAGATGTAAGAGAGAGGATACGAAATGCATCGAGAGAATTGAAGCACTTTATCATGTAGCGTGATGTTTGGCGCGTTATTAGCTGTTGATTCGAATTTCAAATAAATTTGACGTGACGTCTCCCACTAATTTTTGCATCTTGAACTAAATCAACTTTCCGTGCGGGTATTCTAACTTGAACGATATAAAAGATTGAACTTGACTTACCCTACGAAGGATACGTCCCTGAAATGCTGCCTAGGGCTGTTTTTACAGTCCGGCACACGTCACTTCACTTTTCATTTTTCGAAACAAAAACAATCGCGAACTGTAACAAACTATCCAGTTTGCTAAATTATCACATTTGCATCGCTTTTGCACTAGATTCAACACGGTTTATCTTGCAAAAATTGTTTTGTGTACAATTTCAATTTCAACTTGATTAGACGTTTCCCATCAATGTTGAATGTTCACAAATCATATGTTTTCAATCATATGGTTGGTATTTCCTTGACAATTCGGGGGTTAAGGTAGAAGACGAGTGGGATTTTCGTGAGAGCAACTAGAGAGCAACTTGAATGTGTGGATTCTCTAGCGGCGTGAAAGGCAGGGGAATTTCAATTCGCATGCGAGAGGAAGGCATGTATGTAGTAAAAGTACTTCACTCACGTATGGATGAAAATAAGCTCATTTCGCGTCCATTACTTTATATGGCTTTGAGCAAAACTGACGTTAGATAGGAACTACCACACACATGACCATTAGTAGGCCGACTTTGCTAGCTAACTTACATGGCGGTATATGAAGAATTATGGAGGTGCCAACCAAAATTCGAGCTTTGTACGGTTTTGAGGCGGATTTCTACGATGAAAACCTGATGGCCCGCGGAAAACACAACAGCGCCCCTAGTGAAGTGAAAATTGTTTACATCTCAGCGCTGAGCTATCAGTCGAAGGGTTAAAACGTGTGCTTCATTTGCTCGTCTTGAAAGTGTGGGCTACACAAGGTGAATTTATAGCATGCGTGGCATGCGTTCCGTACGTTTTTTATTCGGGAAATAGTATATATTACGAAGTATAAGCATTTGCTAATGCCGCGGTTGGGTGACAGCTACCGGTAGCTTGTCCATAGTAGGCCGACTTATCTATGCAAATTGCTACCATATGGCTTCCTATTTAACGTCAGTTTTGGTAACAAGCCTTCCAGTAGAATTTTGCATTCGTAGTAGTCAGCCTAATTTTGGCCAGCTGGCGTGAGCTGTCAGCCTACTTCGGCAGAATGCAAATTCTTTTACGGGGTAATAGATTGGATGTTTCACATGGAAAGGCTACAAATCACATTGCTTGCATGCTAAAACAGGGGTGACGCCACTTTCCTGGCATAGGCCCTATGCGTCGCGGACGCAGACTCTGTGTGCAAATTCGTTCGAATTATTCGTTAGTAATTTATTAGCCCCGAAAATGGCCGCGAAAATACGCAGAAGATAATTAATTTCAAGCTTGAAATCTGCTTTTTATGAAATTTGATCAAGATTGAATGGCGGCGAAGTGATGTACCAGAAGGAATGTGAGAAGCCGCTGATTTTCGGATTAAAAAATTAGAAAAAAGTGTTAAATTTTTTGCCCGTGCGGGCTCCTGACGGGCCACACAAGCACCGCGGGGCACGTAGAGTCTGCACCGCCGACGCGTAGGGCCTATGTCAGGAAAGTGCCGTCACCCCAAAAATCATCTTGCATTGACCACTGTACACCTACACCAGAGCATATACGTTGGTCATTCAACAAGCACTTAGCCTCACCGCCCGATGGCGCTGCTATTACAAAACAGTTTTACCATCGTGCAGTACATTCAACAAAACTAATGAAGGGAATTGACTGAAACTATGACAGTAGCAGAGCATATATACTAGCTAGAACCTGCAATCGAGGAGCTGTCAAAATGAAAAGAGAGGCAAATCTTTGAGAATAGAACACTGGAGTGGAACATCAACTCAAATTTTGTCATCATTTCCCGATGCGCCACGAACGTTGCTCTTCGGATTTAATTTTGGAAGGGTGTAGTCGAAAAAGGGAGCTACAGTTTAGAAATATTTGAAAATGTAAAAGTTAACTGCCATTGCATAATTGATTGATAATGTTCCTAATTCAGACTTAAATAGTTTGTAAAACTTTATTTAGATAAAAAGAAACTCACAGTGACATTTAATAAGCAAAAACTAAATCTGTTCCTTAGGTAATTACAAATTCAACTACTATTAAAACTATAATCGTTCATTCTTTTATACTTTTTCACCTCCCTTTTCCTTCCATAATCGTCTTCAGTGGAATTAAGGTGAAATGTGTAATCGTTTTGCTTGACCTTCGCTATGTGTGAGAGAACTACATGCCTTTAAGGTGTACTAATTTGTTAAGATATCGCCTAACAGAAATTTATTCTGATTTTAATTTCGCAATAAAATAGTATTTTGTGTTGATGTATTTTACTGCTATAAGCTTAACTAACAAGCTGAAATGTCGATTGTTGTTCAAGTGCTCACCATATGCAACAAAGAGTTGCTTTCCGATGCATGCCACTTTAACATTTTTAGGTTTTTATTTACTATTTAGAGTAAATAAGTTTCTCGTAGCTGGCAGGAAATTGCCTTACAGTCAGTATATTGCTATAGGCGAGACTTGATCGAATGGATCAAAAATAGCTTAATGATATCTTGATTCAATTTATATGAGGGAACAAATTTGAGCATATATTGGTTATGAGTACGTCGTCTATTACTGTTGAATTTCTCAAACCTGTGATTCGTCGTCCCAAAATGAATTATCCTGCGCCCCGATAGTAAATTTATTTCTTTGAAATAGGCTATAAAATTGATCAAAAGTTATAATACAAAATTCGAACTATTTATCCAAAGCATATTTTTGAAGAGTTCATATATCCTTCTGCTTGTTAATATAAAGACTAATTATTTCGAAATTACTTTTATTCATTTTAAAATTCAATAATATAATAAATGGAATTCATTCTATATTTGCCTACAGTTAAAAGCATAATACTAAGAACTCCGGAATTCTGCTTTCCGCTTTCGAGGATAAAATTACTTCCACATCCAGAGAGGCGCTTGAAATTAATACTGTCGCTAAGCTCGTTGCATTTGCCTGCAAAAATAAAAATATATCTGAGATCCAAATGAGATTTATAAAAGTAAACAGTTTACCGATTGTTGTCCATTAATTATTCTTTCATCTCCATATATTCGTTATGTCCAGTATCATTTAGCAGACTCCTGGAAAAAAAAAAAAAAATTGATTTCATCAATAAAATTATTCAAGCAATCTGCTAGCAAAACTTGCCCCCAAAATGCAGGCGCTACTACGCGAAAACTAATCGAATAAAATGGTCGCCAACGAAATGTAAACATAATCATGCATGAATTGGAAGCAGTGATTTTGAGTGAAAAAACACTTCTAAATATTGTATTGTGCTTTCTACATTGTATGTTGTTACTTACCTATGAAATGATACTCCTGTGGGCTGACGGTTCGTTCAATTATTGCATATTTTCACAATGCACATGATTTTAGAAACTTTGTTCGTATTTTCCTTCTTTTCCGTCGAAATATATAGTTTTCTCACTTGCAATCTTACCGAAAGATTGTCTCTTATTGTCTTGTTCATGAACAGCGCACAAATCACAAATTTTCACTGATTTTAACAAAAAATCCCACGGCGAACGAGTTTGTTTACGCGGATTCACAGCCGAATTTGACAGCGAATGCAAAAAAATCATATGATAATATGAAGATTTCTCCTTATCGACAGCGAGAATTGATGACAAGAAAATTCAGTGTTCCATTAGCATCGGGCCGTTCCTGTTAGTTACCTGTTCCAATGAGGCAAATAATCGCGTAAAAGATGGATTAAAGTTTACCATTTTTTGGTAAAATTGCAATTCTCTCAACTCCAGAAGTACCGTAAGAAACAAAATTTGTTCTAATTGCAGCTGCTATTTAGTAGATATGGTCTGACAGTAGGCTACTGAAAGAATGTACTGCGGGATGGTAAAACTCTCTTGTAATAGCAGCGTCATTGGGTGGTGAGGCTAAGTCAGAGCATAGATACTAACTAGCACCTGCAATCGAGGAGCTGTCAAAATGAAAAAGGAGGCAAATAAACGTGTAAAAGATGGATTAAAGTTTACCATGTGTTGGTAAAATTGCAAGCAAATTCAAATTTTTGTTTACCATGCATACGCACTTTTAATCCAATTCTCTTTACTCCATAAGTACCGTAAGACATTAAATTTGTTCTAATTGCAGCTGCTATTTAGTAGATATGCTCTGGCTAAATACTTGTTAAATGACCCAAGTATACTAACTAGCAGCTGCAATTAAGAAGCTGTCAAAAGGAAAAGAGAGGCAAATAAACATGTAAAATATGGATGAAAGTTTAATATACGTTGATTCAATTGCTTGCAAATCCAAATTTTTGTTTACCAACATATGCACTTTTAGTCCGATTCTCTTTTCTCTATAAGTACCGTAAGAAATAAAATTTGTTCTAATCGCAGCAGCTATTTAATAGATATACTCCGCCTCTTTGAGGAACAAGATAAAACCGGAGTGGACATCCATGTGTACACGTTGTTGCAACTACCCCTGCGACCGCCTGCCTAACTACGTGTCTTTTTGCACCTACCCCTGCGACCGTGATTCAAAAGCTAGTTAAGGGGAACCCAATGGGTTGTCACAAGAAAGTAAACAAACGCTTATGCACTCGTAAATATGGTTTTATTGCAAATAACACTTCACAGAACAAGAAAATAGCATTGAATACAAATAAAGCATTATAGCCACTTAGCATAGAAAACACTGTCGTATCGATAACCCATCGTTTTCTAGCAATAACGCACATTACACTTTTAATTGGGATCCTCGCTCCGATTTACAATGTCACTCCTTAAAATGTTGTTATCCCTAAACCAGGTGTAATATAACTTCCACTACAGTCAATATGTACCTCCGGACACGTTCTCGAACCGAAAAAACGACTAAATTCCGAATCGTATCTCACGCGCCAGGTAAATTTCGCGTCCATGTTTAGTCGTCAAATTGACAATCTGGCTCTGGAGAGGAGAAATTGTGGAAATTATTGGAAATGAAATGACAATCATGCTCAGAAGGTGGTCGCATCATTTTCTATGGAGCTTATATGAGCATAGCCTCTCCATTTGTTCCGTTCCTCAAAGCTCCGCCTACACCATTTAGAACAACCAAATGAAACACACGTTCAGTTCCTGCCACTGACAGCTAACTCGAGGAAGCAAACAAATTCCAATTCTTCTAACTTAGAACATCAATAAAACACGAATGGATGTATAAACTGAATCGAAATTCACTTCAGGAGCGCTACGATATTCTTCGCGGACCATCTGATTTCACAAAGGAAATGCGCCTTGAAAATGAACAAAACCTCGACCTTATGTCGGCACCTTTGAGGAACAAGATAAAACCGGAGTGGACATCCATGTGTACACGTTGTCGCAACTACCCCTGCGACCGCCTGCCTAACTACGTGTCTTTTTGCACCTACCCCTGCGACCGTGATTCTAAAGCTAGTTAAGGGGAACCCAATGGGTTGTCACAAGAAAGTAAACAAACGCTTATGCACTCGTAAATATGGTTTTATTGCAAATAACACTTCACAGAACAACAAAATAGCATTGAATACAAATAAAGCATTATGGCCACTTAGGATAGAAAACACTGTCGTATCGATAACCCATCGTTTTCTATCAATAACGCACATTACACTTTTAATTGAGTTCCTCGCTCCGATTTACAATGTCACTCCTTAAAACGTTGTTATCCCTAAACCAGGTGTAATATTACTTTCACTACAGTCAATATGTACCTCCGGACACGTTCTCGAACCGAAAAAACGACTAAATTCCGAATCGTATCTCACGCGCCAGGTAAATTTCGAGTCCATGTTTAGTCGTCAAATTGACAATCTGGCTCTCGAGAGGATAAAATCTTTGAGGAACGGAACAAATGGAGAGGCTATGCTCATATAAGCTCCATAGAAAATGATGCGACCACCTTCTGAGCATGATTGTCATTTCATTTCCAATAATTTCCACAATTCTCCTCTCGAGAGCCAGATTGTCAGTTTGACGACTAAACATGGACGCGAAATTTACCTGGCGCGTGAGATACGATTCGGAATTTAGTCGTTTTTTCGGTTCGAGAACGTGTCCGGAGGTACATATTGACTGTAGTGAAAGTAATATTACACCTGGTTTAGGGATAACAACATTTTAAGGAGTGACATTGTAAATCGGAGCGAGGAACTCAATTAAAAGTGTAATGTGCGTTATTGCTAGAAAACGATGGGTTATCGATACGACAGTGTTTTCTATCCTAAGTGGCCGTAATGCTTTATTTGTATTCAATGCTATTTTCTTGTTCTGTGAAGTGTTATTTGCAATAAAACCATATTTACGAGTGCATAAGCGTTTGTTTACTTTCTTGTGACAACCCATTGGGTTCCCCTTAACTAGCTTTAGAATCACGGTCGCAGGGGTAGGTGCAAAAAGACACGAAGTTAGGCAGGCGGTCGCAGGGGTAGTTGCGACAACGTGTACACATGGATGTCCACTCCGGTTTTATCTTGTTCCTCAAAGGATAAAATGTGGAAATTATTGGAAATGAAATGACAATCATGCTCAGAAGGTGGTCGTACAAAACTTACGATAGATACAAGCCATATGGTAGCAATTTGCATATGTATTAGTCGGCCTACTATGGACAAGCTTCCGGTAGCTGTCACCCAACCGCGGCATTAGCAAATGCTTATATTTCGTCATATATACTATTTTCCGAATAAAAAACGTACCGAACGCATTCCGTGCATGCTATAAATTCACCTTGTATAGCCCATTGTGCTCCTAAACTTTCCAATACGAGCAAATGAAGCACATGTTTTGCACCTTCGACTGATAGCTCAGCGTTGAGATGTAAACAAACTCCTATAAATTCACTTTGGAAGGCGATAAAAACCAAACGGGTATAAAAACTGAAATAATTTTCACTTCACTAGGAGCGCTATTGTGTTCTCCACGGACAATCTGAATTTCACTTTAGAAATCCGTCTCTAAACCGTGCAAAACCTCGAATTTTTGTTGGCATCTCCACAATTCTTCATATAACGCCATGTAAGTTATCCAGCAAAGTCGGCCTACTAATGGTCATGTGTGTGGTAGTAAGCGCTGCTGCCATATGGCTTGTATCTATCGTCAGTTTTGTGGTCGTATCATTTTCTATGGAGCTTATATGAGCATAGACACTCCATTTGTTCCGTTCCTCAAAGGTCGGCACTTACACACTTTCAGGAACGGAACAAATGGAGAGGCTATGCCTTTGAGGAACGGAACAAATGGAGAGGCTATGCTCATATAAGCTCCATAGAAAATGATGCGACCACCTTCTGAGCATGATTGTCATTTCATTTCCAATAATTTCCACAATTTCTCCTCTCGAGAGCCAGATTGTCAGTTTGACGACTAAACATGGACGCGAAATTTACCTGGCGCGTGAGATACGATTCGGAATTTAGTCGTTTTTTCGGTTCGAGAACGTGTCCGGAGGTACATATTGACTGTAGTGAGAGTAATATTACACCTGGTTTAGGGATAACAACATTTTAAGGAGTGACATTGTAAATTGGAGCGAGGAACTCAATTAAAAGTGTAATGTGCGTTATTGCTAGAAAACGATGGGTTATCGATACGACAGCGTTTTCTATCCTAAGTGGCCGTAATGCTTTATTTGTATTCAATGCTATTTTCTTGTTCTGTGAAGTGTTATTTGCAATAAAACCATATTTACGAGTGCATAAGCGTTTGTTTACTTTCTTGTGACAACCCATTGGGTTCCCCTTAACTAGCTTTAGAATCACGGTCGCAGGGGTAGGTGCAAAAAGACACGTAGTTAGGCAGGCGGTCGCAGGGGTAGTTGCGACAACGTGTACACATGGATGTCCACTCCGGTTTTATCTTGTTCCTCAAAGGTCCATGTTTAGTCGTCAACTTTGAGGAACGGAACAAATGGAGAGGCTATGCTCATATAAGCTTCATAGAAAATGATACGACCACCTTCTGAGCATGATTGTCATTTCATTTCCAATAATTTCCACAATTTCTCCTCTCGAGAGCCAGGTTGTCAATTTGACGACTAAACATGGACGCGAAATTTACCTGGCGCGTGAGATACAATTCGGAATTTAGTCGTTTGTTCGGTTCGAGAACGTGTCCGGAGGTACATATTGGCTGTAGTGAAAGCAATATTACACCTGGTTTAGGGATAACAACATTTTAAGGAGTGACATTGTAAATCGGAGCGAGGAACTCAATTAAAAGTGTAATGTGCGTTATTGCTAGAAAACGATGGGTTATCGATACGAAAGTGGTTTCTATCCTAAGTGGCCATAATGCTTTATTTGTATTCAATGCTATTTTGTTGTTCTGTGAAGTGTTATTTGCAATAAAACCATATTTACGAGTGCATAAGCGTTTGTTTACTTTCTTGTGACAACCCATTGGGTTCCCCTTAACTAGCTTTAGAATCACGGTCGCAGGGGTAGGTGCAAAAAGACACGTAGTTAGGCAGGTGGTCGCAGGGGTAGTTGCGACAACGTGTACATATGGATGTCCACTCCGGTTTTATCTTGTTCCTCAAAGGTCGTCAAATTGAAAATCTGGCTCTCGAGAGGAGAAATTGTGGAAATTATTGGAAATGAAATGACAATCATGCTCAGAAGGTGGTCGTATCCTTTGAGGAACGGAACAAATGGAGTGGCTATGCTCATATAAGCTCCATAGAAAATGATGCGACCACCTTCTGAGCATGATTGTCATTTCATTTCCAATAATTTCCACAATTTCTCCTCTCTAGAGCCAGATTGTCAATTTGACGACTAAACATGGACGCTAAATTTACCTGGCGCGTGAGATACAATTCGGAATTTAGTCGTTTTTCGGTTCGAGAACGTGTCCGGAGGTACATATTGGCTGTAGTGAAAGTAATATTACACCCGGTTTAGGGATAACAACATTTTAAGGAGTGACATTGTAAATCGGAGCGAGGAACTCAATTAAAAGTGTAATGTGCGTTATTGCTAGAAAACGATGGGTTATCGATACGACAGTGTTTTCTATCCTAAGTGGCCATAATGCTTTATTTGTATTCAATGCTATTTTCTTGTTCTGTGAAGTGTTATTTGCAATAAAACCATATTTACGAGTGCATAAGCGTTTGTTTACTTTCTTGTGACAACCCATTGGGTTCCCCTTAACTAGCTTTAGAATCACGGTCGCAGGGGTAGGTGCAAAAAGACACGTAGTTAGGTAGGCGGTCGCAGGGGTAGTTGCGACAACGTGTACACATGGATGTCCACTCCGGTTTTATCTTGTTCCTCAAAGGTCGTATCATTTTCCAAGGAGCTTATATGAGCATAACCTCTCCATTTGTTCCGTTCCTCAAAGTTTCAATCTTTGAGGAACGGAACAAATGGAGTGGCTATGCTCATATAAGCTCCATAGAAAATGATGCGACCACCTTCTGAGCATGATTGTCATTTCATTTCCAATAATTTCCACAATTTCTCCTCTCGAGAGCCAGATTGTCAGTTTGACGACTAAACATGGACGCGAAATTTACCTGGCGCGTGAGATACGATTCGGAATTTAGTCGTTTTTTCAGTTCGAGAACGTGTCCGGAGGTACATATTGACTGTAATGAAAGTAATTTTACACCTGGTTTAGGGATAACAACATTTTACGGAGTGACATTGTAAATCGGAGCGAGGAACTCAATTAAAAGTGTAATGTGCGTTATTGCTAGAAAACGATGGGTTATCGATACGACAGTGTTTTCTATCCTAAGTGGCCGTAATGCTTTATTTGTATTCAATGCTATTTTCTTGTTCTGTGAAGTGTTATTTGCAATAAAACCATATTTACGAGTGCATAAGCGTTTGTTTACTTTCTTGTGACAACCCATTGGGTTCCCCTTAACTAGCTTTAGAATCACGGTCGCAGGGGTAGGTGCAAAAAGGCACGTAGTTAGGCAGGCGGTCGCAGGGGTAGTTGCGACAACGTGTACACATGGTTGTCCACTCCGGTTTTATCTTGTTCCTCAAAGGTTTCAATATATAAACTAGAAACTTTGAGGAACAAGATAAAACCGGAGTGGACATCCATGTGTACACGTTGTAGCAACTACCCCTGCGACCGCCTGCCTAATTACGTGTCTTTTTGCACCTACCCCTGCGACCGTGATTCTAAAGCTAGTTAAGGGGAGCCCAATGGATTGTCACAAGAAAGTAAACAAACGCTTATGCACTCGTAAATATGGTTTTATTGCAAATAACACTTCACAGAACAAGAAAATAGCATTAAATACAAATAAAGCATTATGGCCACTTAGGATAGAAAACACTTTCGTATCGATAACCCATCGTTTTCTAGCAATAACGCACATTACACTTTTAATTGAGTTCCTCGCTCCGATTTACAATGTCACTCCTTAAAATGTTGTTATCCCTAAACCGGGTGTAATATTATTTTCACTACAGCCAATATGTACCTCCGGACACGTTATCGAACCGAAAAAACGACTAAATTCCGAATCGTATGTCACGCGCCAGGTAAATTTCGCGTCCATGTTTAGTCGTCAAATTGACAATCTGGCTCTCGAGAGGAGAAATTGTGGAAATTATTGGAAATGAAATGACAATCATGCTCAGAAGGTGGTCGCATCATTTTCTATGGAGCTTATATGAGCATAGCCACTCCATTTGTTCCGTTCCTCAAAGACTAGAAAGCAATGTCAGTCTACATGTGATCATGAATGGAGTAGTAAGGCTTTCTGGTACATGGCTTGTTAAGCTATAGGAAGGCTTTAATTAGAGAGCTTCACGCAACTGTCGACTCTTTCGATCTGGGTATTTAGAAATCTATGTATTAACGTAATATGTTATGAAGTATATCGTTGAATTGCCTAACAAGTGCAAGTGACTGTCTACAATAAAACAAATTTTTCCCAAAATACAATCTATGATTAAAAAAGATCAGTCTAGGCGCGGTTAAGAACATTAAGAAATCTGATTTTGACGTCTTTTCAAAGCGTGGACGGCTTCGTTGGTCGTCGCAGAAGCCGTCCCGGGAAATCGACAAAGATCGCATATCGAGCCATTGCTACAAACTTGTGAGCGAAGCCAAAGTGAGCTAAGAAAAAAGTTCTACAGCATCTAGGCGACATCGATCTCTGAAATGACATTTTACAAGTGGTTGGAGCGGCGGGAGCATGGCTTCCGACCCGTGCTTGGAGATGAGGATTTCGTGCACAAGTGCATTTATAACTCGTTCGCAGCTTACAAATGTTGGAATAGTTGCAGCAAGACTGGCAACAGCGAACTCGGAGGAATCTTCAGCCTGGAGTTCGCGCCTGAAGGGTAAGTTTCAAAAAGTTCGAGAATATTAGGAGTATACAAGAACAGTTGAGAAAACCAGATTTAGGATAGTCAAAAAACTTAAAAACATATTAAAGTGGCAACCAGCTTGTGAGATTATCGTTTCTGTTTAATCATTTCTCCGCGGAGAAATATCCGAATTACCAACTGCGCGTTACAGGTTCCAAATGTATTATGTTGCAAACAACATTTTGGTTGAAGCACTGTTTTATCGAACATTTACCGCTGGATAGATTGAGCTGGAATTTTATATTCCGGAGCACTTTTTAATTACAAAACCGACGAGGTGAGGAAAATTTAGATTTAAGTATTTTTCAATTAAATTTAACGTATTTTAGTTTTGACATGACAGATAAGAAGCACCACATTCTTTCGTCGGTTTACAGCTACCAAATTTAATTCTTTTAGAAAAGTGTCCTAAAGGAAAGAAGGGTGTCCTTCTAAAATAATAGACGCATGCCCTCCTAACAAAGAATAGTTAATGTCGAATGTCTTCTCATATTGATATATTCGTATTTGCCACTTGAACTATTTCATTGCCATCGCGCTTCTGTTAGTATAGATAAGGTGAGGAGACATTTGATGTAAACTACTCCTTTAGAAGGGCACGCTTCTCTTTTGTAGAAGGGCACCCGTTTTTTTTTTGTAGGACACCCTTTCTTCCTTTAGAAGGACTCCTTTCTAAAGGAAATAAATTTGGTAGTTGTAAACTGACGACAGAATGTGGCGCTTGTAAGGAGGACGATAGGTATCACGCAATTTTCAGTGCTCTTCATCTCTGTACCTGTGCCAAGCGTAGCATTGCCCTACAGCATTCATCCAGAGGCGTCTTCTTGATGAGTTGCGTCCCCTTACATTGGCCATAAGTCGACCCAAAGCCGATACGCCTGAAACAGCGTTATCAGCCGTTGTCCTGATTTGCTCAGAGAAACTCATTTTCATGTTGATCAGTAGCGCCAGGTACTTCGCCGCTGGTTTTAATTCGATTAATATATCCAACACTGATCGTTGTTACTCTAGGGATTATCATCATTGTCAAGATGACAACTTCGGTTTTCTCCAATGCTATACTGAACCCACGAGCAGTCATCCAGTCTCTCACTAGGCGCATTAGCCTACCTAGCCTATGTTGCGCTTGTTCAACCGTGCGTCCAGCGACCAGAGCCGCAACATCATCCGCATAGCCGATCAAGTGCTACTCATCTGGCATCTCCAGACTCAGTAGCCCATCGTGAGACACGTTCCACAGATCCGGGCCAAGGATAGATCCCTTGGCAACACCCGATGTAATTTCCATCCTTCGTTGGCCCTGTGCCGTGTCGTAGAGCAGGCTTCGGTCCTTCAGGTTGTCCCTCAAAAGCCGTACGAGATATTTTGGAACTTGGAAAGGCTTATCCAGAACATCCACCCATCAAGCGGAATTGAAGGCGTTCCTAACGTCAAATTTCACTAACAACGATCCGTCGCTTGATGCGGCTATGTGCCTTTGCCTTTTGGACCGCGCTCACCACCTCTGCAATCGTATCAATGGTCGAGCGTCCTGCTCTAAACCCGGGATAGTCAAGTGTTGATCAGCAAGGGGAAAGGGAATCCCGGATCGCCGCCTGTATACCGCCCGTTATGCATGCTATACTCATCTGGTAAAGTGCTAGAGAAACTCATCAAGGGAAGACTCACTGACGCGATTTGTGCTGCTTGAGACCTCTCTCCTCGACAGAATGGCTTTAGAGCAGGACTTTCCACCATTGATGCGGTTGCGGAGGTGGTGAGCGCGGTCCAAACGGAAGAGGCACATAGTCGCACCAAGCGACGGATCGTTGTTGGTGAAATTCAACTTTAAGAACGCCTTCAATTCCGCTAGATGGGTGGATGCGCTGGAAAAGCCTTTCCAAGTTCCAAAATATCTCGTACGGCTTTTGAGGGACTACCTGAATAATTGGAGACACGACACAGGGCCAACGACGAAGGATGGAAGTTACATCGTTTGTTGCCCAGGGATCTATCCTTGGTCCAGACCTGTGTCTACTTTAAGATCCTGTATCTAGTATCCAAATTAATTTCCGAAGACGTTTTGAAAGGGAATGAACATGTTAATTTTTCACATTTTCATTTTATATTCAAAATTGCTTACATTACTTTTTTAGGGGAAATCGGTACCTATGTCCGTCTGTATATCACAGCAGTTTCTCTCCGAAACTATAGATGCTACAGCAATAAAACTTTGTGGAAGGTCGAAATTTATGACTTCTAGAAAGTTTTGGGGTGAAATAAAATTTCAAAGAATTTAAGGGGGTCCCCCCATATAGAGGAGTGGCCCTTCAAAGGTGGTCAAGTAGGATGTCATAAAAAATTAAATTGCCAGCGACGAGGGGGGCAGGAGAAGGAGAAATATACAAAATTTTTGGCGAATAATATAACAAAAAGACATTTAATATTCGGCTTAGTCAATGATTTTAGCAATATCGCAACAAATTGTTAGCAGGTTAAAATAGAATAATACTGGTTTTTATTTTAAAGCAAAAATATATTTGTTGTGCATGTCATTAAAGTTTTTCCTGAATTAAATCATTCTATATGTCTGCATATCGTAGCTTAAGTACTAAACCTTTAAGAAACGAGGGTAGTTCTCTCTACCCAACTTGTTCCTATTCCCATACAATTTAACTAGCCATGAATGTGTTTTCAACAACACAAGACAAGCATCCAAAGTAGTGAAAAGCCTGAAACGTGGTTATGAGTCCAAAACCACGCTCTGCCGTGATGATATTGGCAAATCATTGCTGATAAAACCAGGATTAAGGAAAGATGGGCATCATATTTCAAGAACCTCCTAAATCCTCCGCACAGCTCCAGAACATCGGAGCCTATGGTTATTCCCGGAGAGCTTCCATTGGCCCCACCAACTCTGGATGAAGTTTATTTGTTAGTTGTTTGTTAAATATGGTGGCAGCAGTGTTCAGAAAGCTATTCACAAAGTCATCCAGCACATTTTTTTTTTGTGGTAGGGAGGTGAATGCCATTTATGCACAGAGTGTGGGACTCCCATGCGCGACTGGACTACCCACTAAACACCTCCCCTGTCAACCTGAGAACCCAGCCTGGAACCGTTTGACACATTACTTCGGGCCAGGGGCCGTGGGGCGCCTTCAAGCTGAGGAGTCCCTTTTCTAGCGGGAGGGGAGACGGGAAGAGGAAATGCCAGAAGAGCGATCCCCCAGCCCCAGTGCCCCCGGCTGCTGTGAGTCCCTTTTATATTACAGGACTGCCCGAACATAATGTGCCACCTGGTTCCATTTGTCAACCGATTCGAGCATCACCGCAACTATATTATCCGGGATGAGCTCTCCCGTCTCTCTGTAGAGTTCCCTTCGCAGCCTGACCCATTCCTCGTTTCGGCGCAGGTAAATAGCGCGGCGCTCTCTAGCAAGGAGGGCGACAGGTTTCACGCCTGCAATCACTCTCACCGCCGAGTCGGAGACTGTTGGATACGAAGATGCAATTCTCAGTGCTCCTCTTCTCTGTACCTGTGCCAAACGTTTTCGGTATACCTCCTTGCTGAGAGCGTCGCCCCATACCTCTGCTCCGTACAGTAGCACTGACCCTACAGCACTCATCAAGAGGCGTCTTCTTGATGGGCTGGGTCCCCCTAAGTTGGCCATAAGTCGACTCAGGGCCGATATTCCCGAAGGAGCCTTCTCAGCCGGTGCCCTGATTTGCTCAGAGAAACTCATCTTCGAGTCGATCAGTAGCCCCAGGTACTTCACCGCTTGCTTCGATTCGATTTGTATGTCTCCAATACTGATCATCCTTACTCTAGGGATTCTCTTTTTTGTCAAGATGACCACTTCGGTTTTCTCCAGTGCTAAACTGAGCCCGCGAGCAGTCATCCAGTCCGCCACTCGGCGCATTAGCATACCTAGCCTAAGTTGCGCCTGTTCAACGGTGCGTCCAGCGACCAGAGCCGCAACATCATCCGCATAGCCGACCAAGCGCGACTCATCTGGCATCTCAAGTCTCAGTAGCCCGTCGTAAGACACGTTCCACAGGTCTGGACCAAGGATAGATCCCTGGGCAACACCCGATGTAATTTCCATCCTTCGTTGGCCCTGTGTCGTGTCGTAGAGCAGGCTTCGGTCCTTAAGGTAGTTCCTCAAAAGCCGCATTAGATATTCTGGAACTTGAAAAGAGTTTTCGAGCATGTCCAGAATATCCACCCATCTAGCGGAGATGAAGGCATTCCTGACTCGAGTGTCACCAACAGGACGATCCGTCGCTTGGGGCGACTATGTGCCTCTGCCTTTTGGACCGCGTTCACCACCTCTGCAATCGCATCAATGGTAGAACGTCCTGCTCTAAAGCCGTACTGCCGAAGAGATAGGTCCCCAGCAGCACGAATCGCGTCAGTGAGTCTTCCCTTGATGAGTTTCTCTAGCACTTTCCCAGCCGTGTCTAGCATGCATAACGGGCGGTATGCAGACGGCGATCCGGGATTTCCCTTCCCCTTGCTGATCAGCACGAGCCTCGCCACCTTCTATCGTACCGGGAAAACCCCGTCCCGTAGGCAAGCGTTGAATGATCCAGCACATTTGGCAACAAGAACATAAGCCGAAAGAGTGGAGCCAATCAATTATATTTCCTATCCACAAAAAAGGTGACAAGCTACAGTGCGAAAATTATAGAGGCATATCACTACCTTGTACGGCATACAAACTATTTCCAAAGATCTTAGAAAATAAAATCGGATCATACGCCAACAGTGTTATTGGGGAGTATCAAGGTGCTTTTAGAGTAGGTAGATCGACAATAGACCAATTGTTCACTGTCAAGCAGGTACTTGAGAACTGCTGGGAGTTCAACATATACGTGCACCAAATTTTCGTCGACTTTAAACAAGCATACGACAGCATTGATCGTAAGGTACTGTATCAAATAATGCTTTGCTTTGACATCCCAGCTAAATTAGTCCGTCTTACCAAAATGAAAATAACATCTACGACCTCCCAAGTCCGCATCAATAACCAACTCACCAAAGCCTTTGAAACAAATATCGGACTAAATCAGGGAGATGGGCTGACCCTATTGCTATTCAATTCGGAAGTTACCTGTCGATACACGAGGTACATTACTATACAAGTAGTAGCCTATGCAGACGACATCAATATTTTGTCACGGTCATTAACAACGGCCAAAGAACTTTTCCTGAAACTCGGCAGCGAAGCAAAACTAGTAAAGCTACAAATCAATGAAAATAAAACAAAGCTCATGACGCAGTCGAGGAAAAATACCTCAAATACACAAAATATCGCACTTGGCGAATATAGTAGCAAAATGTAGGTGAATTTGTGTATTTAGGTGCCAAAATAACGAAAACGAAATACGCCGAGGAATACAGCTCGCAAATAAAATATTTTATTCAGTTTTGACGATCTTGAAAACCAGCTGCATACACAGGAGAACAATGCTCTAAGTATACTAATCTATGATAAGACCTGTGTTATGCTATGGGTGTGAAACATGGACCCTGACCCAAACATCCGCAAATATATTGAACGCCTTTGAGCGACGGGTCCTGAAGCGAATAATCGGAGCGAAGCTAGGCGGGGACCAACGGCGAATTCAATGCAACCATGAGCCGTATGCAATTTTTGACGAGCCAGAGGTCTCAACGATTGAAAGACTGCGGAAGCTGCAATGGGCTGGACACATGAATCGTATGGACGAACAACGGATACCCAAAAAAGTATTCGTTGGGAGAACTGAAGGCCGGAGAACAGTGGGGAAACCGAGAAAGCACTGGCCTGACTCGATCGACGAAAACAGTTCATCCTTGCTCGAATTTCAAAATGGACCGAGACAGTTGGAGGCGCTATTTGCTGGTAACGAAGGTCCAAGAGGGGCTGTAGTGTAGAATTTATTTTTTATCTAGATAAAACAATTTCATATGAGAAAGTATCATATAGCAATTTCTTAACGCGAGTGGAAATTCTGAATGAGGTGAATATTTCGGGTTCTGATTACCATCCAAAGCAATATGAAAATTTACTTGTATGCAGTTTTACGCGGGAAATTGAATGTTTATGAACCAGTCGTAATAATTTGCTTAGAGACATGAGAAATTAATTCGAAATAATATTTGTATCAACAATTAAAATAATTTTGAATAAAATTATACTACAAATGATTGAATTAGATTTCTATTTTTTTATATTTCTAGTTTTTACTTCAATTCTAATTAGAGCATTCCGTTTTCGCCGCATTATTTTCAGCGGATGTTGATATAATGCTTCATTTCTGTCTTGTATTACCATATGGTGATGAGGGAACTCCCGCATAATGCCATTAAAAAATTGTTTAGTGATGTTTGTGCTTTCAATAGCGCAGATATTCGTCAAACTGATAATTGCCCTTGATATGCCATCGTACTCGGCTCAATTAACCAGGCATGTCCTTTGTCCTCTCTAGTATTGAATTTTCTCATTCTTTATTGTGATGATCCATGACACACACACCATATTGTAGTCTATCAAGTCTGGACCTGGTGAAGTTATTTTTTGTGTTTGTTAAAGACTTCTAGAAACTCATTGATTTCGAACGGACTACCGGGTTTTCGTTGATCGGCTTTGGGCCATTCCAATGATTCGTACGATGTTGGTGTTTATCCTTAATCATTTTTAGGAAATAGTAGTTGTTAATAGGATCCCACTGATATTTAGCTACCTCATAATTGTTGTTTTTATAGAATTAACCATCTTTGCCAAAAGTCTTGAACCTTCCACCGTTGATAATTGAATCTACTATTTCGTTTCACAGTGCGGATTTTGTTGGAGACTTCTGCTTTCCATGTTTCTTTTAGGTCCTTAATTTTTTTTCATTTATTGTACTCCTTAGCTTGCAGAACCTTCTTTATAAATTTTTGAGATCTTCATTCCACCATGGTTTAGAGTTGAATTTGAATTTACTAGAGTCTAGAAGATTATTTTTCATTAAAGTATTGATTGTGTCAACATTGTGTTGTAGGTTATCGTTGACATTTATGCTATTTATTTGTTCTAGTATTTATTTTCTGTAGTCCGCTTGGTGCAGTGGGTGAGTACTGGCTGCGTAAGCCGAAGGTCCCTGGTTCGACTCCCGTTGGTGACAACGACATTTGTTTCGAGCGATTCTTCGAACGGACTATAAGTCCGTTCACTTCTGATACGTACTGATTTAAAAACAAACATGGACCCTAACCCAAGCACCCGCAAACATATTGAACGCCTTTGAGCGACGGGTCCTGAGGCGGATAATTGTAGCGAAACTAGACAGGGACCAATGGCGAATTCGATACAACGAAATGAAATTTTTGACGAGCCGGTGGTCTCAACGATTGTAAGACTGTGAAAGCTGCAATAGGCTGGCCATGTGAATCGTACGGACGAACAACGGATACCCAAAAAAGTATTCGTTCGGAGGACTGATGGGCGGATACCAGCGGGGAAACCGAGGAAACGCTGGTCTGACTCGATCGACGAAGACAGTTCATCGCTGCTCGAATTTAAAAAATTGGAAGATGCGGTCAATGAACTGAGACAGTTGGAGGCGCTTATTGCAGGAAGGAATATTAAGAATGAACCGTTTCATAATTTATTACGAAAAGATGTAGACTTCAAATGGACACCAAAATGGCCAAAACGTCAGGAGTCTTTTGAGATAATAAAACGGCATCTAACTTCTACGCCTATTCTTACCGAAACTCACCTATCCATATTTATACTGATGCGCGTTTAAGGGAACGTAGCAATACAACCGCAGCAAAATGGAGAGAAACACCCTGTTGCTTATTTTTTGAAAAAGTTAAATGAAACGCAGAAAAAAGAAAGCAATTTTCATTGACTGTTAATGAGGCTATTAAGTATTGGCAATTTTGGTTGCTAGGGAATAAATTTACAGTTTTCTCCGATCACATACCTCTTGAAAATCTTAATTTATGTGTTCGTACAGATGAAGAACTAGGTGATTTCATACATTACTTATCGCAACACGACTTCAATATTAAGTACAATCCCGGTATTGAGAATTTGGAAGCCGATTGTCTTTCGAGGAATCCAGTTCTGGAGGAAACACATGAGACGGATGACTGTCTTATAACCAGTAATTTATTCAGTAAAGAAAAGATTTTAGAGGATCAACGGAATTTAGTATTGGCTAATAATGATGTTAAGGAAAATTATATTTATTGAAAATTATGAAATATGATTAGAAAAAGGTTGACAGACGAATAAGGAAAGAAAATAATACAAAACACTCACACATATTTCCTTCATAACGGTGTAAATCACATTGTTAATAATTTGAAACCATATTAATATTTCAAAAACATGTATGTTCTGCCTCAGAGATTCTGTGATTCGTGAATGATTTGTAAAAAGAATAAAACACTAAAAGGTAGAGATATCGGTTTCCTCGGATATCTGGGACCGGCAGAAAGACCTTTATTCTTTCTTTTACATTTTTTGGAATACCCTTGAAGACTGGGATAAGATAGGATACTTAGATAATATGTCCTTATAATTTATTTCTTAAAAAATCTTTTTCTTTTGCTTTAATAATTATATAATTGATGAGGGTGTGCATGACAATGCTGATGATTAATGATTTTAGATAAAGATGGTTTTGATATTTTCAAATAATTTTAAAGTACGATTAGTTATTGTATAATTTAGTTGACACGCGTAATTGGAACAAATAATATAAATTCTTTAGAAAGTCTATCGATGATGTGCTCCCAAAAGCCACATAATTAAGCCATAAGAATATTATCAAGCATCAAATTCCATTGCTCGAATAAACCGTAGGTTCGAATTTAAAATATTTAAATATATATTAGCGATAATTGATTGAGATAATAAAAAAAAATTATAAAAATACATATAACCTTAAAACGCACAGACTGATTCAAGGTTTGTGCGTTTTAAAGTCATACGTATACGTAGCCGATTTGATCGACATATAATTGTATTATCACCCATGCACATGCTTCGGTCGCGCACATTAATGTTATCAGAATGATGTTTTCTTGTCCCAACGCTGCGTTGTAAATCTTTTCTCTAAAAAAAATAACTTTAGCCGGTTCCAATGAGCCATTTACAATCGAAGTAGTTTCAGCGGTAGAAGTTGTCACATGTTTTGATTCCGCTGCAGATGAGGTTATCCGTGACATAGCACTAACCAAAAAATATATGGTATACACCGTCTTGATACCTTCTTTTTTCTTCCCAATCTGACTGATGAATTTCACCTTTCGTGCTGTTCCCAACCAACAACATGCACAGAATTTTGCTTTCCTCTGGCCTAACAATTACCGCTGCAGCATCTTTTACGGGTATCCCACGTATTGGTTGCGATTTATTTAATATCCGCATCAACACTACTCTTATCGTCCAACTCGAAGTGTGTGGATTATCTTGCTCTGCGAAACCTATAACCGAAAATTTATTATAATTTTCCTCTCAATAATCAACCTAACCTGGGATTTAATATGCCAAGAACCACTCCACTTTTGTATCCGATGTTTTGACATGAAATTTGGAGGGCGCTCTGCTGAACTTCAGAAACAGGTCTTTGTCACGAGAAATTCATTGTGCGAACTTTGATAGCCGTCGTTGCAGAGTGTATTTTTTTTTAAATACCTCCATTCCCTACCATTCTCTCCATCACTCTTTCTTCGTCGCACAACGTTCGTACGATCTGCATTCACATTACGTCGCTTGGTCCTTTGTGCCACCCAGACAATGTTTAACACATCGGTATAAGGGGGCACACAATATAATGTGAACTAGTCCTTTTCGTGAACATCTAGTCCAAAAAATATAAGAGATAAAAAAAATTCAATATAATACAACGCATTCAAAAAAAAAAACTCTGTTTAACTGTCACTTCAGTATCCCGCCGATAGGGTCAAAAAGAACGCCCTAAGATACTGGGCTCATAAGATCAGAATTACAGGTCCACGCTTCAATCAGTGCTCATTAAATTGCTTCCTTAACAATTTCATACGCAGAGCATCATTCGTTGCATCGTTCTTTAGACGATCCGTTCTGGCAAAAGGTATTACGAATTGATTTGCATTCCTCGCATTATATGGGTTGATCTGTGATACCTTAATTAATGGCGCTCGTTCCGATCCATAAGATCACGTCGCACACAAGTTGGCCACTCCATATTCACCACACCACTGACGTCAAGTGGCGGTTCAGTGACAGAGATCTGTCATCTAACCTAAGAGAGAGACAGAGGAATTAGTGATAGCTCCGATTCTTCCGAATTAATTTGACTTATTGTTTGTATGGGAAGGAGGTCTTTTCAACGGCAGTCGTAGAAAAAGAGGAGCAAAATAAGACTAATGGCGGGGGAAATTTAAAATCAGAAATCCGAATAGAGTGCAATGAATATTAAGAATGGCATAAATTTTAAATGCATAGATGATTCGTTTGAAATTAAATTTACTTGCAAAAACTCATGTATAAATGCAAAATTGTGCATTCTGACTTCAATCTTCCAATATAAAGTTTACGACACACATAGAATGTCATGTCGGATAAATTATGCTCGCAACTTAAATACTACAACTATGCTAGATAACAAAATGATTTTCTCAAATTATTTTGAATTTAATTTTTGTCATTGATTCTGTCAATATATAATAATCAAGTTCATTTCAAATCAAATATAGAATATTCTGTTCGTAAAACTGCACTTAAAGATTTTAAACGTTTCACATTTTAAATAAAGATATAGAATACATTAGTTTTTGATGAAAAAATATAACTTTTATAATTCATAATGCAAAATTATTGTTTGTTTGACAAAAGCTTTTGGAGTCTTTTTGCAGTGTTGTTGTATCTATTTGTTAATCGTTGCCCAGTCTCTTTCGTTGCTATTGTATCCAGTCCACACACTTCTTAGCCAAATCAAAACGCTATTAAAAGCATTGTGAATTGTTTCCAGCGACTACAATGTGGAGGTTGGAGTTAGGAGAATTAGATAGACAGTTTGAGGTTTATACTGAAAACAAATAATTTAAATTATATCGCACATCATCGATATGTTGCATCATCATCTGAAAAGAAATTATTTAAAATGTATTGAAAATCGTCGGTGTATCTCATTTAGTCCCCATGTCTTGACGACCTTATTAATTAACAGAAAACTGAATGGATAATAACAAAATATGTGATTGTTATTGGGCTATGGTGTATAAGTCTACATACCGTGAAAATGAATTGTTTTGTTGAGTTTTTGGCGAATGGAGTATCTTTCAGATTGTTTTTTTGATATGAAGCTATATCTTGTATTCAGTTATGTTTTTATTATTAATTTTACCACCACCTCTGCGATTGCATCAATGGTAGAACGTCCTGCTCTAAAGCCGTACTGCTGAGGAGATAGGTCCCTTGCAGCACGAATCGCGTCAGTGAGTCTTCCCTCGATGAGTTTCTCTAGCACCTTTCCAGCCGTGTCTAGCATGCATAACGGGCGGTATGCAGACGGCGATTCGGGATTTTCCTTCCCCTTGCTGATCAGCACGAGCCTCGCCACCTTCCATCGTACCGGGAAAACCCCGTCCCGTAGGCAAGCGTTGAATGTGCTGAGCAGCAAGTCAGGACACAAGCTGCAACACCTCAGCTGGAACACCATCTGGACCTGGAGCCTTCCTCGCTTTCAGTGAAAGGACTGCCTCTTCCAGTTCCGACTGTGTGAAAAGTGGACACTCGACTGCTGTTTCACCATGGACAGCGTCAACATGGACGGGATGGGCGGGGAAGAGTGCCCGCAATATCTCATCCATCTTTTCCGCATCATGTATGCAAGGTTTCCTTAGGGCACCAAGGTTCCGCATAACTAGCTTGTAGCCAAGGCTCTACGGATCCTTGTTCACATTGTCCACTCGGTCTTGCTATTGATAATCGATTTGCGAAGGCATTTACTGGCCGACTTATATGCTGCCACCCGGTTGCATGGCTCGTCACGTCGAAGCTTGTGACACTCCCTTGGCTTTTCAGGGATTTCAGTTGGCCACCAGTACACTGGGGGTTTGCCGTGCCGGGGTTTTTGACGGGGCATAGAAGCTTTGCAAGCAGTCGTAATGACGCTCATAGTTGAGTTCACCACGTCTTGAGCTGCCAATTCTTCCGTCCCCTCCGAAACTCCCTGCAGCGGCTCATCTGCTGTGATCACCTCGACGAACCTCTCGACGTCCTTCCTTCCGATGTTCCATGCAGTTGTAGAAAGCCGTGAGCACGGACGTCGGGAGACAACATCACTGATCTCAAGCAGGATGCACTGATGATCATTGGCTGAGTAGTCCTCTAATATTTTCCAGTTGTGTATCCTCCGTACTAAGAACTCCGAGGCGAATGTCACGTCCGGTATGGTTCCTTCACAGCCAAAACGGTGGAAGGTCGGCGTATTGCCGGTGTTTAGTACGACGAGCGCCGTCCTGGCCGCCATTTCTAGGACTCGTTTTCCCCGCGGATCTGTTTGAGGCATGCCCCATTCGATGGCTTTAGCGTTGAAGTCTCCCCCAACGAGCACGTTCCCGTCTGCGTTCGAGAAAGGTACACACTAAAGAAGGTGGAACACCGAACCCACACGAAACCATTCCCCCGTCCACAATTCTACGCTTGGAAAGCACTGTTCCGAACCCAGATGGCGGCAGTACCAGTATCGTCAGGATACCATAATCTTCTTCTTCTTCTTAGCACTACAGCCCCTTTCGGGCCTTCGCTTCCTGCAAACAGCGTCTCCAACTGACTCGGTCCGTTGACCGCGTCTCCAACTGACTCGGTCCGTTGACCGCGTCTTCCAATTCCGAAATCCGGGCAGCGATGAAATGTCTTCGTCGACCGAGTCAGACCAGCATTTCCTCGGTTTCCCCACTGGTCTCTGGCCTTAGTTCTCCCAACGAATACCTTCTTGAGTATCCGTTGTTCGTCCATACGATTCATGTGTCCAGCCCATTGCAGCTTCCGCAGTCTTACAATCCTTGAGACCTCCGGTTCATCAAAAATTTCATACAGCTCATGGTTGTATTGAATTCGCCATTGGTCCCTGTCAAGCTTCGCTCCGATTTTTCGCCTCAGGACCCGTCGCTCAAAGGCGTTCAATATATTTGCGGATGCTTGGGTTAGGGTACATGTTTCACACCCATAGCATAACACAGGTCTTATCACAGATTTGTATACTTCGAGCTTTGTTCTCCTGTGTATGCAGCTGGTCTTCAAGATCGTCAATACTGAATAAAATATTTTATTTGAGAGCTGTATTCTTCGGCATATTTCGTCTCTTTCATTGCCCGTTTTCGTTATTTTGGCGCCTAAATACACAAATTCGCTAACATTCTCGATACAGTATTCGCCAAGTTTGATATTTCGCAGTACTGTATTCGCCAAGTGTGGTATATCGTCAATACTGAATAAAATATTTTATTTGCGAGCTGTATTTTACGGCGTATTTCGTCTCTTTCATTGGCCGTTTTCGTTATTATGGCGCCAAAATACACAAATTCGCCAACATTCTCGATACTGTATTCGCCAAGTGTGATATTTTGTGTATTTGAGGTATTTTTCCTCGACTGCGTCATGAGCTTTGTTTTATTTTCATTGATTTGTAGCCCTACTAGTTTTGCTTCGCTGTCGAGTTTCAGGAAAAGTTCTTTGGCCGTTGTTAATGACCGTGACAAAATGTTGATGTCGTCCGCATAGGCTACTACTTGGCTTGACTTGTATAGTAATGTACCTCGCGTATCGACAAGTAGCTTCCGTATGACGTACTCCAGAGCCAAATTGAATGGCAATGGGGCCAGCCCATCTCCCTGCTTTAGTCCGATATTTGTGTCAAAGGCATCGGTTAGTTGGTTATTGATGCTGACTTGGGAGGTTGTCGACGTCATTGTCATTTTGGTAAGACGGACTAATTTGGCTGGGATGCCAACGTAAAGGATTATTTGGTAGAGTACGTAACGATCAATACTGTCGTATGCTTGCTTAAGTCAACGAAAAGCTCTTCTTCTTCTTAGCACTACAGCCCCTTTCGGGCCCTCGCCTCCTGCAAACAGCGCCTCCAACTGTCTCGGTCCGTTGACCGCGTCCTCAAATTCCGAAATCCGAGCAGCGATGAACTGTCCTCGTCGACCGAGTCAGACCAGCGTTTCCTCGGTTTCCCCACTGGTCGCCGGCCTTCAGTTCTCCCAATGAATACCTTCTTGGGTATCCGTTGTTCGTCCATACGATTTATGTGTTCAGCCCATTGCAGCTTCCGCAGTCTTACACTCCTTGAGATTTCCGGTTCGTCAAAAATTGCATACAGCTCATGGTTGTATCGAATTCGCCATTGGTCCCCGTCTAGCTTGGCTCCGATTATTCGCCTCAGGACCCGTCGCTCAAAGGCGTTCAATATATTTGCGGATGCTTGGGTTAGGGTCCATGTTTCACACCCATAGCATAACACAGGTTTTATCACAGATTTGTATACTTCGAGCTTTGTTCTCCTGTATATGCAGCTGATCTTCAAGATCGTCAATACTGAATAAAATATTTTATTTGCGAGCTGTATTCTTCGGCGTATTTCGTCTCCTTCATTGCCCGTTTTCGTTATTTTGGCGCCTAAATACACAAATTCGCTAACACTTTCGATACATCAGTTTTTGAATAACATACTACGAGAACGAACGCACGGGCACTTGTAAAAAAATTTGAAAAGTTGGTTTCCAACTTTGAATCGTACTCTCGTCCCCTTATTATCATACTACGAGTACGAACGCACGTGCACTTGTAAAAAATTTGACAAATTGGTTTCCAACTTTGAATCGTACTCTCGGCCCCTTATTACATATCCAGTATACCCTATGTGTACTGGCGTGAACTGGGAGCTTGATGTGATATGCATCCTATTTACACATCAAGGCTCCCGGGGAGAGATCCCACTGCATGACACTTACCTACTAATGCATCCAAACTAGATCAACAAAGACGAGAATATATTATTGTACATTTACACATTGTTATTGTTGTCTGTGTATTCTTTGAAAACTTATAACGATCGATATTGACTGCAGCGCTTTTGACTTTGGCTTGATATTCCTTGATGTCGGCGGGATTTGTCACGCTTCCCATGTCAATGTTAGCTGTAAAGGAATCCAAGAAGACGAGCTTGTGGATGATGGTGGCCACACGGTGTGAAACCCCAAAAGGCCGATTAATGTTCACGGCTCAAGCCAACACCTCACTCCTCACCATTTTATCCCGTGTAAAACTTACATCGCGGATGTCACGTAACTACACGTTGAAATTAATGATTGGGTAGCAACACGCCGCTCCCTAGCAGACTCGAAACACAAAACAGATCAGCCAGTACTCCACCAAGTGTTTATATTCGATTGCAGGGCGAGCTTTTGTCCCAATTTTCCCCGAAATCTGCCGACTATGCGAACACGTGAGCTCCCATTCTACGGAAGGTCTTCCTCACCATCTCGTCTCGTTTGTATGTAAATTGAGAGAGCCAACAACCGATATTCTCCTAGGGGAAATAGAGTTGCGGCAGAGCGACGAGAGCTTTTGAGCTAATTGTAGCTTTCTCCTCTGGAGCTTCCGCCTGGCTCGCTCGCGAGCTGCTGTCGTTTCCCTGTTCTTCGCCGTTCTCTTCCCTAGAGCTTTTACCTGGCTCATTTACATTCGTACTTGGCTGTGCGATTCATATCGCTCCCTCTCTTCAGCTTCACCGCATTCCATGCTATAGAGGTAACACGACTTGATTGCAATTCGATAATTCTTATCATGTGAATGAACGTAAAGCGAAAAGCTGCTCATAGCTTTTAGTATTGATGCCATTGGCTGGCGAAGGCATGAGGCGCGCATTGGGGCGCCTTCACAACACCTTCAATAACCGAGTATATAAACAAAAATTCAGAACTCATATACATGGTTCTACAGGGTATCACTGTCTCCTCTGTGTGTCTCTCTCTCTCTTAGCATCTAACACTTGTCAGCTGATTAGCGAATTTTGTAGGAATGATAGGTCTCTGTCGTGTATCGCGTTGAGATATCGGACGTGATTACAGGGCAGTGTCCACGCTGGCAGACTGGCATGGAGAGATTGAAGGACAGGTGGTTCGAGTTCCTAGTTGAGGGTCAACCATCCTAGGCATACGGTGAACTGATGAATAACTGTCCAAAGGTAAGTTCGAAGGTAGTGTGCCGCTGCTGGTGGTTTACAGGTCCATGATATAGTGAGCGGTGGCGTAGCGATTGCGTTTGAATCGGATGACAACTAAAAGGAGAATTTCTTGAAGATGGCGTGATTCAATGCCGTTCGTCTTTTGCATGGTAGACTCCCAGTTCTTTTCCGGACATATCTGAGATGAGATAACGCGTGGGACTTAACACCTGGACAACCCGACATTTTACAAATTTCTTATCCAATTTGGCATGGTAGTGCTGGGCCGCGTCGCTTTGCCTAAAGTTTCATCTATATATCTCATCGCCTACCTTGAAACCAGAAGGGTAAGATCGCAGGTTGTAGCGCTCCTCCCCTGCACATCTGCTATTTATCCTATCTCGGAGTTGATCTCGTAGTACTCGGAGTTTCTCGTATGGCACAAGAGCTAGTACTGGGTCTCCCAAACAATTTAATTGCCGCAACATCAGGTACGATTTACCGTTCTGGCCGAACATGGTAAAGTAAGGCGAGATCCCAGTGGAAGTGTGGTATGAAGAACGCAGAGCACAGGTGAAAACGGAAATCCTACGGTCTCAACCTTCTGACTCGGATTTATGTAGGCGCAGATAGCGACTAAGAGCGTACGGTTTAACCGCTCGAAAGCATTGGTCTGCGAAGAGTATACTGCGATTTGCTGGTCTGTAATACCAAACCTAATCGTCAGCTCATGAAATTTAATAGACGTGAACTAGAATTCATTGTCGGAGTCGACATATTCCGTTACTCTAAGTACATAGAAGACACGTTTCTCTAAGAAGCTTAGGATCGGGGCTGTATGTATATTTCGGTGCGGCTCAATGATTGGGAACTTTGGCAGTTGGTCCAAGACCACGACAGCTCCGATGTGTGCAGACGTTCAACGAGGATAAGAACCGATGATATCGATATATAAGCGCTGGAACACGCTCGAGTAATTCAAAGTTACCCATCGGAGGCCGATGGACAGCGTTTGGGCGCTTTGGTACACTTACGTGTTTCACAAGCGGCTACATACGCTTTTATTTGTTACGGCGTTTTCGGCTGCCGCAATGTGCGACCGTATCCGCCGTGTGCACTCAGTGGGTGGTCATGCGCCCGTCTGATAAGATCGACGGTCAATTCTTCAGGCACCCAAAGCTTCCAGTGTTCCTCTTCCTGTTTGGTGTCTCCGGATTCGTGTCCCACCCGCTTATATACAAATCCCTCCGTTACCCGCAGGTCTGGCAGCTGTGGCAGCTGGCTCTGGATAGTGTGCATGAGCTTGGTGTAGCCTGCCGACTTGAAGGCGGGGTGGTCCAGGTCGATCAATAGAGAGCTGTCGTCCTCGTGGGCCAACTCGACTCCTTCCGGGGCGAACATCCTCGATAAGATATCGGGTACCACATGTTGGTTTCCTTTCCAGTGTCGAATCATAAAATCAAACGCCTGCAATTTCAATGCCCATCTTCCCAATCAGCCACGAAGGTCAGTTTGGCTCATCAGTCATTTCAGGGACGCATGATCCGTAACGATTTCAAGGGTGTCCGTCGACATATGTGCGAAAACGCTTCACCGCCAACATCGCTGACAAACATTCCTGCTCAAAGATAGTGTACTTCCGCTGGGCCGGGTTTAGCTTGTGGGATATGAAGGCTTTAGGAATTTCCTCGCCGTCTTCCGTAACCTGGACTTAGTCTGCTCCCACTTCATGTTGACTCGCATCACAATGGATTGTAGTACGGGGGCTATTGTCAGGCTCTTCTTTAGCTCTTCAAAGGCCCACAAGCCCGGCCCTTTCCAGATGAACTTTCGTCCCTTACGCAGCATGTCCGTCAAGGGCGTACTGATGGGAAGATAGTCACGTACGAATCGTTGGTACCAACCACATAACCCTAGAAATCGGCGCAACTGCTTAGTGTTCTAAGGCAGAGGGAAGGCGTCTATCGCCTTTGTCTTATCTGGATCTGTTTTGATGTTACCGTGGCGAATGATGTGGCCCAAGTATTTAAACTCCGTCATTACAAACTGACTCTTCTGGATGTTGATGGTTAACCCTGCCTTCCGGGTATGCAAAGCCACTTCCTAAAGCAGGACGATATGCTCATCAAAGGTCTCGGTTATTAGTAATAAATCATCCGGGTATACGACCACTTGGTGTCGTAGGCGCGGTTGTATTACCTTTTCTATAGGGTCTGTCATTGTCTGCGGTGCACTACGAACTCCAAAAGGTATGATCACAAATTGGTACAATGGGCGACCTGGGACCGTGAAGGCAGGCCTCTCCTTTGAACTAGGATCTAACGGGGTCTACCAGAATGTGTCTTTGAGATCTAAGCTGGTAATAAAGTGTGCTTGACGTAGCCAACTTAAGATACCCTTTTTTTGTGGTAGGGAGGTGAAGGCATTTACGCCCGCCGAGTCTGGCAGTGTGGGACTCCCATGGAGGATACCCTTGGACTACCCACTAAACACCTCCCCTGTCAATCTGAGAACCTAGCCTGGAACCGTTTGACACATTACTTCGGGCCAGGTCTCGTTTTGTTACGCCGTGGGGCGCCTTCAAGCTGGGAAGTCCTTTTCCTAGCGGGAGGGGAGAGGGGATGAGGAAATGCCAGAAGAGCGATCCCCCAGCCCCAGCGCCCCCGGCTGCTGTGAGTCCCTTTTATATTTCAGGACTGCCCGAGCATAATGTGCCACCTGGTTCCATTTGTCAAGCGATTCGAGCATCACCGCCACTATATTATCCGGGGTGAACTCTCCCGTTTCCCTGTAGAGTTCCCTTCGCAGCCTGACCCATTTTGTACACGCAAAAAATGTGTGACAGGCATTGTCCTCCTGTCCTGGGCAAAACCGACAATCGGGAGACCGTGACTTACCGATCTTGTGCAGGTAAGACTGAAAACACCCGTGCCCGCTCAAAAGCTGGGTCAGATAGAAGTCAGTCTCACCATGCCTTCGATTTAGCCACGGTCTCACGTCCGGGATGAGGCGCGCAGTCCACCTTCCCTTCGTGCAATTCCCCCAAGACTGCTGCCAATCGTTGAGCGAGCGTTGTCTCTCCTCGCGGACAACCATCTCCCTCGCATCCTCGTTTCGGCGCAGGTAAATAGCGCGGCGCTCTCTAGCAAGGAGGGCGACAGGTATCACGCCTGCAATCACTCTCACCGCCGAGTCGGAGACTGTTGGATACGAAGATGCAATTCTCAGTGCTCCTCTTCTCTGTACCTGTGCCAATCGTTTTCGGTATACCTCCTTGCTGAGAGCGTTGCCCCATACCTCTGCTCCGTACAGTAGCACTGACCCTACAGCACTCATCAAGAGGCGTCTTCTTGATGGGCTGGGTCCCCCTACGTTGGCCATAAGTCGACTCAGGGCCGATATTCCCGAAGCAGCCTTCTCAGCCGTTGCCCTGATTTGCTCAGAGAAACTCATCTTCGAGTCGATCAGTAGCCCCAGGTACTTCACCGCTGGCTTCGATTCGATTTGTATGTCTCCAATACTGATCATCCTTACTCTAGGGACTCTCTTTTTTGTCAAGATGACCACTTCGGTTTTCTCCAGTGCTAAACTGAGCCCGCGAGCAGTCATCCAGTCCCTCACTCGGCGCATTAGCATACCTAGCCTAAGTTGCGCTTGTTCAACGGTGCGTCCAGCGACCAGAGCCGCAACATCATCCGCATAGCCGACCATACGCGACTCATCTGGCATCTCAAGTCTCAGTAGCCCGTCGTAAGACACGTTCCACAGGTCCGGACCAAGGATAGATCCCTGGGCAACACCCGATGTAATTTCCATCCTTCGTTGGCCCTGTGTCGTGTCGTAGAGCAGGCTTCGGTCCTTTAGATAGTTCCTCAAAAGCCGCATTAGATATTCTGGAACTTGAAAAGAGTTTTCGAGCGTGTCCAGAATATCCACCCATCTAGCGGAGTTGAAGGCATTCCTGACGTCGAGTGTCACCAACAGGACGATCCGTCGCTTGGTGCGACTATATGCCTCTGCCTTTTGGACCGCGTTCACCACCTCTGCAATCGCATCAATGGTAGAACGTCCTGCTCTAAAGCCGTACTGCCGAGGAGATAGGTCCCCAGCAGCACGAATCGCGTCAGTGAGTCTTCCCTTGATGAGTTTCTCTAGCACTTTCCCAGCCGTGTCTAGCATGCATAACGGGCGGTATGCAGACGGCGATTCGGGATTTCCCTTCCCCTTGCTGACCAGTACGAGCCTCGCCACCTTCCATCGTACCGGGAAAACCCCGTCCCGTAGGCAAGCGTTGAATGTGCTGAGCAGCAAATCAGGACAATGATGATAGACGAGCCGCAACACCTCAGCTGGAACACCATCTGGACCTGGAGCCTTCCTCGCTTTCATGGAGAGGACTGCCTCCTCCAGTTCCAGCTTTGTGAAGAGTGGGCACTCTACTGCTGTTTCACCATGGACAGCGTCAACACGGACGGGATGGGCGGGGAAGAGTCCCCGCACTATCGCGTCCATCTTTTCCGCGTCATGTATACAAGGCTTCCGTAGGGCACCAAGTTTCCCCATGACCAGCTCGTAGCCAAGGCCCCACGGATCCTTGTTCACATTGTCCACGAGGTCTTGCCAGCAGCGAGCCTTGCTACTGTTGATCAGTTTGCGAAGGCATTTCCTGGCTGACTTATATGCTGCCACCTGGTTGCATGCCTCTTCACGGTTCCGCGCCCGTTGAGCCTCACGCCGAAGCTTGTGACACTCCCTCCGCTTTTCAGCGATTTCAGTAGACCACCAGTACACTGGGGGCTTGCCGTGCCGGGGTCTTCGGCGGGGCATAGAAGCGCAGCAAGCAGTCGTGATTATGCTCATGGTAGAGTTCACCACGTCTTGAGCTGCCAGTTCTTCCGTCCCCTCCGGGGCTCCCTGCAGCGGCTCACCTGCTGTGAGAACCTTGACGAACCTCTCGACGTCCATTCTTCCGATGTTCCATCCAGTTGTAGAAAGCCGAGAGCACGGACGTCGGGAGATAGCATCACTTATCTCAAGCAGAATGCACTGGTGATCACTGGCTGAGTAGTCCTCTAATACTTTACAGTTGTGTATCCTCCGTACTAAGGACTCCGAGGCGAATGTCACGTCCGGTATGGTTCCCTCACAGCCAATACGGCGGAAAGTCGGCGTGTTTCCGCAGTTTAGTACGACGAGGGCCGTCCTGGCCGCCATTTCCAGGATTCGTTTTCCCCGCGGATCCGTCCGAGGCATGCCCCATTCGATTGCTTTAGCATTGAAGTCGCCCCCAACGAGCACTTTACCCTCTGCGTTCGAGACAGCGCCCTCCAGAGCATTAAGCTTGGCTTGGAAAGATGATATCGGCTCGTTAGGCGTTAAGTAGACACTAAAGAAGGTGATCCCTGAGCACCGAACCCACACGAAACCATCCCCCCGTCCACAACTGTCCGCTTGAAAATCACTGTTCCGAACCCAGATAGCGGCAGTACCAGTTTCATCAGAGTACCATAATGCAGGACTTTTATTATGGTGTTGCTCACTCAGCAGCAAGAAGTCGGCTTTCCTGTCCCTCACAAACTGCTCAAGCAGATTTTGGGCGGTTGAACTGCGGTGTAGGTTTAGCTGCAGGATGCGGGTCATCGAAGCTCTGATTTGGCCTTGGCTAGGGCTTCCTGGAACACCCGGCATTTTCCTGATCCCAAGACGTGTCCAAAATCAGGTTTTGGATCAGCATCCTTGCAAAGAATACAGTGTGCCTCCTTCGTACACTCTTTTCTTTTATGTCCCATTTCACCGCATTTGTAACATAGGGAACTCCTATCGGGTCCTTGGCATACTTGTGTGGTGTGACCATAACCAAGGCATTTGAAACATTGAAGAGGCGTTGCTCCTTGCCGTATCCTACAGACAACCCACCCAATTCGTACTTTGCCCTTGTTCAGGAATTGTTCGGCGTCCTTTTCGGTCAAGTCAACTATGGCCATGCGTTGTCCCCTGTTGTTTCCTGGTGTCAGTCTCGCTTTGATCCTTCCCACGCTATGGAACTCCCTTTTGATGGCGTCTTCTACCTCGGCCAGATCCGTCACGCAGTCAATGACCCGTATTTCGATCGTTGCCAGCGGCTCGAGCGGGGCTATAGTTGCGCTTTTGCCGAGGACTTTCTTTACTGCGTCACAGAATGCTTCTTTATTGCCGGCCTCTGCTCCGAATTCGACCAGTATGTGGCCCGACCGCGTTGGTCGTACTACTTTAATGGTAGTATTGGTGTCTTCGGGCCTTACGTTTCCCCTGATGTCCCGCAGCACCTCCGCGTAGGATCGGCCATCTTGGGGCTTTACAAGCAGTGCCTGCTGCCGGTGTCTTCGTCGGGGCTTCTGCCTCTCCTGTTTTGCATCAGGTCCTTTTTCTAATTGGGCTTCCGTGCGAATTTTATTTTCTGGCTTTTTTTGAAGGAGTTTCTTTGCGGCTTTCTTCGCTCCTTTTGTAAGCACTGTCTGGAACCCCTGATCTGGTGCTCCACGCCCGTCAAGTGCCTCTTCCTTCCTTCTTTTATCCCGATCTCCTTCGATTGGGCTAGACGCCATTCTTTTATTGACTTTTAATGATGGAGCTTTCTGCATGTCGCCTTTAGATTTCGCCCCAAGCGCCTCTTTAGCCTTCTGTTCATCTTCGGCCCTTAACCAGCTCCGCCGATAGCGCCCTATGCGATCTAGGAGCTCCTCTAGTTCACGGAGCCCTTCCTTTGCTACTTTGCTAATTTTTGGGGAGTCGCATGCAGCTTGTATTCTTTTCAGAACATCTCCCGCTTTTCGAAGTAGTCTTTCCTCTTCGTATCGCTGGGCCGCAATTGTACCTTGCAACCATCCTTGGGAGAGGTTTTCGCGTTCCGTTTCCGAGTGCAGTACTTCCGCCACATTTTCAACGGTGGCGGTACAATCACGCGGTGTCTGGTCACTCTTTGCTTTCAGTACCGTAATCTCCTCGTTTGCTTCTGGATTTTTCGTTGCAATGTCGGGATTTGTGACCCTTGCATCGGTCGCTTTAGTAACGATCGCAGCCGTGACAATCGAATTTTCGGTGCTCTTTACGTTATCTTCCACTGCTCGAACACCTGAAGCATCTTGCTGAGTCTCCCGCTTCTCCTTAATAAGACGCTCGGGCGTTCGCATAATTTTTTTGCTGCGCCCGAACGCCGCAGGAATCTCAGTCTGCACCAGACTGTCTGCTGTTCTCCGTTTTTCGTCTACCGTCACTGTCGTCGTGTTAGTCTTCGTGTTTTCGTGGTTAGTACAGCTCTCGATGTACTGTTGACATCGTGGCTGCAACCGCTGGTTGCGTCGTCGTTATTATTTTTGGTTTCATTTGTTGGATGTTTTTGATCTGTTGATTTTGTTTGCTCCATTTTATTGGGTCCCCCCTCGGAGCCGCTATCTCCGTTCGTGTGTGTAGTCGCCTTTTTGGTCCCATGGTTATCTTTGCAGAGCAGGGAGGCCATGCGAGGGTTGGCACAAGCCCTTATGGGGACAAGTGCTCAGAGCCAGACCAGCGCTAATCGGGAGTCCGTCTCAACCGAACCTACACCACCAACCCAATGGTGCGAACTTCGAACGTACTCCGAGGCCTGCCAAGGTTTTACCGGGACGGAGACGGTATGAGAGTTGAATTGGAGCCGTTCACACACGAGTTTCACCTCGGCGCTACTGTGCAAAGCAACTAGATCCAAACCATCACATCCGCCAGCCCAAAGCGTCAATTCCAGTTCGTTGTCCAAAGCGTAGTCCAGATACAATAAGAGTCGTTACCTGTCATCCCAGGAGGGAACCTCACGGCACCCCCCATATCCTCGGGTCCGTCGGGGCGGCACTCCCCAAAGAATGCTAGCCTCCAAGAATGTTCTTGTCGACCGGCTTTCTCCCTGCGGGAATTTCCTCGGGTACGTGGGGGCGGAACTCCCCAAAGAATGCTAGCCTCCAAGAGTGGTCTTGTCGACCGGCATTCCCCCTGCGGAGTTTCCTCGGGTACGTGGGGGCGGAACTCCCCAAAGAATGCTAGCCTCCAAGAGTGCTCTTGTCGACCGGCATTCCCCCTGCGGGGGATACCCTTGATCCCTTGATCAATGGTAGGAGGTATACGTCTTTAACAGTGATGGCATTTAAGCGCCTGACATCTAAGCATAGTCGGACCTTATTCGGCTTAACCACTAAGGTGACTGGTGAACCCTATGCGCTTTGGGACCCTTCGATTACGTCTAGTGGCAACATCCAATCGACTTCGGCGTATAGAAACATTTCCTTCGCCGAAGATATAACAAAATGTCTCTGCTTGATGAATCTATCATCCCCCACATCTATAGTGTGAAACACCAAAGTTGTCCGACCGAGACCTTCCTTCTCATGCGAAGGAAAAACTGCTGTAACCGCGTCTAATCGTAGCTGTTGATTAGCATCTAGTGCATGTCGAAATGGGTGAGAATTTAGTGTCACGTCATTGACGGTGGCGACAGTGTCAAGTGTAGTGCTGGAAAATAATGCCGGGGCCAAGTTAATCGTCGGCGAAAGAAGTCCACCCCTAAGTATAGATTCTGCGTCAGATGGGGTATAATGTATAAATCCAATGACATGGTCGTACCCTTAAAGATGACTTCCGTCGTGAGCTTCCCTACTATGGAGTGACGAGTTTCGTCCGCCGTGCTTAACCAGGTGGCAAAGTGCTGGATTTGATCCGCATGGTTCTAGTGTCGATTAAACCTACCATCCGATTTTGCAAGATCTATACTGATGCGTATGGGCGAACGTTATCCTTCAATAATTCGTCTAACTTGATTACACGCAATATCTTTCTGGACTGCCTCGCTTTTCTCCAAAAGCTCTGTATCCGACGGATGGCTCGCTTCTTCCTCGGAGAAGTGGTAGGAGCAATCTTCTCATTGAAAATGCATCGACGAGCAGCTAGATACTCCCGTAGTCTAACATGAAAGGGCTTAACAGGCCAAGGATCCGGTTCGGTAGCGTTTGACGCGGAAATTTGGGAGAAGTGTGTTTGTCTGTGCGAATCAGCAAGGTTGAGGTCGTATCCGGGGTATAGTTGTCAGTAGCAACGGGTTCATTTCCTTTTGGGGCTGGCTCTGCGCGTGCTGAAGAAAGGCCGAAAAGTCTCCTCCCAGGGTACTAACTACTAATGACTGTACTCTGAACAAGAACCTGTCCACCGGAGTGGTAGAATTAAAGCCGGTAAAGCTGAGGCGCCAACTCTTCATGAAACGTGGTGTCGGGTCTCGGGCTTGCGTCACGAAGGTCGCTGACCGGTTAGCTTAATTGCTCAGTCTGCCGTACGGAATTAAATCTTGCGTTTTCGGTATCGGTGGGGGTGCGGTACTCGACCGCATTCTATACTCTGGGGCCTTGGGGTCTATACCTGAGGTCATTCGAGGGAAGTTCCAGTCATCTACTGGTCCACGAGGTGTGGCAATTAAGTAATGATACTGATTCCATGAAAACCGTATATTTAATAATTATTCTACAACTCTGCCATCCCCTTCAAAGTAGTCCCCTTGGGCGGCTATACAATGATGCCAGCGAGTACCCTCGTCACGGCCGCCTAGATGTTCGTAATCGACTCAAAATGGGTTCCTTTCACCACCGATTTTGTTCTAGGGAACAAAATAGTCACAGGGTGACATATCGGGCGAATAAGGCGGCTGTTGCAACACTGCGATCCCTTTAGAGTCCAAATACTGGGACACGCTGAGGGCAGTGTAGTGTGGTTCTTTGGAACCATTTTCGCGTACAACTTTTTCATCCCAAAATCGTCGGTTAAAATTTGTCTGACTGTTTCACGGTTCATACCCAGTTCCGAGGCCAACATTCGAACTGTTTAACACCGATCTTCACGGATTAGGGCGCGCACACGCTGCGCATTAGCGTCAGTCCGCACCTCGACTGGTCTCCCGCTCCGCGCCTTCGCGCCCCTCCTTAAACTCTTTATGCCATCGAACCACCAGGCACGACTAAGAGTACTATCACCACGCAATTTTAGTGTACGTATCCGAATTTTATCGCGACGCCTTGCTCTTGATTTCGTTTCTCCATTTTCGTGACGAGCACCACCAACACATGTCTACTCAACACGACACAGCAGACGAACTAAACAAGCTAGAGCGATGGTAAATATATCAACGGAGAAGGGAAGGATGCCAAGGAAAAGGAAGGGAATTTAAGGTCGCAGATTTACCACAAGCGCGGCAATAAAATCAGTCTCATTACTTAATTGTCACACCTCCTAGAAGTGGAAATAGCTGCGTTTTTATTCGGTTCCCAGCTCGGTGGAGTTCTTGTGCGACTGGGGAGCTGGCTGAAACTCTTCCTCCATTAGTCTAACCCTGTCGGACAGCTCTTGTAGTAAAGACAGGATCGCATCATTGACAGTTACATCCACAGTATCCGCCTGAGTTCGTGAAACTGGGTCTTCTCCACCGGGGGCTCCCTGGACATGATCCTTATTTCGGGGGTCTTTTGAAACTGCCCCAAGCGTAGGAGCTTGAGTTCTGGGTGGGGGGGGGGGTCTAAAAAGATCTGATCAATTGGACGTCTGCACAGAGGACCAAGATTGGAGGTTTGCAGGAGCTTCTGGATGCATATGTGATGTCCAGTGTTTCTCCGGGGTCCGCTTGGTGGTCATTCTGGTTTGGGACAAACAAAGAATTATGTGTAAAAATTAAAAAATTCTACTAACTGTCGCTATCATGCGTTGGAACAGTGCGGAGCGTGCATTTACCGTTGAAGCGTACTTTTCGAACGGAAAGTCGGTGATTGCAACCCAGCGTGCCTTTAGACGTCACTTCAACGTCGCTCCGTTAGGCCGTGTCCCGGACCGAAAATCAATTCTTTACTGGGTTAAATCCTTTCGGAATACCGGAAATGTGACGCGAAGAAGAAATGAAGTCCCACGGCCCGTCAGATCACGTGAGAACATCGAGGCAGTAAGAGCTTCAATGTTGCGATCTCCGCGGCGTTCTGCGCGGAAGCATGCGTCTGCCCTTGGGATATCTGATCGTTCTTTACGGCGAATTCTTCACAATGACCTTCATTTCCATCCCTACAAGTTAGCAACTGCGCAGGAACTCTCCGAACGCGACTTCGATTCTCGAAGAAATGCATGTGAAGCGCTTCTCGAAAACGTCCCTGAAGACGCGATTGTGTTTTACAGTGATGAAGCTCATTTTCACTTGAATGGATACGTTAACAAACAAAACATGCGCTATTGGGCTGCCAACAATCCTCGAGAACTCCATCAGAGGCCTCTGCACTCGCCAAAAGTGACTGTTTGGTGTGCCATTTCATCAGTTGGGATTGTTGGTCCATGGTTTTTCGAAGAAAATCAGTTGACAGTAACAGTCAATTCCAATCGTTATGTGAGCATGCTCCAGGATTTTTTTTTGCCACGACTTGATGAAATGGACTTAGGGGACATGTGGTTCCAACAAGACGGAGCAACAGCTCACACTTCAAGGGCATCAATGGCCGTTTTGAGGGACCACTTCCCAGAGCGACTCATCTCCCTCAGGGGTGATTTGCAGTGGCCAGCGCGCTCCCCCGATTTTTGTGGGGTTTTTTGAAATCCCGCGTTTACACCAATCGCCCAAGGACCCTGGAAGACCTGAAGGCCAACATTCAGGAAGAAACGGCCAACATACCCATCGCTATGCTCGAAAAAGTGATGAGAAACGCCAGAATTCGGTTTGCTCAGTGTATAGACAATGGAGGACGCCACCTTTCAGATATGATATTTAAAACCGTGTGAGATAAAACTTTACATGTCAAACAACAGTATAAAAAAAAATAAAAAACAAGTACCGCTGAAAATTTGTTTTGTTGAATTTTGAAAAAAGGAAGTTATGCTGCCGCACCCTGTACAATCTGATACTGATACATGATTGTATCTGATACTTTTATCTGATACTTTTTGTACCTGATACTTTTCGCATCTGATACATTATTTTGGTCTATACTGTAGTGTGAATCAACTCAACATCAACAGCATAGTAGTTGGGTTTATGTTTATGTTAGCGATTATGTGGATGATGGATTTGGTTCTTTTCAGAAGTGTCATCTCCGCACGCAATTAGTGTTATGATAACATCTGTTCGATTGATTCAGAAAGACTACAAATTGTGTAAGTGAAAAAAAGACTAGGTACAAATTGTGTAAGTCATTAAAAATTTGAAATGGAGAAAAAGAAAACTTCCGAAGTTTGGAATTTTTTTAGTGTCGATGTGGACAGTCAATTCGCGATTTGTAACCTATGTAAGTGTAAGCTTAGTTATAAGCATTCTTCTACAAACTTGAAAAAACATTTGGAAAGAAAGCACCCCACAGTTCAACTTCTGAAGAGAGTTGCACAGCCAGGGGCAAAAGTTAGAACGGTTCCAAATGAAAATAATTCTATTTTAAATGTATGTCAGCGTGACGAGGCAACTACAGCAACTATAAGGATAAATAACCAACCAACGGTTTCTTCATTTTTAAGGCCTAAGAAACTAGAAAATCCGCAACGCAGAACAAAAAAAATCGAAAGCTCTGTGCTGAAAATATTTTACAAGGATTTACAACCGTTTAGTGTTGTAGAGGATGAAGGTCTACGGGAGGCATTTCATGTGTTGAATCCATCGTACTCATTGCCAACTAGGAAAACTATTTCCAAAACACTTATACCTGCGGCTTATGAAGAAGCTTTAAATAATTTAAAGCAATTATACATTAACAATAAGTCTGAGATATCATCCGTAATACTGACGACGGACTGTTGGACTTCAATCAATGTTGAAAGTTTTCTGGCTGTTACATCACATTACATAAGCTCGAACTTTGAGCTGAAGTCGAATGTCCTAGAATGCACTTCTCTTCCAATTGCTCATACCAGTGAAAATCTGGTAACCGAGCTTAAAAGGATAGTGTTGGAATGGGGATTGCAAGAAAAAATTTTGCTTTGCATTTCAGACAACGCGGCAAATATTACAAGAGCAGTCAAACACCATTTAAAGTGGGAGCATTTTGGGTGCTTTGCTCATACCATCAATTTAGTTGTCAAAACTGCAGTTGAAAAAGATCTTGCAATGGCGACACTCTTGAAAAAAATCAAAGCAATTGTGTCACATTTTAAACATAGTAGTCAGTCGACAAAAAAGCTATTTGAAGTCCAAAAACAAAATGGGCTTGGGCCTAAAAAATTAATACAGAATGTTGCCACAAGATGGAATTCATCTTATGATATGCTCAATCAATTTTTAGAGCTGGAAACATCTGTAAGGACAACTATTGCACTCCTTAACAAAGAATTGGTGACATTGAATGCGGAAGAGTGGTCCATTTTGCCAAAAATCAGGGACATTTTAAGGCCTATGAAGGAACTCACCGATATAATCAGTGGGGAAAAATACACGTCTGCATCTTCGATCATAGTTTATCTTGACGGGCTTCATACCACTTATGAAGCAATGGAAGTTAATGACCTATACAATAAGACCTGGAAAAGAAATCGTTTCTCACTATTTCTACGTTTTTGGATCCTAGATACAAAAATGCAGCCTTCACTAATATTAAAGCTATGGAGAGGACAAAAGATGTTTTAATTGATTTAGTTTGCAAACGTATTGAACAGGACAGCGATCAAGTCGAAAAAACTATTTGAGTCATAATGAAAGTCTACAATCAATAGTGAACACATCACCGCCAGCTGGAAACCCAACCGCATCGTTTCTAACATATTTCAAAAGGAGAGCCTTAAGCTACAACTCTACTGGAACATTTCATTCAAGAGCCATAACTGAAGTTCAACGTTATCTTGAAGAACCACTCTTATTAGAACGCGAAGACCCATTAAAATGGTGGAGGGAGCGTAGCTATAACTTTCCAAATTTAAGTAAAATTGTTCGGGAAAAGTTTTGTACTATTAGCACTTCTGTTCCTTGTGAGCGCGTTTTCTCTAAAACAGGAAATATTTTAAATGAGCGTCGTTCCAGATTATCGGCAGACAAAGTAAAAATGTTAGTTTTTTTAAAATACCATGACGCCTAACTGTGTTTCCATAATATTTATGATTATTAAGTTACTTTTGTCACACTAGTTTTTCTTTTAAATAAGAATTTGTTTTATTTGAATGTTATTATGTTTGTAAGAAATTCACACTTTTATTAAATTTTTTTTTGAGCTATGTATGTTGTTCTTTATTTACTATAATTTATTATTTACTATAATAACACACTTTTGCTTAAGATGGCCATGATCGTTGAAATCGATAAATGATTGGAATTTTCTAGTTTCAGGTTTTTTTTTTAAATAGAAAAGATTATGCGCATGTGACAGTCCATCATGAAAAATTTCTGACCACTTTAAGTCCCCAAGGCCTGAGAGGAACTGTAGTGCTACAGCGACGACGACTTTAATGTTTAATTTGCCCAAAATTAAGATTAAAGTCATGTCTATCTTGTGATGTTACATACAAACTTTCAAGAGCTCTCTAGATATATTTTTTCATCCTTCGTTACCTTTTGCTCACCAAAACCCTAGTGATCGAATCAATTCATGTATATTAACTTTCTTTAAATGCAAAGTTATTACTTTCATTGAATCGATTCGATTCTTAAAATACAATAAGAAATATTAGAGCAAACTTCTACAAAACCTATGAATGTCACCGTTGTGTGTACCGAATCAAATTTAAAAAAAAAAAAAAACGTAAAAACCTTATTTCATAGCTGCGACAAAAATACCAGAAAGAAAGGCTTAATTTCGTACCTAAATACAAAATATCTATTGGGGTTAGACTCAGAAGATAAATTTTCATATAAATAGAATCTTTAAAGGAGTTTTTTTCTAGTAAAAATAGCAAAATTTTAGCTAGACTTTTTTAATTGCGTTTATGTTTATACTCGCCTCAAGAAAAAGAAGTTAACGCTTTTACCAGCATGCCTACTCAACGATTAAATAATTATCCTGCAACTCTTGAAACACTCCGTCAAGAATAAATAGCATTATTAAAATTGATAATCCCATTCCCCAACACAATTCACATCAAATTCACGGTATCAGTTCCATGGCTTCATAATGTACACAAAATGATACATGAACGAATACACAAGATGCACCCAAAGCGCTAGCGCAGCGAGAGCTACATCAACAACCTACCCAGAACAGCAAGCAAATGTGCATGTTAATGTTTCAATCGATTGATACTGATAGTTGATACTTTTTGTACCTGATACATTTCGCTTGTATCAGTTTTGTGTATCAGATACAGTAATGTATCAGTGACAAAGTATCAGACTGATACAGTAGGACCCATCTCTACTCTAAAACCACCTTGATACTCCCCAATAATACTGTTGGCGTAGGATCCGATTTTATTTTCTAAGATTTTTGAATATATTTTGTACAACGTACAAAGTAGTGATATGCCTCTATAATACTGTAGCTTGTCACCTTTTTTGTGGATAGGGAATATAATTGATAGGCTCCACTCTTTCGGCATATGTTCTTGTTGCCAAATGTGCTGGATGACTTTGTGAACACTGCTGCCACCATATTTGATGAGCTGCACTGGAATCTCATCGACGCCCGGCGCTTTATTATTCGTTTGGGCTTTGATGATGGAACATACTCATCCAGCGCTGATGGGGCCAATGGAAGCTCTCCGCAGACATCTATAGGCTCCGTTGGGGAGCTGTGCGGAGGATTAAGGAAGTTATTGAAATATGATGCCCATATTTCCTTAATCTTGGTTTCATCAGCGATGATATTGCCGATGTCATCACGACAGAGCGTGATTATGGGCTGATAACCACGTTTTGTGCTTCTCACAATTTTGTATGCTTGCCCTGTGTTGTTGCTCGCTAAACTTACATCTATACTTCTCAAGAAGTATATATGTTATACTATATATACAATATATATATATATATATATATATATATATATATATATATATATATATATATATATATATATATAGATATATATATATATATATATATATATATATATATATATAGATATATATATATATATATATATATATATATATATATATATATATATATATATAAGTATACATAGATACAGATATATATATATATATATATATATATATATATATATATATATATATATATATATATATATATAGATACAGCTATATATATATATATATACAGATATATATATATATATATATATATATATATATATATATATATATATATATATATATACAGATATATATATATATATATATATATATATATATATATATATATATATATGTATCGATACAGATATATATATATATATATATATATATATATATATATATATATATATAAATATATATATATATATATATATATATGTATCGATACAGATATATATATATATAGATACAGATATATATATATATATATATATATATATATATATATATATATATATATACAGATATATGTATATATATATATATATATATATATATATATATATATATATATATATATATATATACAGATATATGTATATATATATATATATATATATATATATATATATATATATATATATATATATATATATATATATATATATACAGATATATATATATATATATATATATATATATATATATATATATATATATACAGATATATATATATATATACAGATATATATATATATATATATATATATATATATATATATATATATATATATATATAAATGAAATTAATTATTGTACACTCTTAGTAAATAAACTCTTTTAACTTTATTTAAAAAACATTGCGTTTTCATTTTCCCGGAACATTAAAATTATCGGCCGCGAACCATAACACGCGTCAAGAAGTGAGAAAAAAACTTTGAAAGTGAAAATTTGAACATTTTTATAGTGCACAATATTAAAATTTAACGTGGAAACTGGTGGAAAAATGGTCGAAACAATAAAAATGCCACGAAGCTTACATCTACAAATTAATGAATTGACCATATAGCTCAAGGAGGAGTTGCAACAGCGAAATCTGGCCACACAAGGTACAAAGGCCATACTGATTGCACGCTTGCGTGATGCGATCGAGTCAGAAGGCGTGAATCTGGATTCGGGTGAGCCCTCAGATGCGGAAGGAACCCGAAAATGCGCTGATGCAAATGTTGATGCTGATGCAGCAAGAGCAGCGACAACAGTCTTTCAGTTTAACTGCAAAGCTAAATGAACAATCAGCGAAGCTGGACCAACAAGCGATGGAAATCATCACACAGAAGCTGGAGAAACAGTCAACCGAAATAAAAGCGGAGCTCGATAGTCTGAACAAACAAATTAAAGGCGTCGAGGAAAAGGTTGACCAGGTCGAGGAAAAGGTTGAAAAGGTCGAGGAAAAGGTTTACCAGGTCGAGGAAAAGGTCAGCCAGGTCGAGGAGAGAATCAACCATGAGATGGATAAAGTGAAAAAGGAATTGGAAGCAGCGAAGGCAGTAGTAACCACCTCACCAGCCCCGCTTATAACCGCAGCGCAAAGCTCGTCCAGAAATGTGAAAGCACCAATATTCGACGGGCAAACGGTCTCGAGCATTTACAAAACCCAGTTTGAAGCCGCCGCTCGGATAAATCACTGGAATGAGCAGGAACGAGCAACTGCATTAATTCTTGCTCTTAGAGGCCCAGCTGCTGAGCTTTTGCAGACTATCCCCGTTGAGTTGCACTCAAACCCGGCTGCTATAATGAATGCGCTCGACATGCGTTATAGAGACGACCATCTGAAGCAGATTTATCGGTCACAGCTACGGCATCGGATGCAGAAGTCTGGCGAAACCTTACAGCAGCTAGCCCAAGACATTGAAAGACTTACCCAGCGTACGACCCAGAACATCGAGACGACGCAGCAACAGAAGCATTCATCAGTGCATTAAAGGACCAGGAATTGCAACAAGCCGTGCGTTTAGCTCAAAAGCAAACGATTGGGACGCATGGGCTTATATTCTGAACATTGAGGCAGCGAAAAATGTGACTCGTACCACTAGCCAGGTTCGCGAGATAGTGACAGACGAATGCAGGCGTCCGCGCGTGGAAATTGAGCGAGACCGACAGGTAACTGGTGCGCCTAGATGCTGGAATTGCGGGGAGAAGGGGCATCTGCAAGGAGACTGCAAGAAGCAAAGAAAGTCGAGCTATTGTCCAGGGTGGATGAGAGCCAGACCGAGTCAGGAGCCCAAAATGGAAGCTTTTCGAACTAAAGGGGCCAACTTCGTGGGGCAGAGGTTGGCTAGGAGGAGCGACGTCCCCTACACCACCATCACCGTGTCAAGACTACATCGGGGACAAGCAGACTTATGCCTTCCGGGTCAAGTTGACGGAGAACATTGCACCATAACAATCGACACTGGTGCAACCCGATCGATTATCCGACCAGACCATGTGAGGCAACAACTACTTCACAAGGGCAAGATTTTCTCACTACGGACAGCTACGGGAGAAACTGCACCTGTCCATGGAGAGGTCAACCTTCAGATACAGTCGGGAGACCTTGAGTTCCGACATAATTTTCTGGTCGCGAACATTATGGATGACTGCATTCTTGGAATGGATTTTCTGCGACCATATGGAATCACATTTAATTTGGGCAAACGGGTATTGAAATGGCAGAATGTCGAACTATTGATGGAGGATCCGCGCGTCCAAATCCCCAAGATGAATGTGGTAGTATGTACTGACTCTGATGTACCGAAATCTTCCGAGAGCATTGTATGGGCCAAGCTTGATGGTGATTCAGGAGACCACCGATCTTATCTGATAGAGCCAACGAAGACGTCCGCATTGCGCAGTTTGATTGTAGGACGAAGCCTTGTAAGATCTATAAGGAACGGATACGTGCCGGTTAGAGTCCTTAACACCGCAGACTCAACCACGAGCATCAAAGCGGGAGAAGTCATCGGCAGCTGCCAGCCTGTTCCCACCATCACCTCTTTGGAAGCCACTCAAGACCATCATTGGAAAAGGAGGAAAGACGCAGACAAAGCCCGGGAATCCACGTTTGCAATATTGAAGCAGGTCAAATTGCCAGTGCAGCTATTCAAGCGAGCCTCTGATCTGATCACCAAGTCAGTGACATCTTCTCAACAAGCCCGAATGACCAAGGCCGAACGAATATGGTAACTCACGTCATAGATACACAGGGAGCCAAGCCAATTCTATAGCCAAACAAGGAGAAGTGAGCGCACTGATCTCGGACCTTCTGTCAGTCCATGGGCTGCGCAAGAAGTTCTTGTAAATTCTTGTAAAGAAAAAGGATGGTACCACTCATTTTTGTATCGACTATAGGCAGCTTAACGACATCACTAAGAAAGATAGTTACCCGCTTCCAGCCATCCACGACATCATGAACACTTTAGCCGACGCAAAATGGTTTTCTTCACTTGATCTCAAGAGTGGCTACTGGCAGGTAGAAATCGACAAGAAGGACCAAGAGAAGACTGCATTTTCAGTTGGGTTTTCAGTTGGCTTTGCAATGCTCCAGCCACGTTCGAACGCCTGATGGAATACGTGCTACGAGGCCGGACCTGAAAGACTATGCAATTATCGCATAGTTGGCTATGAATTTGCGAAATGCACCCGTCAAACCTAAAAAGCTTCGAACGTCGTTGACGGACGGTTTTAGGTGTTGAAAACGTCGAGACTGCTGTCGTCTTCTTCGGTGATGGTTTGATTGTACCATTTTCAAGGATGTACCCTAAGTATTCTTGTTCTTGTTTCAGCTTTTCTAGACTAATAATATAATAAAATAATAATGTCCAAGTAAGTCAAAACGACACCTTTCGCAATCAATTCACGATAAATAGTTTTAACGTGCGTTTGGAAAACAGCTGGCGAATTACTCATACCAAAGGTACTCGATGAAATTCAAATTGGCCGTCAGGTGTCGCAAAGGCTGTGTATTTCACACTCTCCAAACCATAACAGTAACAGTGGCTGAAAATTTTGTGTGCATAACAACAGGAACATGGTAGGATTTGAACATGGCCATCTGTCATTTCTGCGATTGGTCTTTTGATCTTGGTCAAAATTTTTTTCGTCGGAAAAAAACCAGAACATTTTGGCCGCCGCAGATTGTTTGAGACGTTTTGATCGGAGAACTCTCTGTTCCCGTGTTCGTTCCCACATGAACTGTCCTCTGCGCATCACGTAAGACTTATACCGAAGGTATTCGTGGACAACTCTACGAATAAGGCGCTCAGAAACATGAAGCTCACTCGCAAGGACCCTCATTGATTTTGAAGGGTACTCGTCTATGATCGCTTGCACTTGATCTAAAAATTCTGCAGATCGGAGAGTGTCAGAACGTTGTTCGTGCTTTTTGCGTTTTGCAACCAATTCTGTATCGCCTCCTGATGCTTCCAATTCACGGCGAACCTTATGCACGAATGAACGGGCGCAATTAAGAAAATTAGAGATCTCTAAATCTGTATGGTTTGCACATATAGCGACGATGACAGCATGTCTGTTCATTTCTTGAGTGATGTTGTAGTCCGCCATTTCTTATCTGAAAAGGAAAAAAAAATAAAAAAAAATTCGCGAATTTATTGTCACATTTATGTATGTCCTCAAATACCGTACGCATCCTGTATATATATATATACATATTGTTGAGTTCCTGACACCCCTGAACGCCCACCACGGCCTGATCCGGCAACATCAACACTTAGTTATTTAAGGTTAATTCACCGCAGTAATTAGCTCATTTGTAATCAATTCGATTGATTTGTCAATTGTTCGATCATTTTAACTCAATTCACCGATCGATTGATCAATCATTCACTGTTCCCTTTAAGAACAATTGAATTTGCCTTTCGCCGGCATTTCACCCAAATTCAATAATTTTATTCAATTCAAATATTTTAATTCAATTCAATATTCATCAATACTAAATTTTGCCACACACTGTAATTCCATTTGCTATTTTTCATTCCCAGCCAAATTGCTGACCATGCACATTCATCGAGTGCATTTGTCCATGAAATGGATCCGTAATCGAAGAGATTGGATTACAATTCATGGACAAAGGCAGACGTGCCAGCGAAAGACTCTTTCTCTGGCGCGTTTGTCTGGTCAGCAAATTGCGTTAGAAATTGAAATTGAAGCTCAGTCGTTGAAGGAAGGCGAACAAGCGCGGACAAAGTAAAAATAAGTAAAATCAAGTAATCTTGCCAAAGTGTAACAGGCCAATTGAAAAGTCCCCGATGTGATGCACAGATGCCGGTGCTAGTATTAAATCCATATGATTTCAAGTTAGTACCAACCTCCAAACGATACGTGTCAAAATTTGACAGCAGTCCGACCATTAGTTTGTGAGATATTGCGTTGCGAGTCTAGCTACTTTTGTTATTTGAATAAAGATGGAAAAAAAAGAATTTCGTGTGCTGATAAAATATTGCTTTTTGAAGGGAAAAAATACAGTTGAAGCAAAATATCGGCTTGATGAAGAGTTTCCGGGGTCTGCACAGTATTTTTTTTTAGTCTTTGAACAAAGTGTTTTATTAACTGGCGCCCGAGCAGGGTCCACTCTTCGCGACACCGCACGATCCTTTGTTAAAGTATAAAGCACAGTAAGTGCTCGCGTAAAGGACCTGGTCGATCACCAAGTATTGTTAGATCGATAATTCGCTTCCTGAGACTGGGAATGTGAGCCAGACTCCTTCGGTTTATGGGAAAAAGTAAAGTACCATCGCGAATTTGAACGAATTTGGAAAAGGATTAAATAACGGATATATTTTCTTACTTGTGGTGTTGTTGTTGGGAAAGAGGCCCCCTAGTAGCCAGGAAAATTCAAACGGACGTTGAAAATCTTTCAACAGCCGCCCTCAGTAGCGAAGGAGTGGTAGTGCAGCAACCCTAAGGATATCCTCGAAAAAGAAGCATAAGTATCTACTAGGAATCCCGGAAGCAGCAGGAATGACAAAGGAACTTGCATTTGTAGCAATTTGTAAGTCTAGACATATAAGAAATTTACAAAGAATATAAAGAAACTTAAAGCAATTAAAAATTAATTTTTCAATGAAATTATAAAATCCATTTTTCAATAAAATTATAAATTAATTGGAAGAAGAAAACTCGAACTAAATAGATATAGTGAATGAAGAAAACTCAAGTGAATATAAAGAAAAATAACTTTTCAGCTTTTATATTTTTATGTATATTTGTTTTCAGCAAGTTTTGTAAAAAAAATTTTGTGAACATTGTTTATCTTTTAAAGTGATTTATCTTATGTGCGATTTACCGGTTATTTAAAGTGATTTAAGTGATCTTGTGAAATTATCCGCTCGATAAAGTGATCTTTTGGCCCTACTTTTCACCTTTCTTAATTTCAGTGACAAATTGTTCTCTTACATATCCTTGTTACAATTCCCCCACATAAAGGTGGAAATAATACTACGTGCTTAAACCGCGAGTACCGAGTTTCGTTTCGTTAAAACAAAATGGCCAATCCAAATAATTTAATTAGGCCCGCGCGCCTACATATCAACGAGCTCCCACCAGTAATTGAAGAAGGTGGACCAGCGCCTATAAATCCCCCTAATCCACAAAACAATGACGAGCTTGTTAACCTCATTACGCGTTTAGTGTCAGAAAATCTACAATTCCAGGGTCGGCAAATCTTCGATTCTTTCATGAATCCTGCCTCTGACCCGAATTTAGATATTGATGTCCCAATAAACGTTAACGCAGAAAGTGATTTATCTGATATGGATAAAATCCCAGATGTTGTTAAGAGTTTGCGTACGTTCTCTGGGGACCCGAGCGAGTTCTCCTCGTTAAAAAAAGTGTAGAAAGTATCTTAACCATCTACCAACATCTTCAAGGCACACCGAAATACTTCGGAATCCTCTCCGTGATAAGGAATAAAATTGTAGGACAAGCGGACATACCCCTCGAATCCTACAATACAGCCCAAAATTTCAAAGTGTTTAACACTACATTACGCGGATAAACGCGACCTGGGTACCCTCGAGTACCAAATGACGACACTAGTGCAAGGAAACCACTCGATTCACGATTTCTAGCATATAGTCTACCATCATTTATCCTTGATCCTTAACAAATTGTCTTCCATGGACATGGGACCCGAGTCCATGAGGAACATGACGCAGTGCTATAGGGATAAGGCGTTAGATACATTTGTTCGTGGTCTCAAGGGAGATCTTCCACGCCTAATAAGCATTAGAGAAACCGTTGATCTTCCACAGGCCCTTCATCTATGCCTAAAACTGCAAAACGTAGATTACCGAGCTCAGCATGCGTTAAGCTCACATAACCCAACTAGGAGAATCTACCCAAGCATGCCACCTCCACTACCGCCAAAACGCAATAATACATATCAGCAACCCATGCAAAACCACACTGAAAGAAGGGACTTCCATCCTGAATTGCTTCACAATCCGAGTGTCCCACGGCCACCACAATTTCGTCATTATGCTCCTCAACCAAATGCATTTTACCAAAACAATAGACCATTCGCACCCAACCAAAATTATAGACAACTGCCTCCAAAGCCCAGACAGTACGAACCGATGGATGTAGACCAATCCATTCGGTCGAGAGCGGTAAATTACCAAATTCGTCCCCAAATGCGACACCATAACTTCCCTCAAAATTTTCCAAATTCACAAATGATTCATACATCAAATAAGCAACAAAGGGTATGGTAACGTAGACTGCGACGAAAACTACGACAACGAGATATACGACCAATATTACAAACAGGACCAGCTGACCAATTACGAGGAACCCCCGACTGAATACGACAATACCCCCGCAGATAAGCCTGAAAATGCGCAGGAAAAACATCAAGACAATGTCCATTTTTTAGACTCTTGAGCTCTTCGCTTCCTTACATGAAGTACGTAGTGAAGAGCGGAGAAAAACTGAAATTTCTTATCGACACTGGATCGAATAAGAATTACGTCCAACCAAAATTCATAAAAAATCCAATAAAAAATGAAGATCAATTTAATGTAAACTCTGTGGGAGGATCGATTAAAATCACCCACCATTCTTTCATTGATTTATTTGGTCCAAACATCGATAAACTAAAATTTTATATGCTTCCTTCACTGAACACATTTGCAGGAATAATTGGGAATGATAGCTTGAAGGCACTTCAAGCAGTCATTCATACTGATAATAATTTCATGACGATTAAAGGAAACATTCAAATCCCATTAAAACAGCATATGTCCCAGACTATAAATCATCTAAATCTAAGAACTGAATTCATGACTAACTCCCAAATAAAGAATCTCAAAACAATCTTAGAAAAATACCCAAAACTATCCGCAGAACCTAATAGAAGCCTGACTTACATTACGAATGTTAAAGGGGAGATCCGCACAACAATTAATGATCCGGTCTACGCAAGATCTTATGGGTACCCGATGGCCCTTAAGGACGAAGTTGAAAAGGAAATACAGCAACTCTTGAAGGACAACATTGTTCGCCCTTCCAAATCACCTTACAATGCACCTGTTTGGATCGTGCAAAAGAAACAGGATGCATCAGGTGTTCAAAAATATCGAGTAGTTGTTGATTATCGGAAACTAAACTCCATCACGATAGCTGACGCTTATCCGATACCTGACATCAACGATGTCCTCGCCAACTTGGGTGAAAATGAATACTTTTCGATTCTCGATCTCAAAAGTGGGTCTCACCAGATTCCTTTGAGAGAACAAGACATAGAGAAAACCGCATTTTCCATTAATAACGGAAAATATGAGTTTGTACGACTTCCATTCGGGTTAAAGAATGGTCCAGCTATTTTCCAAAGAACCTGTTTGTAATTGTTCGTTATTGTTTATAATGATATATATAATGATAAACTTTTCCTTCAATATTTTATTTTTCAAAACAATTTATAATATTTGAGAACGAACTGAATCATCTTCATTAATTGACTATCTATCTACAATTTCAAAAAGTATTTTATTTTTCAAAACAATTTATAATATTTGAGAACGAACTGAATCATATTCATTAATTGACTATCTATATTCAATTCAAAAAAATATTTTATTTTTCAAAACTTCAAAAACAATTACATATCTAGATTTACAATATATGTTTAATATGTCACAAGTAAAGTATTTTTATGTAAAGTATATTTTATGTATGGAATGAATATTTTTGAGTTATTTTGAATTATATATTATATAACCGCCACAGAACTTCCCCCCTAGTGAAATATTTATATTTCGCGATAAAAGGAAAACTACTTATGTGGGGTTAGTTAACTGTTACTGGTTAATTTTTTAATTTTAATGTAAAATTATTCTTTGAGACTTATTGGAACGTTTGCCATTCATAAATATCATGTTAAAAATCTTGTTTTAGTTTTACTGATGTCAAACGACACTTTTTTGGTCTCTATATTTCCATTGTTTTTTATTACTTTTTTCTTAATTGCGGAAAAACAAGGTTTTAATCGATCTACCGAATATTACCCGCTTTATTATTAATCTCAATAGTGAAATATTTTTCTTTTCTTTGCAATATCTTAAAAGGACCTTGGTATGGTGGTTTAAGCTGGTATATATGTATGAATTTAAAATGTGTGTAATTGTAGAATGTAATCTTGTACATAAATTCTCTTACTTAAATTCCTTTACGTTTCGATTTCTAATACCTCCTTGAAAATCGTTCTTGATAAAACTGCCAATTGATCTTTGCCACACAATATTATGTCACAAATATCCACAATCTGGTCCTAATATCGATCAAACGCAAAAACTCCTCTCGACTCTCTGCTGAACATGACAAAATTTTCAAACTTCTTCTCCGTCTGTCCAACAACTGATACCAGGAAGTTGTCACAATTTATCTTCCTCACAACGTCAAATACCAATACGACTTTTGAACTCGTGGACAATTCAAAGGCACAAACTAAACGGGCTTGCAAAAATATCCTAAAATTGTAACAGCCGATCGTAAGCCGAGAGAAAATTTTCTTCTTTCTTGTATCCTCTATTGTTTTGTTGGCGTTCGAGAGTAAAACTGGAATATAACTAGCCTGGAGGTCTTGAATTTTTGAAGGCGCTTGTGCCTTATCGAGGTCACCAATTGTTCGTAATTGTTCGTTATTGTTTATAATGATGTATATAATGATAAACTTTTTCTTCAACATTTTATTTTTCAAAACAATTTATAATATTTGAGAACGAACTGAATCATATTCATTAATTGACTATCTATATTCAATTCAAAAAAATATTTTATTTTTCAAAACTTCAAAAACAATATACATATCTAGATTTAACTTATATGTTTAATATGTCAAAAATAAAGTATTTTTATGTAAAGTATATTTTATGTATGGAATGAATATTTTTGAGTTATTTTGAATTATATATTATATAACCGCCACAAGCCCTAGACGACATCCTCCGGGAACACAGGTAAACGATGTCGAATTTACATTTATGACATAATAGTCTTCGGGAAAAACGAAAAACAACATTTTGAAAACCTAGACATAGTCTTAGGAACTCTTAGTAACGCCAATATGAAAATAAATTTGGACAATTGTGAGTTTCTAAAAAGAGAAGTTGAGTTTCTAGGTTTTGTCGTCAGCGTAGACGGCATTAGAACGAACCCTAAGAAGGTTCAAGCAATCGCTTCATTCCCACTCCCCAAGACACTTAAAGACTTGCGTTCTTTCCTTGGCATGTCAGGTTATTACCGCTGGTTCATTAAAGACTATGCGAAAATAGCAAAACCCCTGACGTCCCTTTTAAGAGGGAATATCAAAAAATTCGTCCAAGAACAAAAAAATTTCACTCGATGAAGAAGCAACGGACGCATACAACAAACTAAAGAATATCCTTATATCTCAAGATGTGGTGCTTTCACATCCAAACTTCAGGAAACCTTTTGAACTGACAACCGACGCATCTAATTACGCAATAGGTGCGGTGTTGTCCCAAGACAATAGACCCATTTCATTTCTATCAAGGACTCTGAGTAAAACTGAAGAGACTTATGCCACAAATGAAAAAGAAATGTTGGCGATTATATGGTCAATCAACTCTCTAAGAAACTATCTCTATGGTTCTAACAAAGTGCAAATATTTACGGATCACCAACCGCTCACATACGCACTCGGTTCCAAGAATACCAACACTAAACTAAAGCGTTGCCATTCATAAATATCATGTTAAAAATCTTGTTTTATTTTTACTGATGTCAAACGACACTTTTTTGGTCTCTATATTTCCATTGTTTTTTATAACTTTTTTCTTAATTGCGGAAGAACAAGGTTTTAATCGATCTTTATTATTAATCTCAATAGTGAAATATTTTTCTTTTCTTTGCAATATCTTAAAAGGACCTTGGTATGGTGGTTTAAGCGATGGACCAACCGAATCTACCCTGACTAGAACTTCGGTACATGTATCTAAACTTTGAATAATTTTTGTGTTATTATTACCATGATTTGCAGCCGGAATAGGTTTGAGAACCGACATAACAACTTTCAGATCTTTAACAAAATCGTTTTGTTTTTGGTTATCAAATGATGGAATTGAAAAATCACCCGGAGTTTTGATATTTTCTCCATAAAGTAGCTCTGCTGGAGAAGTATTAAGATCTTCTTTGATTGCTGTTCTCAAACCTAACATCACAAAAGGTAAAGTCTTGGTCCATGAAGGATTATTATGTGTCATAATGGCCGCTTTAAGCGTACGATGCCATCTTTCGATCATACCGTTAACTTGAGGATGATAAGCTGTAGTACGGTTGCGCTTAAAACCTAGAGTCCTTGCTAGTTCGCCAAATAGTTGTGATTCAAATTGTTTACCTTGATCAGTAACTATGGTTTCAGGAACTCCAAAACGTGCAATCCAAACACTGCATAAAGCTTCCGCACAAGATTGAGCTGTTATATTTGTCGTCGGAATAGCTTCTGGCCATCTTGAAAATCGGTCAATAATTGTCAAGCAATACGTGAAACCTTGTGAATAAGGAAGTGGTCCGATAATATTCATATGAATTGCTTTGGAGCGTTTAGATACCAATGGAAAAGTCTTAATTTCACTTTTATTATGCCTTGAAATTTTGCAACGTTGACAATCTAAACAACTTCGAGTCCAGTTTGCAACATCCTTATTTAATGAAGGCCAAAAATATTTGCTTGCAATAATGCGACGAGTAGTTCGTATTCCAGGATGTGCTAAATTGTGAACAGTTTTGAAAACTTGTTCACGAAATTTTTCTGGAATGTAAGGCCTGATAGTTTTATCAGAAATTTCACCAAAAACTTCAATGTCTGAATTTGGCAAATTAATTTGACTAAACTTAAATTTCGAATTTGTTCTCAAGTTTGTCAAACATTCATCTACAATTTGTGCTTCTGAAATAGCTTTGAAATCTATTGTACTAGGAATTTCTATTTGAGAAATCCTAGACAGAGAATCAGCAACTACATTCTCTTTGCCAGAAATATGTCGAAAGTCTGTAGTAAACTCACTAATAAATGTTAGTTGACGGAGTTGCCTTGGAGAAGCTTTAGCTAGGTTTTGTCGAAATGAATATATTAATGGCTTGTGATCTGTGAACAGCGTGAAAGAACGACCTTCAATGTAAAATCTAAAATATTTTACTGCTTGATAAGCCGCCAACAATTCACGGTCATAAGTACTAAAATTTTTTTGAGCTTGATTGAGTTTCTTAGAGAAGAAACTTAAGGGTTGCCAGTCATCATTTATTCGTTGTTGGCGTGCTGCACCAATGGCAATATCTGAAGCATCGACAAAAATTGCTAAAGGAGCATCCATGTTAGGAAAAGCTAATACTGCTGCTTCGAATAATTGTTGTTTTGAAAAATTAAAAGATTCAATAGCTTCTGTAATCCAGTTAGTTTTTTTTTGTCTGACTTTTTAGCTCATATTAGATAACTGTTAACTAATGCATGATGTTGAGCTGCATTGGGCAAGAAACGACGATAAAAATTTATCATGCTTAAAAATCGTCTAAATTCTAAAATAGTCTCAGGTAATTTGAATTGAAGAATATCTTGACACTTGTCTGGAGCTGGACAAATGCCTTCAGACGAAATGAAATGACCAAGAAATTTTATCTTAGTCTGTAAAAATTTACATTTGTTAATGTTAATTATAAGACCAAGTTCTTGTCATCTTTCAAAAATAATTTCCAAATGAGCTAAATGCTCAGAAACTGATTTAGATGCAATCAGGATGTCGTCAAGATATACAAAACCAAAATTTAGATCATTCAATACAGAATTAATAAATCGCTGAAAAGTTTGTGCAGCATTGCATAGTCCAAAGGTCATTCGGGTAAACTCAAAGAGTCCAAACGGTGTGCATATAGCTGTTTTTGGAATATCTTCGGGTTCGACTGGAATTTGATGGTATGCCTTGGTAAGATCTAAAGTTGAAAATGTTTTGCAATCGGTCAGAAAATGAGTAATATCCTGAATTTTAGGAATCGGATAACGATCTGGAACGGTTATGGCATTTAAACGTCTGTAGTCTCCACAAGGACGCCATTCACCATTACTTTTTTTACCATGTGTAATGGTGAGGACCATTTGCTGTCTGAAGGACGACAGATGCGCTGTTCCAGAAGAAAATTAAATTCTTTTTTAGCTGACTCTAATCTGTCCGGAGCTAAACGTCTAGGTTTGGACATGATTGGAGATCCAGAAGTAACAATTTTATGTTCAATATTATGTACTGGAACTTTAGTGAAATCAGATTCTAAGGTAATCGACTTGAATTTAATTAATAATTCTTTAACATTAGGATCAATATCCGATTGAACGTGAATTGATAAATTTGAATAATCTTCCTTAGAAATAGAAGTTATTGATTTAAGATTGGTAACTGGGTCAATTAAAGCTTTATTAGCTACATCTACTAAAAGACCGAAATGACCAAGGAAATCTACTCCTATAATGGGACGTGTAATGTCGGCAATTATAAAGTGCCATGAAAAATCTCTTCAAGTCCCAAATTTAATGCTAATAACTTTCTGTCATATGTATCAATGGAAGATGCATTAGCAGCAGAAAGTTAAAATCCAGATGGAATTAATTTCAAATTATTTGATTTTGGAATCACGGAAATTTCCGCACCTGTATCGATTCAAAAATTCTTCTTTGAAGAATGATCGAGAATTAAAAGGCGGCTAGAAGAAATACTACTTAAGTTTGACGCCGGAGACTTAAGACGATTTAGTTTTTTGAATTATTGAAAGTCTCCTTAGAATTTTTGTTAATAAATTTGCATGGCTCAATACACTTATGTGCATTGACACCAAATTTAGCATGATACCAACAAAATCCTCTATCTTTCAAGCGTCGGAACGGAAACCGGAAACCTTGAAACTGGCCATAATTCCTTCTTGGACTTCTAAATCTTAATGATTCTCCAAAAGCCTTAATAAGTTCTGCAAATTGACTTCTTAACTCTGTAATTTGTTGTTGAACGTTAGGCTCTGATTTGGAGGAATTTGCAAACGAAAATACTGATGGTCTATTTGAAACTTCAAAAATTTTATCAGCACTTTATGCCAGATCATTCAAAGAGCTGGACCGATTACATGCTAATATTGCTTGCATGTTTTCCGGTAGTCTTTGAAGCCATAATGATCTTAAAAGATCATCTCCAACTTTATCCCCCCCAAGTTGTTTCATTTCACGAAGAAGTTGTGAGGGCTGTCTATCTCCTAAAAAGAGATTCTATTTGTCTATTTGAAACTTCAAAAATTTTATCAGCACTTTATGCCAGATCATTCAAAGAGCTGGACCGATTACATGCTAATATTTTTTTTTTTTTTGGTGGTAGGGAGGTGAAGGCATTTACGCCCGCCGAGTCTGGCAGTGTGGGACTCCCATGGAGGATACCCTTGGACTACCCACTAAACACCTCCCCTGTCAATCTGAGAACCTAGCCTGGAACCGTTTGACACATTACTTCGGGCCAGGTCTCGTTTTGTTACGCCGTGGGGCGCCTTCAAGCTGGGGAGTCCCTTTCCTAGCGGGAGGGGAGAGGGGAAGAGGAAATGCCAGAAGAGCGATCCCCCAGCCCCAGCACCTCCGGCTGCTGTGAGTCCCTTTTATCTTTTAGGACTGCCCGAGCATAATGTGCCACCTGGTTCCATTTGTCAACCGATTCGAGCATCACCGCAACTATATTATCCGGGGTGAGCTCTCCCGTCTCCCTGTAGAGTTCCCTTCGCAGCCTGGCCCATTTGGTACACGCAAAAAATGTGTGACAGGCATTGTCCTCCTCTCCTGGGCAAAACCGACAATCGGGAGACCGTGACTTACCGATCTTGTGCAGGTAAGACTGAAAACACCCGTGCCCGCTCAAAAGCTGGGTCAGATAGAAGTCAGTCTCAGCATGCCTTCGATTTAGCCACGGTCTCACATCCGGGATGAGGCGCGCAGTCCACCTTCCCTTCGTGCAATTCCTCCAAGACTGCTGCCAATCGTTGAGCGAGCGTTGTCTCTCCTCGCGGACAACCATCTCCCTCGCATCTTCGTTTCGGCGCAGGTAAATAGCGCGGCGCTCTCTAGCAAGGAGGGCGACAGGTATCACGCCTGCAATCACTCACCGCCGAGTCGGAGACTGTTGGATACGAAGATGCAATTCTCAGTGCTCCTCTTCTCTGTACCTGTGCCAATCGTTTTCGGTATACCTCCTTGCTGAGAGCGTCGCCCCATACCTCTGCTCCGTACAGTAGCACTGACCCTACAGCACTCATCAAGAGGCGTCTTCTTGATGGGCTGGGTCCCCCTACGTTGGCCATAAGTCGACTCAGGGCCGATATTCCCGAAGCAGCCTTCTCAGCCGTTGCCCTGATTTGCTCAGAGAAACTCATCTTCGAGTCGATCAGTAGCCCCAGGTACTTCACCGCTGGCTTCGATTCGATTTGTATGTCTCCAATACTGATCATCCTTACTCTAGGGATTCTCTTTTTTGTCAAGATGACCACTTCGGTTTTCTCCAGTGCTAAACTGAGCCCGCGAGCAGTCATCCAGTCCCTCACTCGGCGCATTAGCATACCTAGCCTAAGTTGCGCTTGTTCAACGGTGCGTCCGGCGACCAGAGCCGCAACATCCTTCGTTGGCCCTGTGTCGTGTCGTAGAGCAGGCTTCGGTCTTTTAGGTAGTTCCTCAAAAGCCGCATTAGATATTGTGGAACTTGAAGAGTTTTCCAGCGTGTCCAGAATATCCACCCATCTAGCGGAGTTGAAGGCATTCCTGACGTCGAGTGTCACCAACAGGACGATCCGTCGCTTGGTGCGACTACATGCCTCTGCCTTTTGGACCGCGTTCACCACCTCTGCAATCGCATCAATGGTAGAACGTCCTGCTCTAAAGCCGTACTGCCGAGGAGATAGGTCCCCAGCAGCACTTCCCCAGCCATGTCTAGCATGCATAACGGGCGGTATGCAGACGGCGATTCGGGATTTCCCTTCCCCTTGCTGATCAGCGCGAGCCTCGCCACCTTCCATCGTACCGGGAAAACCCCGTCCCGTAGGCAAGCGTTGAATGTGCTGAGCAGCAAGTCAGGACAATGGTGATAGACGAGCTGCAAAACCTCAGCTGGAACACCATCTGGACCTGGAGCCTTCCTCGCTTTCAGGGAGAGGACTGCCTCCTCCAGTTCCAGCTGTGTGAAGAGTGGGCACTCTACTGCTGTTTCACCACGGACAGCGTCAACACGGACGGGGTGGGCGGGGAAGAGTCCCCGCACTATCGCGTCCATCTTTTCCGCGTCATGTATACAAGGCTTCCGTAGGGCACCAAGTTTCCCCATGACCAGCTTGTAGCCAAGGCCCCACGGATCCCTATTTACATCATCCACGAGGTCTTGCCAGCATCGGGCCTTGCTCTTGTTAATAAGCCTGCGAAGATATTTCCTGCCGGACCTGTATGCTGCTAGCCTAGTGTCTGCCTCCTCCCGTGTTCGCGCCCGCTGGGCCTCTCGCCGAAGCTTGTGACACTCGCTTCTTTGTTCGGCGATCTCGTTTGACCACCAGTATACTGGAGGCTTACCGTGTCGGGGTCTCCGACGGGGCATGGAAGACTCGCAAGCAGCTATGATGGTACTCATAGTTGAGTTCACCAAGTCCTTAGCTGTGGGCCCTCCACTCCCTGGCGGAGCTCCCAGCAACGGTGCGCCTGCCGTAAGCGCGTCAGCGAACCTCTCAACGTCCATCCTCCCAGTCCTCCATCCGAGGATTGAAGTTTGGGCATATGCACGCAGAGTGGCACTGTCGTGAATCTCAACCGCTATATACTGGTGATCACTAGCCGAGTAGTCCTCTAGTACTCGCCAGTTGTGTACTCTAGGTACCAGGGACTCCGAAGCGAGTGTCACATCGGGTATGGTTCCTACGCAACCCTAGCGGCGGAAAGTAGGGGTGTTACCAGTATTTAGGACAAAAAGCGCTGTTCTGGCCGCCATGTCCAAGATTTGCTTTCCCCTTGGGCCGGATTGTGGCATACCCCATTCAAAGGCTCTAGCGTTGAAGTCTCCCCCGACCAGCATGCGGCCCTCTGTGTTCGAGACAGCGTCCTCCAGGGCATCGAGTTTGGTTCGAAAAGATCGCATTGCCTCGTTAGGCGTCAGATAAACACTGAAATATGTTATCCCTGAACACCGCACCCACACAAAACCATCCCCGCGTCCATGGCCCTGCACCTGAAGGCGGGCGCTGTCTCGAACCCAGATGGCTGAGGTACTAGATTTGTCAGGGTACCACTCTTGCGAGTCCTTGTTATGATGTTGCTCGCTCAGCAACAGCAAGTCAGCTTTCTTATCCCTCGCAAACTGCTCAAGTAGGTCCTGGGCGTTTGTACTTCGGTGCAAATTGACCTGCAGGATACGGATCATTTGAGTATCGATTTGGCTTTAGTTAGGGCCTCCTTGAAAACCCAGCATCTCCCTGTCCCCGGCTCATGTTTAAGGTCGCCGGGTGCTAGCTTAGCATCCTTGCAAAGAATGCATTTTGCCTCGTTCGTGCACTCCTTCCTTTTGTGCCCCGTTTCACCACATTTGTAGCACAGAGATCTCCTGTCGGGTCCCCTACAGCCATACGCGGTGTGTCCGTATTCGAAGCATCTGAAGCAGCGGATAGGGATCGCTCTTCTCCGTATCCTGCAGATCACCCAACCTATCTTAATTTTGCCCTTCGCCAGGATTTGCTGGGCGTCTTTATCAGCTAGTTCGACAATAGCCATGCGTTGCCCCCTTGTGTTTTCACGTGTCAATCTTGCCTTGACTTCACTTAAGCTGGGGAACTCCCTCCTGATGGCGTCCTCTACTTCAGCTTTGTCCGTGACGCAGTCGAGGTCCCTGATTTCCAGGGTGGCCATTAGTTCGAGCGAGGCAACCGTTGCCGCATCTCCAAGAACCTTTTGAACCGCGTCACGGAATGCATCTTTGTTTGTGGCCTCTGGCCCGAATTCCACCAGCAGGCCACCGGTCCGGGTTGGTCGAACTGCTTTGATGGCAGTTTTGGTGTCGTCTGGCTTGACCGCTCCTTTAATTTCACGGAGGACATTTGCGTAGGTTCGGCCCTTAGTGGGTTTAATAAGCAGTGCCTCTCGCAAGGGTTTGCGCCGCGGTTCGCTTTTTGTTTTCTGCGGTATATCGGGGGGTTCTTTGTTCTTTTCGTGGTTGAGCTCTTTGTCTGTTTTTTCTAGGAGTAGCTTTTTGGCCGCTTTTTTCGCTGCCTTGTTTCGCACCACATGAAACTCCTCGCCTGGAGTGTCAACTTCGTTTATGGTCTCGTCCTTCCTCCTTTTCTCACGGTCGCCTTCAATTGGGCTGCCGGCCATTCTTTTGCTGCTGCTAGGACCCACTGATGCCTCGAGGGAGAGCGTGTCTTTTTGGTGCTTTTCGGTTGCAAGCCACCTCCGCCTGTCGTGCGTTATGCGGTCAAAAAGCTCCTCCAGTTCAAGAATGCCATTCTTGACACTCTTGCCTATGTTTTTCTGCACTTCGCAGGCAGCCCTCAGTTGTTTGACGATAGTCCCCGCTTTCCGAGTAAGCCGCTCCTCTTCGGCGCGGTCAAGGGCGATTGCGTTATTTGGCGCCACCTCTTGGGAGAGGCCCCCGTTTCCTAGCTCTTTTGCTTCTACCGCTTGGGTCGCGTTTGAAGTGGTGTCGGCCAACGGCAAAACTTCTCCCTCCTCCAGTCTTCCACTGGCCTCTGTTGGTGTCGCAGCTTGATCCGGATTGTGTACGTCTTGCACTGGACGCTCCGGTGTGCGCGTAGTCCTTCTACTGCGCCCAAAGGCCGCAATGATGCCAGGTTGCACAACGCACTCTGCCTTCTTTCGTTCGTTAGTACGTCTGTGGTCTGTCTCCGATGATTTAACCTGTGATGTTGACTTTGACAGTGTTTCTGGGGTTTGCTGCCTCCCCCCGCAATCGGTGACTTGTTTTACCGGTGTTCTTGCCAACAGCGGTTTGGCAAGAACACCGATGCTAATATTGCTTGCATGTTTTCCGGTAGTCTTTGAAGCCATAATGATCTTAAAAGATCATCTCCAACTTTATCCCCCCCAAGTTGTTTCATCTCACGAAGAAGTTGTGAGGGCTGTCTATCTCCTAAAGTGAGATTCGAAATTAATTCACTTGATCTCGTATTCTCACTTGCTGAAAGTCTGGAAATTAAAGCTTCTTTTAAAGTTGTGTAGGCAGTAGTGGATGAAGGATTATTCACTAGATCAGTAACTGTCCTAATGGCTTCTGGATCAAGAGCTCCCAGAACATAATTGAATTTAGTTAACTCCGTCGTAATCCCAGTCATAGCGAATTGAGCCTCCGAACGCTTAAACCATGTTTCAGGAAACTCCTTCCAAAATGAAGGTAGTTTCACTATACAGCATTTACTGTAGAATCCCCTGAAGGACTCGCATCATGGAAATTATCTTGGGGCATAATTTAATTTAGAATAATATAAGTACTCCTGCAAAAATAAATCCCTAAGGGTTCTGGGTGCGCTACGCTGGATATATCCCCCCTGTCGCAGGATATATCCTACCCTTAATCTGCGATCTAATCGTTAACATTTTACTTAAAGTTTTAAAATTAAAAAAAAAATATTTAGAAATTTTGAAAAATATTTGAAATATTTAAAAATGCTGGTATATATGTATGAATTTAAAATGTGTGTAATTGTAGAATGTAATCTTGTACATAAATTCTCTTACTTACATTCCTTTACGTTTCGGTTTCTAATACCTCCTTGAAAATCGTTCTTGATAAAACTGCCAATTGATCTTTGCCACACAATATTATGTCACAAATATCCACAATCTGGTCCTAATATCGATCAAACGCAAAAACTCCTCTCGACTCTCTGCTGAACATGACAAAATTTTCAAACTTCTTCTCCGTCTGTCCAACAACTGATACCAGGAAGTTGTCACAATTTATCTTCCTCACAACGTCAAATACCAATACGACTTTTGAACTCGTGGACAATTCAAAGGCACAAACTAAACGGGCTTGCAAAAATATCCTAAAATTGTAACAGCCGATCGTAAGCCGAGAGAAAATTTTCTTCTTTCTTGTATCCTCTATTGTTTTGTTGGCGTTCGAGAGTAAAACTGGAATATAACTAGCCTGGAGGTCTTGAATTTTTGAAGGCGCTTGTGCCTTATCGAGGTCACCAATTGTTCGTAATTGTTCGTTATTGTTTATAATGATGTATATAATGATAAACTTTTTCTTCAATATTTTATTTTTCAAAACAATTTATAATATTTGAGAACGAACTGAATCATATTCATTAATTGACTATCTATATTCAATTCAAAAAAATATTTTATTTTTCAAAACTTCAAAAACAATATACATATCTAGATTTAACTTATATGTTTAATATGTCAAAAATAAAGTATTTTTATGTAAAGTATATTTTATGTATGGAATGAATATTTTTGAGTTATTTTGAATTATATATTATATAACCGCCACAAGCCCTAGACGACATCCTCCGGGAACACAGGTAAACGATGTCGAATTTACATTTATGACATAATAGTCTTCGGGAAAAACGAAAAACAACATTTTGAAAACCTAGACATAGTCTTAGGAACTCTTAGTAACGCCAATATGAAAATAAATTTGGACAATTGTGAGTTTCTAAAAAGAGAAGTTGAGTTTCTAGGTTTTGTCGTCAGCGTAGACGGCATTAGAACGAACCCTAAGAAGGTTCAAGCAATCGCTTCATTCCCACTCCCCAAGACACTTAAAGACTTGCGTTCTTTCCTTGGCATGTCAGGTTATTACCGCTGGTTCATTAAAGACTATGCGAAAATAGCAAAACCCCTGACGTCCCTTTTAAGAGGGAATATCAAAAAATTCGTCCAAGAACAAAAAAATTTCACTCGATGAAGAAGCAACGGACGCATACAACAAACTAAAGAATATCCTTATATCTCAAGATGTGGTGCTTTCACATCCAAACTTCAGGAAACCTTTTGAACTGACAACCGACGCATCTAATTACGCAATAGGTGCGGTGTTGTCCCAAGACAATAGACCCATTTCATTTCTATCAAGGACTCTGAGTAAAACTGAAGAGACTTATGCCACAAATGAAAAAGAAATGTTGGCGATTATATGGTCAATCAACTCTCTAAGAAACTATCTCTATGGTTCTAACAAAGTGCAAATATTTACGGATCACCAACCGCTCACATCATAATCCAGCCAAGCTACTCAGAACAAGACATAATTAACATATTCAAAAGATATTTAAATCCCCATACAATCAATGGTCTCCTTACCGACAAACACACACTAGGTCTTATTCAAACAGTATACCCCTATCATTTCAAAGGCTATAAAACCCGATTTAATCGGAAATTAGTTGAAGACATACCGAGTGAAGCGAAGCGAGAAGAAAGAATTCTTCAGGTGCACAAACGAGCCCATCGCAACGCAGAAGAAAATCGTCAGCAGATATTAGAGAACTTTTTCTTCCCAAAAATGTCCTCAAAAATTAGACAACTAGTTAAGCTTTGTACTATATGTAAACAAAGCAAATATGACAGACACCCAAATAAACCTCATTTAAAAACAACACCCATTCCGCAATACCCCGGACACAGAGTGCATGTAGACATCTTTATGACCGAAAAGACACGTGTACTGACGGCTATCGACAAATTTACGAAATTCGTACAGGCTAGTTATACCTTCGAAATCCTCTGAGGACATAAGACGCCCACTACGAGACATACTATTTTTCTTCTGTATTCCTGAAATGGTGGTAATTGATAATGCAAGCGCGCTCAGATTTGCATCTATAGAATCTATGATTGAGGACGAACTAAAAATCAAACTCTTTAGAACTCCACCCTACAAGAGCGAAGTCAATGGGCAGTTCGAACGTTGGCATTCTAGCCTCGTAGAAATCATGAGATGCTTAAAACAAGAAGGACCCCCTAGCCCTTTTCAAGAACTCCTTGAGCACGCTGTGAATGAGTATAATTTTACAATTCATTCAACCACCGGCAAGAAACCAGTTGAACTGTATCTTGGCCGGATACCTAATCTTTCTCTTGAGGAACTAGAAAATGCACGTTGGAGCAATATAGAAAAATTAAAAGCAAAACAGGCCACCGATATGAAAAATCACAATAAAAAGAGGCAGACCATAAAAAATTACGTCACTGGACAGACTATTTACGTTCGACAAAACAAACGACTAGGATCCAAATTAACCCCAAGATATAAACAGGAGATAGTAAGGGAAAACAGACATACTACTATTCTAACCGAATCTTGGAAAATCATACACAATGATAAGATTAGAAATTAATTGTTTTTTCAGGGCTATCACAAGTATGACTTATGCAAACGTACAGATACTGGACTACACCAACTCACAGATTGTTTCTTTTTACCTCGGACAAACGAAAATCAAGGGCGGAAACTTTAAAATAATACACGTTATAGACTTGGACCAATACGAACGATTCATCACAGACATCCAACCAATCCTCAATCTCTCAATAATTCAACATCATCCGCTCTCTCGTTACTTATTGCATGAGCTGCATCAAATTGAGACCATGATACAAAACTTGAAACCGCGTAAGGCAAAAAGATCACTAGATTTTCTCGGCTCCGCGTGGAAGTGGGTAGCCGGAAGCCCGAACCATGAAGACTTAATAACGATTCAGGAAAAGATAAACAATGTGTTAAAAAAATAACAACAAGCAAGTAATCATAAATGAAATGTATAATCAACAAATAAATAAAATAACAAAAATTACTAATGAACTTCAAAAAATGTTAAGAGACGAAAAGAAATCTGATAATCCTATGATAAAGGAAGAAATGAAAAATATTAACTACGCCATACATTGGGCAAAAACCGGAGTAATAAATTCCCTTATACTCTCAAAAAAAGAAATCAAACTAGCAACTGAAACACTTAATAAAGAATTATTACCTTTTTCCACAGTTGTTTTATTAACTTATATATAAAAACATATATACATATATATATATATATATATATATATATATATATATATATATATATATATATATATATATATATATATATATGTATATATATATATATATGTATGTATATATATATATATATATATATATATATATATATATATATATATATATATATATATATATATATATATATATATATATATATATATATATATATATATATATGTATATATATATATATATATATATATATATATATATGTATATATATATATATATATATATATATATATATATATATATATATATATATATGTATATATATATATATATATATATATATATATATATATATATATGTATATATATAATAAATATATATATATGTATATGTATATATATATATATATATATATATATATATATATATATATATATATATATATATATATATATATATATATATATATATATCTATATATATATATATAAAAATATATATATCTATAAAAATATATATATCTATATATATATATATATATATATCTATATATATATATATATATATATATATATATATATATATATATATATATATATATATATATATATATATATCTATATATATATATATATATATATATATATATGTATATATATATATATATATATATATATATATATATATATATATATATATATCTCTATAAATATATATATATATATATATAGATATATATATATATATAGATATATATATATATATAGATATATATATATATATATATATATATATATATTTATATATATATATATATATATATATATATATATATATATATATATATATATATATATATATATATATATATATATATATATATATATATATATATATATATATATATATATTTATATATATATATATATATATATATATATATATATATATTTATATATATATATATATATATATATATATATATATATATATATATATATATATTGTTATGGTTCGCGGCCAATAATTTTAATGTTCCGGAGAAGTGAAAACGCAATGTCTTTTAAATTAAATTAAAAGAGTTTATTTAATTACAGAAATGAACAATCATCAGTTTAACACTCTCACTAATTTTAATTTACACTATTAAAAAATCGAACACTTGTCCATAAATTTCTTATCGCAATTGTCTTCTAAATCACTTCACTATTACGAAACACACTATCACAGTTCTTATCGCGGTCGAATGAATGAAGATCCCCCCCATTCATTCAGCTCGCCTTTATATAGGGTCTGTAGTCATTCAACCCAGTTCTCGTACATTGGCGAATTCGCGGGAACATTCGAGCGACTGCAAATGAAAGGAGCAGTGACTCACTTTCAGATGTTGTTCATGCTTGTTGGGTTCTCGTGGTTTCGAGTAAATTCGTGTTCTTCATTGTTGTGAAAACAATTGCGACAGTAGCTCGAAGAATTATTTGTACATGTAACACTGCCCCCACCTCAGTTCTTTTTCGCCCCGAAAAGATGTGTCGCTATTTGTAGTCAATTCTCCCTGGGTGTAATATGGGGCAAGACGGTCCAGATGCACGATTTTCATTTTAGCTCTCGGCTTACGATGTTCCTGTATTCGGTATACGACGTCGTTGATTCGCTTTATAACTCGGTATGGTCCCTCCCAATTATGTTGCAACTTTGGAGACCTACCCTTTCGCCGTTGCGGGTTATATAGCCACACCAAGTCATCTTGCTGGAAGCCAGTAGAATTAGCCTTTAGATCATACCTGGTCTACATGCGGTCAGTAGCCGATTCGAGGTGTTTTCGCACTGTCCGATGTATCTGGTTCAACGGTTGTCTTAGATCACTTGCGTACTCCGAGATCGTTTGGGGTTTCTCAAGGGGTGTTCCGAACTTTATATCAGCCGGCAGACGAGTAGTCTTTCCACAAATAACTTTGGCTGGGGCTTGGCCCGTCGATACATGTTCGGCAGCTCTGTAAGCCATCAAGAATAATGGGATGTACCGGTCCCAGTCCCTTTGGTTCTCGTCAACCATCTTGGCCGGGTGTTAATTGAGCGTGCCGTTGAAACGTTCGACCATTCCATCGGATTGGGGATGCAGCGGTGTTGTCCTCGTTTTCCGTACTCCTAGCAGCTCGCACATTTCACCAAAAACTAGTGACTCAAAGTTTCAGCCTTGATCCGAATGTGGTTCACAAGGTACACCGTACCTACTGACCCAATTTAACACTAGCTGTTCGGCTACAATAGTTGCTTCCCGGTTACTGGAAATAATCGGCCACAACTAGGGTGTATCGCTTTCCCCATTCGGATTCAGGAAAGGGCCCTGCGATGTCAACAGCAACCCTTTCAAATGGTACCCACACGTTATAGGTTTGCATTTGTCCTCTCAGTCGTCGCTTTGGACCTTTGACGGAAGCGCAAATTGTGCATCTGCGACACCAACCTTCTACGTCTTCTCGAGCGTGGAGCCAGTAGAACCTTCCCGCAATTTCGCTAAGCTCTTGCCAAAACCAAGGTGGCCTCCCGAGGATCCTTCATGCATTTCCTTAACCACATCGTGGATTCGGCTTTTGGGTAGTATAGTTTGCATCCTATAGGAGCTACCATCCGCCGTTTCCCATTTCCGCTTGAGTACGCCACCCTCCACCTGAAGGGAGTTCAATTGTGCCCAATAACTTTTCAGGGTGGCGCCATGCATCGAAACGTCCTTCCACTCAGATCGCCCAGTTGTCTCCTTCCATACGAGCAATGGTTCGATGTTGTCATCGGCTAACTGGGCATTTCGAATCTCCTCCGATGACCAACCTTCATCGAATTCAGCCGTTATCACTTGCAGATGAACGGGCGGCTCTTTTTCCTCAATCCGTCGACAATGCTTGCAGTTAGCTGGCCATGGATGACGAGATAGGGCGTCAGCATTTTCATGAACTCTGCCCCTGTGAAGTAGTTGTTGCCTCACCAAGTCTGGTCGGATAGTCGATCGGGTTGCACCAGTGTCGCTTGTTATGGTGTAATGTTCTTCATCAACTTGACCCGGAAGGCATACGTCTGCTTCTCCACGATGTAGTCTTGACACGGTGATGGGGGTGCTGGGGACGTCGATCCTTCTAGACAACGTCCGCCCCACGAAGTTGGCCCCTTCATTTTGATCGGCTTCTATTTTAGGCTCCTGACACGGTCTGGATCTCCACCATCCTGGACAATAGCTCCGTTTTCTTTGCTTCTTGCAGTCTCTTTGCAGGCGCCCCTTCTCACCGCAATTCCAGCATCTAGGCGCACAATTTCCCTCCGGCTCTCGCTCATTTTCCATGCGCTCACACCTGCACTCGTCTGCAACTACCTCGCGAAGCCGGGCAGTGGTACGAGCCACAGTTTTCGCTCCTTCAAAGTTCAAACTATAAGCGTCCTTAACCGTTTGCTTTTGAGCTAAACGCACGGCTTGTTGCAATTCCGAGTCCTTTAATGCGCTGATGAATGCTTCTGTTGGTGCGTCATCTCGATGTTTTGAGTCATACCCTAGGTAAGCCAAAAGAGCGAGCCGTTCAATGTCTTGGGCTAACTGCTGTAAGGTTTCGCGAGATTTCTGCATCCGATGCCGTAGCTGTGCCCGATAAATCTACTTCAGATGATCGCCTCCATATCGCATGTCGAGCGCATTCAATGTAGCAGCCGGGTTTGAGTGCAACTCAACGGGGATCGTCTGCAAAAGCTCGGCAGCTGGGGCTCTTAGAGCAAGAATCAATGCAGTTGCTCGTTCCTGCTCATCTCAGTTATTTATCCTAGCGGTGGCTTCAAACTGGATTTTGTAAATACTCCCGACCGTTTGCCCGTCGAATATTGGTGCTTTCACATTTCTGGATGTACTTTGCGCTGCGGTTATAAGCGGGGCTGGTGAGTTGGTTACTACTGCCTTCGCTGCTTCCAATTCCTTTTTCAATTTTTCCATCTCAGTGTTGATTCTCTTTTCCTCGACGCATTTGATTTGTTTGTTCAGACTATTGAGCTCCGCTTTTATTTCGGTTGACTGTTTTTGAAAATCTGCCTTGATTTCGATCGCTTGTTGGCCCAGCTTCGCTGATTGTTCATTTAGCTTTGCAGTTAAATTGAAAGACTGTTTTCGCTGCTCTTGCTGCATCAGCATCAACATTTGCATCAGCGCATTTTCGGGTTCCTTCGATTTTGGTGTTTCTGCTTCTCCACCTTCTGCGCCTTTTTCCGCGTCTGAGGGCTCATCCGAATCCAGATGCAAGCCTTCCGATTCAATCGCGTCACGCAAGCGTGCAATCAGTGTGGCCTTTGTACCTTGCGAAGCCAGATTTCGCTGTTCCAACTCTTCCTTAAGCTCCGACATGGTCAATTCATTCGTTTTTAAATTTGGGCTTCGTGGCATTTTTATTATTTCGGTTTCATTTAGCACCAGTTTCCCGTTACGTTTCACTATTGTGCATTTAGAAAAAAAATGTTCTCAATTTTTCACTTTCAAAATTTGCAATCCCACTTCTGACACCACTGTCGCGTGTTATTGTTCGCGGCCAATTAATTTAATGTTCCGAGAAAGTGAAAACGCACTGCCTTTAAAATTAAGTTAAAAGAGTTTATTTACTAAGAATGCACAATAATCGATTTCACTATTTTACGAATAATTAAAATGTTATTCACTTGTCTGTAAATTTAATTTCCAAATGTCTATTACTAAAATCACCTCACAATCAATCAATATCGCCTTTAAATTCGCACTCCACACTTATCGCAGTTTGGTGGGCTCTTGTGCTTTCGAGTACATTCGTTTACTGATCATGATGTTCTTAATAGTTGCGAAAACAATTGCGACAGTAGCTCGCAGAATTATTTGCACATGTAACAATATATATATATATATATATATATATATATATATATATATATATATATATATATATATATATACATAGTCCTGCCATAAGTTCTGTCACATAATTTCTCACATTGGCAACACCTTTATTTTATGAGTGACATTTCAATATCGGCCAGTTTTATAAACGTCATAATGTTGTTGACAGTTGATGGTCATTTAAAGTTTGTTCGTTAACGTGTGAAGATTGAATGGGGTGTAAATGAAAACCGAATTGCAGTGATAGCACTACATAAGTGTGGAAAATCCGGGAGTGAAATTTTCAAGTTGTTGTGCCCGTTAAAAATAACGCAAAGATTTGTGTATCGTGCGATCTAGAGATATAAAGAGATCCAGACTATTGAAGATCGACCTCGTTCTGGACGTCCGCGTGATGTACGTTCTTCTGCTGCCATCAAAGCGGTCGAGAGTCGAATTCGTCGAACTCCGCTTCGTAAACAACGAATCATGGCTCGAGAGATGAACATCTCCACCCGAAGTATGTCTCGCATCATAAAATCGGACCTCAGGATGAGTGCCTTTCGACGATCAACGGGACATTTGCTGACTGAGCTGTTGAAGCAAATTAGGAGCACCAGATCGAAAGAGCTCCTTCGGCGGTACGGCAACAACAAACATCGAGAAATTTTATTTACCGATGATAAAATTTTTACGGTGGAGGAACATTTCAACCGCCAAAATGATAAGGTGTATGCCCACAGCTCCAGAGAAGCCAATTCAATAACCGACATTGGGTTTTCCAGCAAGATTCTGCGCCAGCCCACAAAGCTCGAACCACACAAGCGTGGTTGGAAACCAATATTCCAGAGTTGATAAGGGCTACGGAATGGCCTT
>OZ017739.1:258866048-258878548 GCA_963969285.1 Odontomyia ornata
GATGACGAGATAGGGCGTCAGCATTTCCATGAACTCTGCCCTTGTGAAGTAGTTGGGGCCTCACTATGTCGGGCCGGATCGTCGATCGGGTTGCACCAGTGTCGTTTGTTATGGTGCAATGTTCTTCATCAACTTGACCAGGAAGGCATAAGTCTGCTTCTCCACGATGTTGCGTTGGCACGGTGATGGGGGTGCTGGGGATGTCGATCCTCCTAGCTAACGTTTGCTCCACAAAGTTGGCCTTTGCAGTTTGATGGGCCTCCATTCTAGGCTCCTGACACGGTCTGGATCTCCACCATCCTGGACAATAGCTCCGTTTTCTTCGCTTCTTGCAGTCTCTTTGCAGGTGTCCTTTCTCACCGCAATCCCAGCATCTAGGCGCACCATTTACTTGCGGCTCTCGCTCATTTTCCACGAGCTCACACCTGCACTCGTCTGCCACTACCTTGCGAACCCGGGCAGTGGTACGAGCCACATTTTTCACTGCCTCAAAGTTCAGGCTATAAGCCAATGCATCCTTGACTGTTTGCTTTTGAGCTAAACGCACAGCTTGTTGTAATTCCTGGTCTTCTAAGGTGCTGATGAATGCTTCTGTTGCTACGTCATCTCGATGTTCCTGGTCGTACGCTGGGTAAGCCAAAAGTGCCAGTCGCTCAATGTCTTGGGCTAGCTGCTGTAAGGTTTCGCCAGACTTCTGCATCCGATTCCGTAGCTGTGCCCGATAAATTTGTTTCAGATGGGCGCCTCCATATCGCATGTCGAGCGCATTAATTATAGCATACGAGTTTGAGTGCATTTCAACGGGGATCGTCTGCAATAGCTCGGCAGCTGGGCCCCTTAGAGCAAGAATCAGTGCAGTTGCTCGTTCCTGCTCATTCCAGTTATTTGCCCTTGCGGCAGCTTCGAACTGGATCTTGTAAATACTCCAGACCATTTGCCCATCGAATATTGATGCTTTCACATTTCTGGATGTGCTTTGCGCTGCGGTTATAAGCGGGGCTGGTGAAGTGGTTACTACTGCCTTCGCTGCTTCCAATTCTTTTTTCACTTTTTCCAACTCATGGTTGATTCTTTCTTCGACCTGGCTGACCTTTTCCTCGACCTGGTAAAACTTTTCCTCGACCTGGTCAACCTTTTCCTCGACGCCATTGATTTGTTTGTTCAGATGACCGAGCTCCGCTTTTATTTCGGTTGACTGTTTCTCCAGCTTCTGTGTGATGTCTGCCTTGATATCTGCCTTGATTTCGATCGCTTGTTGGTCCAGCTTCGCTGATTGTTCATTTAGCTTTGCAGTTAAACTGGATGACTGTTCATTTAGCTTCGCTGATTGTTCATCTAGCTTCGCAGTCAGACTCGATGACATCACCATTAACATTTGCATTAGCGCATTTTCTGGCTCCTTTGATTTTGGTGTTTCCGCGTCTCCCTTAAGCTCCGCCATGGTAAATTCATTTATTTTCAAATGTTCGCTTCGTGGTTATTTTTATTATTTCGGCTTTTATTTATTTTTCCACCAGTTTCCACGTTATAATTCACTATTGTGCATTTTTCTTTTTTTTACGTTTAAACGTTTTTCACTTTCAAAATGTTCTTTCTCACTTCTCGACACCACTGTCGCGTGTTATGGTTCGCGGCCAATAATTTTAATGTTCCGGGGAAGTGAAAACGCAATGTCTTTTAAATTAAATTAAAAGAGTTTATTTAATTACAAAAATGCACAATAATCAGTTTAACACTCTCACTAATTTTAATTTACACTGTCGAAAAATCTAACACTTGTCCATAAATTTCTTATCGCAATTGTCTTCTAAATCACTTCACTATTACGAAACACACTTTCGCAGTTCTTATCGCGGTCGAATGAATGAAGATCCCCCCATTCATTCAGCTCGCCTTTATATAGGGTCTGTAGTCATTCAACCCAGTTCTCGTACATTGGCGAATTCGCGGGAACATTCGAGCGACTGCAAATGAATGGAGCAGTGACTCACTTTCAGATGTTGTTCATGCTTGTTGGGTTCTCGTGGTTTCGAGTAAATTCGTGTTCTTCATTGTTGTGAAAACAATTGCGACAGTAGCTCGCAGAATTATTTGTACATGTAACAATATATATATATATATATATATATATATATATATATATATATATATATATATATATATATATATAGATATATATATATATATATATATATATATGTGTATATATATATATATATATATATATATATGTGTGTATATATATATATATATATATATATATATATATATATATATATATATATATATATATATATATATTGTCGCGTGTTTTCTGTTCGCGGCCAATAATTTTAACGTTCCGGGAAAGTGAAAACGCAATGTATTTGAATTTAAGTTAAAAGAGTTTATTTAATTACAAAAATGCACAATAATCAGTTTAACACTTTCACTAATTTTAATTTTCACTATTAAAAAATCTAACATTTGTCCATAAATTTCTTATCGCAATTGTCTTCTAAATCACTTCACTTTTACGAAACACACTATCACAGTTCTTATCGCGGTCGAATGAATGAAGATCCCCCCATTCATTCAGCTCGCCTTTATATAGGGTCTGTAGTCATTCAACCCAGTTCTCGTACATTGGCGAATTCGCGGGAACATTCGAGCGACTGCAAATGAATGGAGCAGTGACTCACTTTCAGATGTTGTTCATGCTTGTTGGGTTCTCGTGATTTCGAGTAAATTCGTGTTCTTCATTGTTGTGAAAACAATTGCGACAGTAGCTCGCAGAATTATTTGTACATGTAACACTGCCCCCACCTCAGTTCTTTTTCGCCCCGAAAAGATGGGTCGCCAGTTGTAGTCTATTCTCTCTGGATGTAATATGGGGCAAGACGGTCCAGGTGCACGATTTTCATTTTGGCTCTTGGCTTACGATGTTCCTGTATTCGATATACGACGTCGTTGATTCGCTTTGCAACTCGGTATGGTCCCTCCCAATTATGTTGCAACTTTGGAGACCTACCCTTTCGCCGTTGCGGGTTATATAGCCATACCAAGTCATCTTGCTGGAAGCCAGTAGAGTTTGCCTTGAGATCATACCTGGTCTTCATGCGGTCAGAGCCGATTCGAGGTGATTTCGCACAGTCCGATGTATCTGGTTCAACCGTTGCCTTTTTGGTTATCGATTTATCGATAGTGCCCTCAGACCGGGGAACCAAACGCGTCCCCAGGGTTGCGGATAGGGACAGACCTTTCTCGAAAGGTTCGCTGCGAATAACCAATAAGCAGCCGTGGACAATGGTCGGCAGTGAAGGGAGAGTCTCAGGACAAATACCTGAGTGTCAATGATCTTCACTGTGGCATGACGAAATATATGGCGTCATCAATTATCCATATATCCTGGTAGTAGGTAAAATGCTATGGGAACGGAAACCTAGACAGAAAATCAAACTATGCAGGTCCACAAGGGGAACCAAATTACGGTGCAGGGGGTCGGATCCCCAGTACCGGCGGCAGAGGGTAGTGAGCGAGCAGGCTCCCGACCGTCGTCATCCAGCGACTGCAATGTTATAGAAGTGGTGAACTTGGCTTCTGTAACAGATATAACTACAAGCAAACAGGACGCTAGCACGGAGAACCCTTTCAGGCAAAAACCGCTGTTGGCAAGAACACCGGTAAAACAAGTCACCGATTGCGGGGGGAGGCAGCAAACCCCAGAAACACTGTCAAAGTCAACATCACAGGTTAAATCATCGGAGACAGACCACAGACGGACTAACGAACGAAAGAAGGCAGAGTGCGTTGTGCAACCTGGCATCATTGCGGCCTTTGGGCGCAGTAGAAGGACTATGCGCACCCCGGAGCGTCCAGTGCAAGACGTACACAATCCGGATCAAGCTGCGACGCCAACAGAGGCCAGTGTAAGACTGGGGGTGGGAGAAGTTTTGCCGTTGGCCGACGCCACTTCAAACGCGACCCAAGCGATAGAAGCAAAAGGGCTAGGAAACGGGGGCCTCTCCCAAGAGGTGGCGCCAAATAACACAATCGCCCTTGACCGCGGCTTACTCGGAAAGCGGGGACTATCGTCAAACAACTGAGGGCTGCCTGCGAAGTGCAGAAAAACATAGGCAAGAGTGTCAAGAATGGCATTCTTGAACTGGAGGAGCTTTTTGACCGCATAACGCACTACAGGCGGAGGTGGCTTGCAACCGAAAAGCACCAAAAAGACACGCTCTCCCTCGAGGCATCAGTGGGTCCTAGCAGCAGCAAAAGAATGGCCGGCAGCCCAATTGAAGGCGACCGTGAGAAAAGGAGGAAGGACGAGACCATAAGCGAAGTTGACACTCCAGGCGAGGAGTTTCATGTGGTGCAAAACAAGGCAGCGAAGAAAGCGGCCATAAAGCTACTCCTAGAAAAAACAGACAAAGAGCTCAACCACGAAAAGAACAAAGAACCCCCCGATATACGGCAGAAAACAAAAAGCAAACCGCGGCGCAAACCCTTGCGAGAGGCACTGCTTATTAAACCCACTAAGGGCCGAACCTACGCAGATGTCCTCCGTGAAATTAAAGGAGCGGTCAAGCCAGACGACACCAAAACTGCCATCAAAGCAGTTCGACCAACCCGGACCGGTGGCCTGCTGGTGGAATTTGGGCCAGAGGCCACAAACAAAGATGCATTCCGTGACGCGGTTCAAAAGGTTCTTGGAGATGCGGCAACCGTTGCCTCGCTCGAACCAATGGCCACCCTGGAAATCAGGGACCTCGACTGCGTCACGGACAAAGCTGAAGTAGAGGATGCCATTAGGAAGGAGTTCCCCAGCTTAAGTGAAGTCAAGGCAAGATTGACACGTGAAAACACAAGGGGGCAACGCATGGCTATTGTCGAACTAGCTGATAAAGACGCCCAGCAAATCCTGGCGAAGGGCAAAATTAAGATAGGTTGGGTGATCTGCAGGATACGGAGAAGAACGATCCCTATCCGCTGCTTCAGATGCTTCGAATACGGACACACCGCGTATGGCTGTAGGTGACCCAACAGGAGATCTCTGTGCTACAAATGTGGTGAAACCGGGCACAAAAGGAAGGAGTACACGAACGAGGCAAAATGCATTCTTTGCAAGGATGCTAAGCTAGCACCCGGCGACCTCAAACATGAGCCGGGGACAGGGAGATGCTGGGTTTTCAAGGAGGCCCTAACTAAAGCCAAATCGATACTCAAATGATCCGTATCCTGCAGGTCAATTTGCACCGAAGTACAAACGCCCAGGACCTACTTGAGCAGTTTGCGAGGGATAAGAAAGCTGACTTGCTGTTGCTGAGCGAGCAACATCATAACAAGGACTCGCAAGCGTGGTACCCTGACAAATCTAGTACCTCGGCCATCTGGGTTCGAGACAGCGCCCGCCTTCAGGTGCAGGGCCATGGACGCGGGGATGGTTTTGTGTGGGTGCGGTGTTCAGGGATAACATATTTCAGTGTTTATCTGACGCCTAACGAGGCAATGCGATCTTTTCGAACCAAACTCGATGCCCTGGAGGACGCTGTCTCAAACACAGAGGGCCACATGCTGGTCGGGGGAGACTTCAACGCTAGAGCCATTGAATGGGGTATGCCACAATCCGACCCAAGGGGAAAGCAAATCTTGGACATGGCGGCCAGAACAGCGCTTTTTGTCCTAAATACTGGTAACACCCCTACTTTCCGCCGCTAGGGTTGCGTAGGAACCATACCCGATGTGACACTCGCTTCGGAGTCCCTGGTACCTAGAGTACACAACTGGCGAGTACTAGAGGACTACTCGGCTAGTGATCACCAGTATATAGCGGTTGAGATTCACGACAGTGCCACTCTGCGTGCATATGCCCAAACTTCAATCCTCGGATGGAGGACTGGGAGGATGGACGTTGAGAGGTTCGCTGACGCGCTTACGGCAGGCGCACCGTTGCTGGGAGCTCCGCCAGGGAGTGGAGGGCCTACAGCCAAGGACTTGGTGAACTCAACTATGAGTACCATCATAACTGCTTGCGAGTCTTCCATGCCCCGTCGGAGACCCCGACACGGTAAGCCTCCAGGATACTGGTGGTCAAACGAGATCGCCGAACAAAGAAGCGAGTGTCACAAACTTCGGCGAGAGGCCCAGCGGGCGCGAACACGGGAGGAGGCAGACACTAGGCTAGCAGCATACAGGTCCAGTAGGAAATATCTTCGCAGGCTTATTAACAAGAGCAAGGCCCGATGCTGGCAAGACCTCGTGGACGATGTAAATAGGGATCCGTGGGGCCTTGGTTACAAGCTGGTCATGGGGAAACTTGGTGGCCTACGGAAGCCTTGTATACATGACGCGGAAAAGATGGACGCGATAGTGCGGGGACTCTTCCCCGCCCACCCCGTCCGTGTTGACGCGTGGTGAAACAGCAGTAGAGTGCCCACTCTTCACACACCTGGAACTGGAGGAGGCAGTCCTCTCCCTGAAAGCGAGGAAGGCTCCAGGTCCAGATGGTGTTCCAGCTGAGGTTTTGCAGCTCGTCTATCACCATTGTCCTGACTTGCTGCTCAGCACATTCAACGCTTGCCTACGGGACGGGGTTTTCCCGGTACGATGGAAGGTGGCGAGGCTCGTGCTGGTCAGCAAGGGGAAGGGAAATCGCCGTCTGCATACCGCCCGTTATGCATGCTAGACACGGCTGGGAAAGTGCTAGAGAAACTCATCAAGGGAAGACTCACTGACGCGATTCGTGCTGCTGGGGACCTATCTCCTCGGTAGTACGGCTTTAGAGCAGGACGTTCTACCATTGATGCGATTGCAGGGGTGGTGAACGCGGTCCAAAAGGCAGAGGCATATAGTCGCACCAAGCGACGGATCGTCCTGTTGGTGACACTCGACGTCAGGAATGCCTTCAACTCCGCTAGATGGGTGGATATTCTGGACACGCTGGAAAACTCTTTTCAAGTTCCAGAATATCTAATGCGGCTTTTGAGGAACTACCTAAAAGACCGAAGCCTGCTCTAAGACACGACACAGGGCCAACGAAGGATGGAAATTACATCGGGTGTTGCCCATGGATCTATCCTTGGTCCGGACCTGTGGAACGTGTCTTACGACGGGCTACTGAGACTTGAGATGCCAGATGAGTCGCGCTTGTTCGGCTATGCGGATGATGTTGCGGCTCTAGTCGCTGGACGCACCGTTGAACAAGCGCAACTTAGGCTAGGTATGCTAATGCGCCGAGTGAGGGACTGGATGACTGCTCGCGGGCTCAGTTTAGCACTGGAGAAAACCGAAGTCGTCATCTTGACAAAAAAGAGAATCCCTAGAGTAAGGATGATCAGTATTGGAGACATACAAATGAATCGAAGCCAGCGGTGAAGTATCTGGGGCTACTGATCGACTCGAAGATGAGTTTCTCTGAGCAAATCAGGGCAACGGCTGAGAAGGCTGCTGCAGGAATATCGGCCCTGAGTCGACTTATGGCCAACGTAGGGGGACCCAGCCCATCAAGAAGACGCCTCTTGATGAGTGCTGTAGGGTCAGTGCTACTGTACGGAGCAGAGGTATGGGGCGACGCTCTCAGCAAGGAGGTATACCGAAAACGATTGGCACAGGTACAGAGAAGAGGAGCACTGAGAATTGCATCTTCGTATCCAACAGTCTCCGACTCGGCGGTGAGAGTGATTGCAGGCGTGATACCTGTCGCCCTCCTTGCTAGAGAGCGCCGCGCTATTTACCTGCGCCGAAACGAAGATGCGAGGGAGATGGTTGTCCGCGAGGAGAGACAACGCTCGCTCAACGATTGGCAGCAGTCTTGGAGGAATTGCACGAAGGGAAGGTGGACTGCGCGCTAAATCGAAGGCATGCTGAGACTGACTTCTATCTGACCCAGCTTTTGAGCGGGCACGGGTGTTTTCAGTCTTACCTGCACAAGATCGGTAAGTCACGGTCTCCCGATTGTCGGTTTTGCCCAGGAGAGGAGGACAATGCCTGTCACACATTTTTTGCGTGTACCAAATGGGCCAGGCTGCGAAGGGAACTCTACAGGGAGACGGGAGAGCTCACCCCGGATAATATAGTTGCGGTGATGCTCGAATCGGTTGACAAATGGAACCAGGTGGCACATTATGCTCGGGCAGTCCTAAAAGATAAAAGGGACTCACAGCAGCCGGAGGTGCTGGGGCTGGGGGATCGCTCTTCTGGCATTTCCTCTTCCCCTCTCCCCTCCCGCTAGGAAAGGGACTCCCCAGCTTGAAGGCGCCCCACGGCGTAACAAAACGAGACCTGGCCCGAAGTAATGTGTCAAACGGTTCCAGGCTAGGTTCTCAGATTGACAGGGGAGGTGTTTAGTGGGTAGTCCAAGGGTATCCTCCATGGGAGTCCCACACTGCCAGACTCGGCGGGCGTAAATGCCTTCACCTCCCTACCACAAAAAAAAACCGTTGCCTTAGATCATTTGCGTACTCTGAGATCGTTTGGGGTTTCTCAGGGGGTGCTCCGAACTTTATATCGGCTGGCAGACGAATAGTCTTTCCAAAAATGACTTTGGCTGGGGCTTGACCCGTCGATGCGTGTTCGGCAGCTCTGTACGCCATCAAAAATAGTGGGATATGTCGGTCCCAGTCCCTTTGGTTCTCGTCAACCATCTTGGCCAGATGTTTATTGAGCGTGCCGTTGAACCGTTCGACCATTCCATCGGATTGGGGATGCAGCGGTGTTGTCCTCGTTTTCCGTATTCCCAGTAGTGCACACATTTCGCCAAAAACTAGTGACTCAAAGGTTCGGCCTTGATCTGAATGTAATTCGCAAGGTACGCCGTACCTACTGACCCAATTTAACACTAGCTGTTCAGCTACGGTAGTTGCTTCCTGGTTGGGAATGGGGTAGACCTCGGGCCACTTGCTGAAATAATCGGCTACAACCAGCGTATATCGATTTCCCCAATCGGATTCAGGAAAGGGTCCTGCGATGTCAACAGCAATCCTTTCGAATGGCACGCCTACGTTATAGGTTTGCATTTGTCCTCTCATTCGTCGCTTTGGGCCTTTGACGGAAGCGCAAATTGTGCATCTGCGACACCAGTCCTCTACGTCTTCTCGAGCGTGGAGCCAGTAGAACCTTTCCCGCAATTTCGCTCAAGTTTTGTTAACACCAAGGTGGCCTCCCGAGGATTTTTCGTGCATTTCCCTAACCACATCGTGGATTCGGGTTTTGGGAAGTATAGTTTGCATCCTATAGGAGCTGCCATCCGCCGTTTCCCATTTCCGCTTGAGTACGCCACCCTCCACCTGAAGAGAGTTCCATTGTGCTCAATAGCTTTTCAGGGTTGCACCGTGCATTGAAACGTCCTTCCACTCAGGTCGCCCAGTTGTCTCTTCCACACGAGCAATGGTCCGATGTCTTCATCGTTTAACTGGGCATTTCGAATCTCCTCCGGTGACCAACCTTCATCGGATTCGGCCGTTATCAATCGCAGATCAACGGGCGGCTCCTTTTCCTCAATCCGTCGGTCATGCTTACAATTAGCTGGACATGGACGACGAGATAGGGCGTCAGCATTTCCATGAACTCCGCCCTTCCGATGAACAACTTCGTAGTCGTATGACTGCAGTCTTTCGATCCATCTCGCAACTTGTCCCTCGGGGTTTTGAAGTTAAGTAGCCATCTCAGCGATGCATGGTCATATATGTTAGGTACTTGTGGAACTGCTTGGTGGCCTCTATTATAGCCAATAGTTCCTTCCTGGTCACGCAGTAGATCCTCTCAATTTTTGAGAGAACTCGATTGTAATAAGAGAGGACTCTTTCTTCGCCATTGATCTGCTGGGAGAGCACAGCTCCAATACCGCCGTTGCTTGCATCGGTGTCAACTACAAACATTTTTCCGGGTTTCGGATATGCCAGCACAGATGATTCACACAGCTTCTCTTTCAGGGTCTCAAAGGCACCTGGCATTGTTCATTCCAGACATACGGACGATTTTTCTCAGTCTTGGTGGCCTCTATTATAGCCAATAGCTCCTTCCTGGTCACGCAGTAGTTCCTCTCACTTTTTGAGAGAACCCGACTGTAATAAGAGAGGACTCTTTCTTCGCCATTGATCTGCTGGGAGAGCACAGCTCCAATACCGCCGTTGCTTGCATCGGTGTCAACTACAAACATTTTTCCGGGTTTCGGATACGCCAGCACGGGTGATTCACACAGCTTTTCCTTCAGAGTCTCAAAGGCTGTCTGGCATTGTTCATTCCAGACATACGGACGATTTTTCTCAGTCTTGGTGGCCTCTATTATAGCCAATAGCTCCTTCCTGGTCACGCAGTAGTTCCTCTCACTTTTTGAGAGAACCCGACTGTAATAAGAGAGGACTCTTTCTTCGCCATTGATCTGCTGGGAGAGCACAGCTCCAATACCGCCGTTGCTTGCATCGGTGTCAACTACAAACATTTTTCCGGGTTTCGGATACGCCAGCACGGGTGATTCACACAGCTTTTCCTTCAGAGTCTCAAAGGCTGTCTGGCATTGTTCATTCCAGACATACGGACGATTTTTCTCGGTTAGCTATTTTGGCAAAGTCTTGGACGAATCTTCGATAGTACGTTGCCAGACCCAGAAAACTTCGTAGTTGGCGCTTGTTGTTTGGTGTTGGTCAGCTTTTCACGGCTTCAATTTTCTCAGGGTCTGTTTTGACCCCTTCTGCTGATACGACGTGTCCCAGGTATTTTACTTCAGCTGCGAAACGGGTACACTTGTCGGGACTAAGTTTCAAATTTGCCAGTCGCAATCGGGAGAAAACCTCTTCTAAGTTCCGCACATGCTCTTCGAACGTTCTACCGATGACGATGATGTCATCTAGGTACACCAAGCAGGTTTTCCAGGTTAGACCACTTAGCACGTACTCCATCAAGCGTTCGAAAGTTGCTGGAGCATTGCAAAGCCCAAACGGCATCACCACAAATTGCCACAATCCGGTCCCAACTGAAAATGCGGTCTTCTCTCGGTCCTTCTTGTCAATTTCGACCTGCCAGTAGCCACTCTTGAGATCGAGTGTAGAAAACCATTTTGCGTCGGCTAAAGTGCCCATGATGTCATCGATGCGTGGGAGTGGGTAACTATCTTTCTTAGTGACGTCGTTAAGCTGCCTATAGTCGACACAAAAGCGAGTGCTACCATCCTTTTTCTTTACTAGAACTACAGGCGCGGCCCATGGACTGACAGAAGGTTCAATAACGCCTTGGTTTTCCATGTCCGAGATCAGCGCGCTCACTTCTCCTTGTTTGGCTATAGGGAGACGTCTCGGTGCTTGTCGAATCGGCTTGGCTCCCTGTGTATCTATGACGTGAGTTACCAGACTCGTTCGGGCTTGGTCATCCGGGCTTGTTGAGAAGATGTCACTGTACTTGGTGACCAGATCAGAGGCTCGTTTGAATAGCTGCACTGGGAATTTGACCTGCTTCAATATTGCAGATTTGACCTGCTTCAATATTGCAGATTTGACCTCCTTCAATATTGCAGACGTGAATTCCCGGGCTTTGTCTGTGTCTTGCCTCCTTTTCCAATGATGGTCGTGAGTAGCTTCCAAAGAGGTGATGGTGGAAACAGGCTCGCAGCTGCCGATGACTTCTCCCGCTTTGATGCTCGTGGTTGAGTCTGCGGTGTTAAGGACTCTAACCGGCACATATCCGTTCCTTAAAGATCTTACAAGGCATCGTCCTACAATCAAACTGCGCAATGCGGACGTCTACGTTGGCTCTATCAGATAAGATCGGTGGTCTCCAGAATCACCATCAAACTTGGCCCATACAATGCTTTCGGAAGAATTCGGTACATCAGTGTCAGTACATACCACTACATTCATCTTGGGAATTTGGACGCTGGGATCCTCCATCAGTACTTCGACATTCTGCCATTTCAATACACGTTTGCCCAAATCCAATGTGATTCCATGTGGTCGCAGAAAATCCATTCCGAGAATGCAGTCATCCATAATGTTCGCGACCAGAAAATTATGTCGGAATACAAGGTCTCCCAATTGTATCTGGAGGTTGACCTCTCCATGAACAGGTGCAGTTTCTCCCGTAGCTGTCCGTAGTGAGAAAATTCTGCCCTTGTGAAGTTGTTGCTGTCTAACTAGGTCTGGTCGGATAATCGATCGGGTTGCACCAGTGTCGATTGTTATGGTGCAGAGTTCTCCGTCAACTTGACCTGGAAAACATAAGTCCGCTTCTCCACGATGTAATCTTGACACGGTGATGGTGGTGTTGGGGACGTTGATCCTCCTAGCCAACCTCTGCCCCACGAAGTTGGCTCTTACATGTTTCCCGACCCCTCTGTTTGAAGGGCTTCCATTCTGGGCTCCTGACTCGGTCTGGATCTCCTCCTAGCTGCACACCCTGGACAATAGCTCGGTTTTCTTCGCTTCTTGCGGTCTCTTTGCAGGTGCCCCTTCTCTCCGCAATTCCAGCATCTAGGCGCACCATTTACATGCGGGTCTCGCTCAATTTCCACGCGCTCACACTTGCACTCG
>OZ017739.1:258883548-258926048 GCA_963969285.1 Odontomyia ornata
GGATTGCTGTTGACATCGCTGGACCCTTTCCTGAATCTGAATGGGGAAATCGATACACGCTGGTTGTAGCTGATTATTTCAGCAAGTGGCCCGAGGTCTACCCCATTCCCAACCAGGAAGCAACTACCGTAGCCGAACAGCTAGTGTTAAATTGGGTCAGCAGGTACGGCGTGCCTTGTGAACTACATTCGGATCAAGGCCGAAACATTGAGTCACTAGTTTTTAGCGAAATGTGCGAGCAGCTGGGAATACGGGAAACGAGGACAACACCGCTGCATCCCCAATCCGATGGAATGGTCGAACGGTTCAACGGCACGCTCAATAAACACTTGGCCAAAATGGTTGACGAGAACCAAAAGGACTGGGACCGACATATCCCACTATTTTTAATGGCGTATAGAGCCGCTGAACATGCATCGACGGGCCAAGCCCCAGCCAAAGTCATTTTTGGAAAGACTATTCGTTTGCCAGCCGATATAAAGTTCGGAACAACCCCTGAGAAACCCCAAACGGTCTCGGAGTACGCAAGTGATCTAAGACAACGGTTGAACCAGATACATCGGACAGTGCGAAAACACCTCGAATCGGCTACTGACCGCATGAAGACCAGGTATGATCTAAAGGCTAATTCTACTGGCTTCCAGCAAGATGGCTTGGTGTGGCTTTATAACCCGCAACGGCGAAAGGGTAGGTCTCCAAAGTTGCAACATAATTGGGAGGGACCATACCGAGTTACAAAGCGAATCAACGACGTCGTATACCGAATACAGGAACATCGTAAGCCGAGAGCTAAAATGAAAATCGTGCATCTGGACCGTCTTGCCCCATATTACACCCAGGGAGAATTGACTACAAATAGCGACACATCTTTTCGGGGCGAAAAGAACTGAGGTGGGGGCAGTGTTACATGTACAAATAATTACATGTACAAATAATTCTGCGAGCTACTGTCGCAATTGTTCTCATCATCATTAAGAACGTCAACGAATGAATTTACTCGAACCCACGAGAATCCAACAAGCATGATCAACATCTGCAAGTGACGTCACTCCATTCATGAACTTGCTCGAACCTACCAGGTACCTCTCGGTAGAACATTCGCCAATGTGCAAGAAATGGGTGAATAGGTAGAGACCCTATATAAAGGCGAGCTGAATGAATGGGGGGATCATCATTCATTCGACCGCGATAAGAACTGCGATTGTGTGTGGGAAGCGCTATTATTCGAGTAGTAGAAAAGTGATTTTCGTAATAGTGAAGTGATTTAGAAGACAATTGCGATAAGAAATTTATGGACAAGTGTTAGATTTTTCATAGTGAAAATTAAAATTAGTGAAAAGTGTTAACTGATTATTGTGCATTTTATTTAATTAAATAAACTCTTTTAACTTAAATTAAAAGACATTGCGTTTTCACTTTCCCGGAACATTAAAATTATTGGCCGCGAACCAATAACACGCGATCATATATATATTGTCGCGTGTTATTGGTTCGCGGCCAATAATTTTAATGTTCCGGGAAAGTGAAAACGCAATGTCTTTTAATTTAAGTTAAAAGAGTTTATTTAATTCAAGAAAATGCACAATAATCAGTTTAACACTTTCACTAATTTTAATTTTCACCATTAAAATAAAATCTAACACTTGTCCATAAATTTCTTATCGCAATTGTCTTCTAAATCACTTCACTATTACGAAACACACTTCCTACACACTTTCGCAGTTCTTATCGCGGTCGAATGAATCATCCCCCCATTCATTCAGCTCGCCTTTATATAGGGTCTCTACCTATTCACCCATTTCTCGCACATGGGCGAATGTTCGACCGAGAGGTACCTGGTAGGTTCGAGCAAATTCATGAATGGAGTGACGTCACTTGCAGATGTTGATCATGCTTGTTGTGTTCTCGTGGTTTCGAGTGAATTCGTGTTCTTCATTGTTGTGAAAACAATTGCGACAGTAGCTCGCAGAATTACTTGTACATGTAACACTGCCCCCACCTCAGTTCTTTTCGCCCCGAAAAGATGTGTCGCCAGTTGTAGTCAATTCTCCCTGGATGTAATATGGGGCAAGACGGTCTAGATGCACGATTTTCATTTTGGCTCTCGGTTTACGGTGTTCCTGTATGCGATATACGACGTCGTTGATTCGCTTTGTGACTCGGTATGGTCCCTCCCAATTATGTTGCAACTTTGGAGACCTACCCTTTCGCCGTTGCGGGTTATATAGCCACACCAAGTCATCCTGCTGGAAGCCAGTAGAATTAGCCTTTAGATCATACCTGGTCTTCATGCGGTCAGTAGCCGATTCGAGGTGTTTTCGCACTGTCCGATGTATCTGGTTCAACCGTTGTCTTAGATCACTTGCGTACTCCGAGATCGTTTGGGGTTTCTCGGGGGGTGTTCCAAACTTTATATCAGCTGGCAGACGAATAGTCTTTCCAAAAATGACTTTGGCTGGGGCTTGGCCCGTCGATGCATGTTCGGCAGCTCTGTACGCCATCAAAAATAGTGGGATATGTCGGTCCCAGTCCCTTTGGTTCTCGTCAACCATCTTGGCAAGGTGTTAATTGAGCGTGCCGTTGAAACGTTCGACCATTCCATCGGATTGGGGATGCAGCGGTGTTGTCCTCGTTTTCCGTATTCCGAGCAGCTCGCACATTTCGCCAAAAACTAGTGACTCAAAGTTTCGGCCTTGATCCGAATGTAATTCGCAAGGTACGCCGTACCTACTGACCCAATTTAACACTAGCTGTTCAGCTACGGTAGTTGCTTCTTGGTTGGGAATGGGGTAGACCTCGGGCCACTTGCTGAAATAATCGGCTACAACCAGCGTGTATCGATTTCCCCATTCAGATTCAGGAAAGGGTCCAGCGATGTCAACAGCAATCCTTTCGAATGGCACGCCTACGTTATAGGTTTGCATTTGTCCTCTCAGTCGTCGCTTTGGGCCTTTGACGGAAGCGCAAATTGTGCATCTGCGACACCAGTCCTCTACGTCTTCTCGAGCGTGGAGCCAGTAGAACCGTTCCCGCAATTTCGCTAAGGTCTTGTTAACACCAAGGTGGCCTCCCGAGAATCCTTCATGCATTTCCTTAACCACACCATGGATTCGGCTTTTGGGAAGTATAGTTTGCATCCTATAGGAGCTGCCATCCGCCATTTCCCATTTCCGCTTGAGTACACCACCCTCCACCTGAAGGGAGTTCCATTGTGCCCAATAGCTTTTCAGGGTTGCGCCATGCATCGAAACGTCCTTCCAGTCCGGTCGCCCAGTCGTCTCCTTCCATACGAGCAATGGTCCGATATCTTCATCGGCTAACTGGGCATTTCGAATCTCCTCCGATGACCAACCTTCATCGAATTCGGCCGTTATCACTCGCAGATCAACGGGCGGCTCCTTTTCCTCAATCCGTTGGCAATGTTTGCAGTTAGCTGGACATGGATGACGAGATAGGGCGTCAGCAATTCCATGAACTCTGCCCTTGTGGAGCAGTTGGGGCCTCACTAGGTCTGGTCGGATCGTCGATCGGGTTGCACCAGTGTCGTTTGTTAGGGTGCATTGTTCTTCATCAACTTGACCAGGAAGGCATCTGTCTGCTTCTCCACGATGTTGCCTTGGCACGGTGCTGGGGATGTCGATACTCGTGGCCAACGTTCGCCCCACGAAGTTGGCCCTTGCAGTTTGATGGGCCTCCATTCTAGGCTCCTGACATGGTCTGGATCTCCACCACCCTGGACAATAGCTCGGTCTTCTCCCCTTCTTGCAGTCTCTTTGCAGGTGCCCCTTTTCCCCGCAATTCCAGCATCTAGGCGCACCATTCCCCTGCAGCTCTCGCTCAATTCCCGCGCGCTCACACCTGCAATTATCTGCCAGTACCTCGCGAACCTGGGCAGTGGTACGGGTCACATTTTTGGCTCCCTCAAAATTTAGACTATAAGCCAATGCATCTTTGACTGTTTGCTTTTGAGCTAACCGCACGGCTTGTTGCAATTCCTTGTCCTTTAAGGCGCTGATGAATGCTTCTGCTGCTACTTCATCTCGATGTTCTGGGTCGTACGCTGGGTAAGCCAAAAGTGCCAGTCGCTCAATGTCTTGTGCTAGCTGCTGCAAGGTTTCGCCAGACTTCTGCATCCGATGCCGTAGCTGTGCCCGGTAAATCTGCTTCAGATGATCGTCTCCGTAACGCATGTCCAGCGCATTCATTATAGCAACCGGGTTTGAATGCAGCTCAACGGGGATAGTCTGCAAAAGCTCGGCAGCTGGGCCTCTTAGAGCAAGAATTAACGCAGTTGCTCGTTCCTGCTCATTCCAGTGATTTATCCTAGCGGCTGCTTCAAACTGGATTTTGTAAATACTCCAGACCGTTTGCCCATCGAATATTGGTGCTTGCACATTTCTAGATGAGCTTTGCGCTGCGGTTATAATTGGGGCTGGTGGGGCGGTTACTACTGCCTTTGCTGCTTCCAATTCCTTTTTAACTTTTTCCATCTCATGGTTGACCTGGCTAATCTCAAGGTTGATTCTCTCCTCGACCTGGTATACCTTCTCCTCGACGCATTTAATTTGGCTGTTGAGACTACTGTGCTCCGCTTTTATTTCGGTTGACTGTTTTTCCAGCTTCTGTGCGATGTCTGCCTTGATTTCGAACGCTTGTTGGTCTAGCTTCGCTGATTGTTCATTTAGCTTCACAGCTAAACTGGATGTCTGTTCATTTAGCTGCGCTGATTGTTCATTTAACTTCGTTGATTGTTCATTAAGCTTCGTTGATTGTTCATCTAGCTTCGCAGTCAGACTCGATGACATCAGCATTAACATTTGCATTAGCGCATTTTCTGGCTCCTTTGATTTTGGTGTTTCTACTTCTCCACCTTCTGCGCCTTTTTCCGCACCTGAGAACTCAGCCGAATCCAGATTCCCGCCTTCCGACTCGATCGCGTCACGCAAGCGTGCAATCAGTATGGCCTTTGTACCTTGTGCAGCCAGATTTCGTTGTTCCAACTCCTCTTTGAGCTCCGATATGGTCAATTCATTAATTTTTAAGTTTAAGCTTCGTGGCATTTTTAATGTTTCTTTAAATTTTACTATTGTGCACTATAAAAATGTTCAAATTTTCACTTTCAAAATTTTTCTTTCGCACTTCTTGACACCATTGTCGCGTGTTATTGGTTCGCGGCCAATAATTTTAATGTTCCGGGAAAGTGAAAACGCAATGTCTTTTAATTTAAGTTAAAAGAGTTTATTTAATTCAAGAAAATGCACAATAATCAGTTTAACACTTTCACTAATTTTAATTTTCACTATTAAAATAAAATCTAACACTTGTCCATAAATTTCTTATCGCAATTGTCTTCTAAATCACTTCACTATTACGAAACACACTTCCTACACACTTTCGCAGTTCTTATCGCGGTCGAATGAATCATCCCCCCATTCATTCAGCTCGCCTTTATATAGGGTCTCTACCTATTCACCCATTTCTCGCACATGGGCGAATGTTCGACCGAGAGGTACCTGGTAGGTTCGAGCAAATTCATGAATGGAGTGACGTCACTTGCAGATGTTGATCATGCTTGTTGTGTTCTCGTGGTTTCGAGTGAATTCGTGTTCTTCATTGTTGTGAAAACAATTGCGACAGTAGCTCGCAGAATTACTTGTACATGTAACAATATATATATATATATATATATATATATATATATATATATATATATATATATATATATATATATTGATATATATATATATATAATATATATATATATATATATATATATATATATATATATATATATATATATATATATATATATATATATATATATATATATACAGAGGTGGCCAAAAGTGATCGGACAATACAAGAAACAAGCAATAAAATACTTTTACGAGCATAAGCTTTGAAATGAAATAAAAATTTTTCCCTTATATAAAAGTCACTTGTATTCTCAATTAATTGCACAAAAAAATAAAACAGAAATAAAAAGAATTTCACAAGAAAATTAACAACTAACTCAAATTCACATTGCATCAAGTGGACAAAAGTAATCGGACGTTCAATTGTAATACTTTTCTTTCTGATGATTCCATTAGAACATAGGCTTTTAATATCTAGTTGCGTATCCTTTTTGTTTTATAACTTCTGTTAACCTATTGGGCATAGACTGTACCAACTTACGGGTAACGTCCGGAGTAATGTTGTCCCATTCTTCTAATAACACCGTCTTCAATTGACTTTTATTAGTAATGTGATGGTTCCTTAATTTTTTATCCAGATGATCCCAAAGATGTTCGATGGGATTTAGGTCTGGGGATTGCGGTGGTGTTTTTAATTGACCAGGAGTGTTGAAAAGGAGCCACATACGAACATCATGAGCTGTATGCTTTGGGTCATTATCTTGCTGGAACAAATAATGACCATCAAGACCCAGTTTTTGTGCACTTTTTTTCAAATTTTCTTTCAAAATCGACAAGTAACCTAGTTTGTCCATAGGTTCGTCAATGAAAACAAGTTCTCCTACACCGTTGGCAGCCATGCAACCCCAGACCATTACACAGCCACCTCCGTGTTTTACTGTATGTTGAATGTTTTTGGGATGAAGCTCACTATTTTGAGTTCTCCACACCAACAACCTGCCGTCGGAGTGGTAGATATTAAACTTACTCTCATCAGAGAATATTATACGAGTCCAAAAGTCGAGCGGCTTGCTTTTAAATTCTTTTGCAAAGCATAATCTTTTCTTCTTATTAACTTTGCTAATTAGTGGTTTCTTTCGAGGTACTCTCGCTTGATAACCAGCACGGCTGAGAGCTCTACGAATAGTCCGGGCACTAACATTGGTACCATTTACATCTGCTAATTGATCCCTAATACTTCTGGACGTTGTAGTCGGATTCTTTTTAACAATTCTTAAGATTTTTCGTGCGTCTGTCTCTGTTAGTTTACATGGTCGACCACTCCTAATTTCGTTTTCCACCTGATTATTTTTCTGAACCGTTTCACGATATCGAAAACTGTCGAACGACTTCTTCCAATTATTTTTGATATTTCAGAAAAGGATTTATTCTCTTTATACAACTTTATTATAACTTTTCTTTCATGTATACCGGTTTCTTTGCGATTCTTAGCCATGTTTAACTTTCTTCACTTAAAACTGACAAGTAAATGACTGATATCAGAAAAACACATATCAACATATAATTAGGGGAATTCCCTTTTAAACTCGGAAATGAAAAGAAAAGAATTGCTCCAAACTTCAATGACTAAGTTCACACTTTTCAAAATGTCCGATTACTTTTGTCCACTTGATGCAATGTGAATTTGAATTAGTTGTTAATTTTCTTGTGAAAATCTTTTTATTTCTGTTTTATATTTTTGTGCAATTAATTGAGAATACAAGTAACTTTTATATAAGGGAAAAATTTTTATTTCATTTCAAAGCTTATGCTCGTAAAAGTATTTTATTGCTTGTTTCTTGTATTGTCCGATCACTTTTGGCCACCTCTGTATATATATATATATATATATATATATATATATATATATATATATATATATATATATATATATATATATATATATAATATATATATATATATATATATATATATATATACATATATATACATATATATATATATATATATATATATATATATATATATATATATATATATATATACTCGCGCTCAAAATTAAGTATACGGTTACCATTTTCCAATAAAATTAGTTATAAATCGAGCTAAAATAGTAAATTGAAGACATTTTGATATTTATTTTGATATTAAGCTGCTTTATTATATATTCATAGTCAATTCAACGGTTTTAAAAATACATGTTATATAAAGAAAAAAAACAACGTCTTAAAACAAATATCAGTTCATATAAAAAAAATATAAATAAAAAAATATTGTTTTAACATTAAAATTCAGTCAAAAAAAATATTTTTTTTTTAAATTCAGTACTTTGTGACGCCCCCTTTACTGTTTATCACCGCCTCCAATCTTTTCGGCATACTTTCCACCAAATTTTTCAGTTTTTGTCGGTCAATTTTGTCCCATTCGTTTTTAAGCTCCGGAAAGAAACTTTGTCAATTTAGTCTTTTACTTCTAGGCACATTGGTATCCAAAATTGTCCAAAGATGTTCTATGGGGTTTAAATCAGGAGACTGGGGCGGCCATTCAAGTTTTTCGATGTTTTCTTCTAGAAAATATTGGTTTGCAACACGTGAGGTGTGCTTAGGGTCATTGTCTTGCTGGAAAATAAAGTCCCTAACTCCAATTTTCTTAGCAGAAGATTTTAAATTTTCTTTTAAAATTTGAACATAGTCTACCCCAGTCATCCTCCCCTTGACGTGAAACAAATTTCCTATTCCAGCCCAGCTAAAGCATCCCCATACCATAATTGAGCCACCTCCATGCTTAACTGTGTGCTGGAGAAATCGGTCCTCTAGACCTTCATGTGCCTTTCTCCACACTTTTTTCCGTTTCTTTTTGCCAATCAATTCAAATTTGCTTTCATCTGACTAAATGACCTTCTTCCAAAACTCCAGAGGCATGGACACATACTTTTTTGCAAAAGCTAAGCGCTTAGTCTTATTTTTCTTGGTGATCAGTGGTTTTTTCTTGGCCAAATAGTTTTTTAATCCAGCCTTATTCGAGCGCCGTTTTATTGTGGACGTAGAAACATTCAAGTCTAGTGCATCCTTAATATCTGCTGCGGTTAATGATGGATTTTTAACAGCTTCTCGTACAATTCGAGCATCTTCTTTAGGGTGTTGTTGAACTTTTTCTGCCCTGCCCTGATCGTTGCTTAACTGAATTCGTTGCAATAAATTTGTCAAAAAATTTTTTTGCACCCATTTTCGATATATTATACTTCTCTGCCAACTCACGATACGACATACCATTTTGCCGGTCGGTTACGATTGCCGCTCTTACTAGTTCTGTTTTATGGAACATTTTTTTTGCACCACCCTGTATAAAGCAATACAAATCACAATTACAAAGCTAAAAATATAATATTTTTATATAAAATTTGTTCACAATACAAAAACACAGCTTTTATATTAAGAAATTATTAAAAAACTCCAATTAGTTTTGAATAAGATGTGCACAATTTACCCGTATACTTAATTGTGAACGCTTACACTGTTACGAAAATAACACTTGAGCAAGCTGACGGCACAATAGATACTAACTATTGCATCATTCAAACATGCAGATTCTCTTTGTATTGCGTCGTAACAAATAAAGTATAAAATTCCTGGAAAACAAAAGTAATTTTAAATAAATACGAATATATAGCAAGTGTACGGCGCCGTATACTTAATATTGAGCGCGAGTGTATATATATATAATTTAAGCAATACGTGCAAAATGACAGTTCGATGCAGCCCTTATCGATATTAAAAGTTTGAAATTAACCTCTTTTTAGGGTTTTGTAAAATAATTTTACAAAACCCTACTAAAATCGCGTCCTGTCTGTCCGTCTGTCTGTCCGTCCGTCCGTCCGTGTGTCACAGCAGTTTTTCTGGGAAACTACTTGAGCTAGAAACATCAAATTTTGTATGTAGGTGTAAAGTGGTGTTCTCTTCAAAGTTCAATTACAAAAATTTTTTTATAAGGTATTTAAGGGGGGTCTCCCCATATAGGGGAGTGATCCCCCAAAAAAAAAATTTCATTGTAGGTAGTCGATATGGGGGTCTTGATGAGTACTTTTCAAAACAGGTCTTCGTTTGGTTGCTTCGAGGGGCGCACAGGGAGGGGGAAATAAACGAAAAATTTGTGTGTCCCCCTCGCGATTGGACACCTTTCATCCGAAAAATCTGAAAAAAATCACGAATGTAAGCCTTGATGAGTACAACAACAACAAATACGTAAGAAGTCGCAATTCACTCAACTTTGTTAGTAATAGTATGATTTATCGATTTTATGTTTTCTTGAATAAAATCTTAACGGTACCCTTAAATTCAATAAAATTCAGTACACAGATGACTATTTGTAAGATTGATCTATCCTGAAAGTTTCATAAAGATTAAATCATATTTAGCGAAGTTATAGCGGTTTGAATTTTCCTGTATTACTATGGAACAATATGCGCTGCATATATTACTATGGCAACATATGGCTATGGAACAAAATGCGCTTTTTACCGACTCAGACACTACAGTTTTGCTAGGATTTGCATGAAAATTTCAGATATGATAGGTGTCATGTATATCTTTGAGAATCGGTTCAGTTAGTGGTATCAGTAATCGTTAAATAAAATAGTGGCTGTTTTAAATGCGAAGATTGAATAATTTTGAGTTATTTTTTCCCAACTTCAACTTTTAAGGTGCATGCTTTGAACACTTGATTCAATTTAATGAATGATTGAAGATGAGTACCTACAATTAATACTCATAAGTGAAACAAGTCAAGGAGGCGGGAGAGAGCTCCTAGCAAACATGCTTTGTAACCATTCTAGGATTCGAAAAAAACTGGCCATTAATCGATGATAACAGTACAGGAGAGTGGCCGCTGAAAAAAAATTCATCAAACGTAGCCGATATGAGTATGAAATGAAAGTTTTCATGGGAGCTTTTCAAAACAGTTCTTAAACTGTCAGTTTTTGCTTCAGTGGGGGGCACAGGGGGAAAATACATGAAAAATGTGTTTCCTCCCTCGCGAATGGATATCTGAAATAATTATCAAGGGAGATATTTATGAGTATAACATTAATAAAAACCTCAGAAGTCGAAATTCGTTCAACTTTGTTATTAATAGTATGATCTTCGAATTTCATATTTTCTCTAATAAAATCATCTTTGACATGTTTCTTGATATTATTCGATCTGGTGACTGCATTTTGTAAATTGAATACAAAACCCTTCTGACATGAGCGTAGGCCTGTTTACCCAACTTGTTTCAGATAAGTTTGTTATTATTAGTTTATCATTTTCTTGCAGATTTGCATTGCTTTTGATTTTCGTTCTTGTTGCGATTTGCCTTTCAGTAAACTTTTCTGGCTTTCTGCTACCTCCTTTGGCTTTCCGCTTGCCCTGCTTTCGAGGCGACTGCCGGAAAACTACTCTTTGATTGGCAAGGTTAATATTACAACGTTTGAGTCATCGTGCCTAGGAAATTAGCTACGAATATAAAGTAATATTAAAATGATACTGCTAATATAAATTGACTTTTGTGGTTTTTTGCTAATATTCGAAAACGACATCACCTTCTTCAAGTAAATCAATACAAAAAAATAATAAGTATACATATGTATATAATATATATATAATATATATATATATATATATATATATATATATATATATATATATATATATATATATATATATATATATTATATACATATGTGTATATATATGTATATACTATATATATATATATATATATATATATATATATATATATATATATATATATATATATATATATATATATATATATATATATATATATATATATATATATATATATGTGTGTGTGTGTGTGTGTGTGTGTGTGTGTGTGTGTGTGTGTGTGTGTGTATATATATATATATATATATATATATATATATATATATATATATATATATATATATATATATATATATATATATTAGCAGCGAAGAAGGAAAATATGTGTGGTCGGCTTGGTGACTATTACAGAAGTGAGATTTTATTTAAAAATAGGTTATGAAGTACATAAAAGATAAATAACAATGTGACAATGAACATTCGGATTATACGATGACTCTAACACTCCTCCTTAGGACAATGGTTCTTGTTGCACTCCCATTGCTTCTCTGAATTGTGCATGTTTCGTCTTGTCCAGGGATTTTAGTAAGAACATCTGTAACTTGCTCAGTGGTGCAAGTGTAATCGACTTTTATTTGATTTTGGTTGAGCACAACTTGTATGAAGTGATATGTCAATATGTTTGGTTCTGGGATAGAACCCTGCATTTGAGGCGATCGTAATTGTGCTTTGGTTGTACCACAGGATTTAAAGTGGCCGCTTCTTTTGACCAAGTTGAGTGACAGGTCCGTCCCACCACAGTGCCTCCTGTAAAGTAGCTGAAAGCGCCATGTATTCAGCTTCACACGACGACAGCGCCACTGTATGCTGTCTTTTGGAACTCCAAGATATCGCTCCTTCTTGAGTTATGAAGACGAATCAAGTGGTTGACCTACGATCATCACTGTTAGCTGCCCAATCAGCATCCATGTAACCCATTATGTTGTTGTTACCATTTTTTCTGAATTTTAGTTTCATTGAAGATGTACCACGCAGATAGCGAAGTAAATGCTTCACAGCATTCCAATGTCGTGGTCCAGGACTGGAACTGAATCGACTAAGTAGGTTTGCCATATAGCATATGTCAGGTCATGTACATTGTGCCAAATACATTAGACAACCAATTGCCTCTTGGTACGGAACATTCTTCATGAATTCAATATCTTATATTTCAGATTCACCATATTCAGTTGATATATTTTCACTAGAATTCATTGGTGTCATCGTAGGTGTGGCCTTTTCCATCCCAAACTTTTGTAGAACTTTCTCAATATATTGCTCTTGATCAATTGCAATCGAACAATCAGTTATTGTTATACGCATTCCAAGGATTCGTTTCGCTATTCCAAGCTCTTTCATTTTGAATTGTTGATTGAGTTGCGCTTTAATATGTTCAAGCCAGTCGGTTTTATTTGAGAAGAGCAAAAAATCATCAACGTATACCGCTATGATAAGTATATTTTCGTTTCTTGATTTGACATAAATGCATCATGCTTAGCTCTTTCTAATCCAAATGATTTTAGTGTTTTGTCTAGCTCTTGATTCCAGACCCTGCTGGACTGCTTTAGTTCATATTTGGCCTTTTTTAAACAACATACCATCGAAGAGTTTTCTTGACTCTGGTAGTACGCAGACTGTTCCATATAAATTTCTTCCAAAAGGTTTCCTTGAAGATTAGCGGCAATTGCATCCATCTGTTCCACCTTGAGGTTTAATTGAGCTGCAATTACGAAAAGATATCGCAGTGAACTGTGTCGGACAACAGGTGAGTATGTGTCCTCATAGTCCACCCCCTTTCGCTGCGATTATCGATTACGTTTTGTACGGAAGACCCATTTAAATTTTATTGCCTTTCGATTGTTTTGTAAGGCTTGATGTGTCCATATATCATTTGCGAGTAGTGACTGTATCTCTTCCATAGCCAGCTTCCATTGGTTCGCAGTTGCTGAGAAACCTTGAAACGGTTCCGTTTCATCTTCACGAAAGGAAAAAGAAGAAGAATCATCTTTTTCTAGTAAAAAATCAGTATACTTGCCTAGAGTTTTGCGCTCAATTGATGCGACTGCATCTTGAAAACTGTCTTCGTGTATTGCATCTTCTTGTTCGTTGCTAATAACGACATCTCTGACCAGATCGTTGTGATGGTTTTCAGCTTCACTTTGGATGCTGATCTCGGGTGGTTGCATTTCGTCTTGTTAGATGAGTTCAACTTTGTTACTTGTTGTTGACTTCCTAAATGTTCCGGATGCAGAAATACAAGAGTTTTCATTACAAAAGTTTAATCTCGGTTTTTAAAATCCAATTTTTAACTGGGTTGTAAAGGCGGTAGCCTTTGGTGTTTTCATCATGTCCGACCATAATACATTCGTTGGAATTTGGATCCCATTTTTTTCGGTTGGCTTTCGGGATGTGTGCCATGGCCGTTGTCCCAAACACTCTGATATGTGCAAGGTCAGGTAATTTTTAACTCCACATTTGAACTGGTGTTGTGCCGATTCCTTTCGATGGCGAAACTGTTTTCGACATTTTCGAGTCGGCAAGCATACATCTCCCCTTTTCCACGATTGAGCGATTGTTGCGTTTGACCAAGCCATTCTCCTCTTGTGAGTGCACATTGGTGGTTTGGTGATGGATCCCATTTTTCCGAAGTGTGGCTTGAAATTTGCCGTTCATAAACTCCTTGCCATTATCAGAACGTAGAGTTTTAAGCTTGTGACCACTCTGCTTTTCGGCGAACGTCATGAAGTCTTCGAAACATGACATTACTTCCCAATCCATTTTTATTTTTAGGAAGTATACAAAAATTTTCCTCGATTTTTCATCGACAAATGTTATAAAATAACGACTTCCACTAAGCGAACTGTGTTCCATGGCTGCCGCACTTACTGAATGGCAACTTTTGTTGTTTGCCAATGGCGCACTCCTTGCAGTCTTTGTTAATTTCGTTGGTGAAATATATTCCAGTTGCCAGTCCACTGCATAGTTTGTCTAAACTTTCGTTGCTCAGGCGGCCCATTCGACGACGCCAAAGGTCTTTAGTGCATTTTGAACTACACGCAAATGCAATATTATTTGACGATTTCGTGTCCAAATCATTAACGTTTGTGCCTGTTGCAATTACTGGTTTTTTTTTTTTTTTTTTGAGTTTTTAACTTTGACACATTTGTTGTTGAACTTTACGCTGTGACCTTGTTTTACGATTTAACCAACAAATAAAAGATTGACGGATAAATCAGGAATTAACTTCACATCATTGGCTTTAAGTGCAGACGTATTGCATGCTGGTCTTATTGTTGCCGTTCCACGCCCTTTTACCTGCATCTTGCTTTTGTTTGTAGCAATCACAGTGCCAATATCTTCAGATAAACAATCCAGCATATTTTCGTTAAAACTCATATGCGATGTGGCCCCTGAGTCAAAGTACCATGCGTCTTTGTTTATCGGATTATCTATTGTAGACAAAACACAACTGAGCGCATCAAAATTTTTGCTTTTATTTGTGTTGGTGTAACTTCTTGAGCGGCAATTTGGCCAAAATTGTTACATATTCTGCATCTAGATCCTTTTCGTGATTTTTTGAATGACGTTTGGCGTGTGTCTATGCGGAAAACTGAACTTTCACTGTTGGGACATCACCATTAATTCTTTTGCCTGAATTCTCCAAAGCCATTATTATAAGGCGGTAATTATCTGGAAGTCCAGCAAGCAGTAAGGAGCCAACCCATTCCTCATTTGTAGGAAATCAAATTCCGTTTAGAGATTGAGCTGTGGTAATGATTTCCTTTATATATATATATATATATATATATATATATATATATATATATATATATATATGTGTGTATATATATATATATATATATATATATGTATATATATATATATATATATGTATATATATATATATATATATATATATACATATATATATATATATATATATATATATATATATATATATATATATATATATATATATATATATTTATATATATATATATTTATATATTTATATATATATTTATATATATATATATATATATATATATACATATATATATATATATATATATATATATATATATATATATATACATATATATATATATATATATATATATATATATATATATATATATATACATATATATATATATATATATATATATATATATATATATATATATACATACATATATATATATATATATATATATATATATATATATATATACATATATATATATATATATATATATATATATATATATATATATATATATATATATATACAGTCTTCCACAAAAGTCAAGGTACAGAGAATCGGTAACTGAAAATTGTATTACTGAATCAATATTTTTATTTGAAAACCAAAAGTTATGAAATGGTAATAATACGAGTTCTGTTGAATTTAAGTTTTCATAAATTTAAAGGGATTCGGCAATAATGATCATTGAAGACAATAATTTTTTGTTGGCAATGTCTCTTTTCTACTCCACAAAAGTCTTGGTACAGTTGCAGAAAATGCCCTGTTATTTGTAAAAAAGGGAATCCCCCAAGTTCATATTATCAGAGTGAGTTAACAACCGTAGGCCGCTGTCTTTAATATCGCGTCCGTATTCGTGGTGTATCTTTTATTTAATAAAATTTTTTAAAAATGAGTCGAAAGGAGTTGAGTATTAAGGAGCGTGAAATAATTATTAATCTGCATTCAAATCAGAGCAAATCATATTCTGAAATAGCTGAACTAGTGTTGCGAAGTCGGTCAACCATTCAAAAAGTGATAAATCGATTTAAGAAGGAAAATAGAGTGGAAAATGTACCCCGAACAGGTCGTCCATCTAAACTAAGTGCAAAGGACAAGAGAAAAATTTCGCGAATGGTAAAACAAGATCCATTTCTAAGCTGTAGAAAAATCTGCGATGTTCTTAGAATTAATGATAAGAAGGAGGTTAGCGCAGAAACTGTGCGTAGAGCTGTCGTAGAAGCTGGATTTTCATCTCGTACGCCTAGAAGAAAACCTCTTGTAAGTTCCATAAACAAACAAAAAAGAATAACATTTGCAAAAGCATATATTGACAAACGAATAACGTTTTGGGATAATGTTTTATTTTCGGATGAGTCTAAATTTTGTATTTTTGGTGTAAATGGGCATAAGAGGGTCTGGCGAAAAGTAGGAGAAGCATTTAATCCCAAGAACACTATTAAAACAGTAAAACATGGAGGCGGTGGTGTTATGGTTTGGGATTGCATGGCTGCTGCTGGAGTTGGAAATCTGACAATCATCGAAAATACTATGGATCAGAACTCTTATTTAGAGATTCTACGAAACAACATGAAACAAAGTGCAGCCAAATTAGGTATGCGAGAAGATTTCTTGTTTCAACAGGACAATGACCCTAAGCACACTGCGCATAAAGTTCGAATGTGGCTATTGTACAATACTCGCATGCTTGCTACACCGCCTCAAAGCCCTGATTTGAACCCTATAGAGCATCTTTGGAATGAGCTTGAGACAAAAATCCGAAAAAGAGTGATATCAAGCAAGGCGCAGCTTAAGGATGTTATATTGGAGGAGTGGGCCAGAATCAGCAGCGAATTTACTTAAAAAATTGGTATATTCTATGCCTAAAAGACTGGAGTCAGTAATTCAGATGAAAGGATATCCGACAAAATATTAAGAAAAGTATAATTCAAATAACTATGCAAGACTATAATTACAATTTGTATCATTTTTCTTTAGGTGTACCATGACTTTTGTGGACCTCATTCATTGACTTTCCAACACATCATATGTAATAATATATTAATACGACAGAATTTTCGTTTTGTTTTACATGAATTTAAAGTGTAATGATTATAGTTGAAGTAATACCAAAAAAATTTTTATCACTATAGGTTTTTTAAATAAAAATATCAAACAATTTTCATGATATTTATCACTGTACCTTGACTTTTGTGGAAGACTGTATATATATATATATATATATATATATATATATATATATATATATATATATATATATATATATATATATATATATACATATATATATATATATATATATATATATATATATATATATATATATATATATATATATATATATATTATATACATATATATATATATATATATATATATATATATATATATATACATATATATATATATATATATATATATATATATATATATATATATATATATATATATATATATATATATAGTATATATCGTTTATAACGACATCGGATATAACGACATATCGGCTTTTACGACGAATTTCAAAAGTCCCGGCCGGGAAAAGCACTTTTGTATGTAAGAACTGTCGTTTATAACGACATCGGATATAACGACGAAACTAATATAGCGACGGGAAATTGAAAGATGAACTGGTTAAATTTGAGCCTTATAACGACGGACTCACGAATACAGTAAGATTACTCAAAGGAATTATCGAATAAGGGGAATCACACGGGGTATGAAAACAAACGCGACAGAACATAAACAGTCAGTTCAGTGTTTTGTTTAGTGGAAGTTGATTTCTTAGTTTCCTATAAAAGGTCCAATATTTAAACAGCTTAACGAAGGTCAACATGGCAAAAAGAAAGGCGTTCACAATCGCTGAAAAAGCAGCAATTATTTGGCGTCTGGAAGCTGGAGAGTCAAATTTCTGCATTGCCAAAGAATTTGATGTAAGTTCTAAATAAATATGCAGTTAGTAAAAACACTGTATATGCATGTTATTTCATCTTAGGTGGCACATTCAACAATTTCCACGATGTGGAAAAATCGCGATAAAATACAGAGTGTATATGAAAATAGCTCTAAATCATTAAAATTAAAAAAGGTTAGGTCTTGTAAACAATCTAGAGTAAACGACGCTTTATTTGAATGGTTCAAAATTCAAAGAAGTCGCAATATTCCCATCAGCGGTCCTATTTTGCAAGCAAAAGCGGACGATTTTGCAAGAAAACTTGGATTAAAAGATTTTAAATGCACAGTGGGATGGATCCAAAGGTTTAGAAAAAGGCACAACATTATTTTTGGCAAAATAAGTGGAGAAGCGGCAGATGTACCGGAAGGGATGTGTAACGATTGGTTAACAACAGTATGGCCAAATTTAAGAAAAAGATATAAAGACGAAGAAATATTCAACACAGATGAAACCGGTTTGTTTTTTAGAATGATGCCTGATAAAACAATGAAGTTTAAAGGAGAAAAGTGTGTCGGAGGTAAATTTTCTAAAGAAAGAGTGACTGTTCTTGTAACAGCAAATATGACTGGCTCGGAAAAATTAAAACTAGTGGTTATTGGCAAAGCTAAACGGCCTCGATGTTTTAAAAATGTTAAATCACTACCTGTCGAATATGAAAATAACCCAAGAGCCTGGATGACATCAGCCTTATTTGAAAAAATTATTTTGCGATGGGACAGTAAGCTGATTCGACAAAAAAAGAAAATTTTATTGCTCTTAGACAACTGTCCCGCTCACCCGAATATTCAAAACTTAAAAGCAATAAAATTAGTCTTTCTTCCTCCAAATACTACGGCAGTTCTCCAACCATTGGATCAAGGCGTAATCAAGTCACTGAAAACACATTTTAGAAAAGTTCAAATTATGAAACTTTTAAAAGACATCGACGAAAATGGTGTGCCTAAAAAAATGCATATCCTTGAAGCCATTTTTCTGATTTCAAAAGCTTGGGATCGTGTTTCTCAACGCACAATAACCAATTGTTTTGCACATGCAGGATTTTATTTAAACGCAACAGAAAACTCTTTTGATCAAGATGATTCCCTACCCTTAGCGGAATGGCGACGGCTACAAAACGATCAAAATGAAGTTGAGGATAATCTATCTTTGGCTCAATGGGTCTGCGCTTTGGCTGTAGATGACTTGGCATCACAAGAATGTTGGGAACATTTTCCAAGCATTGATGAAGAACTTGAAACGGCGGAGGACATGACGGTAGAGGAAATTTTAGCTATCTCAAATCAAGATTTGGAGTCGGGTATAAATAACGACGAAGAGGAAATGAATCCAACTATCGATTTCCAACCACCTACCTCTAAAGATGCTTTTTCAGCGATTCAAACGGTACAACATTTTTTTACATTTAATGAGGATTTAAAAGAGGCTAAAACAGATTTCGCTTTACTACATTTGGAGAAAGTAATTGAACAACACTTTTTAGAAAACCGAAAATCACAAAAACAAACAATGATCACCGATTTTTTTTCTTAAAATTAAATCTGGCTAAGTTAAGTTGTTGTGTCCATTCTTTAGTATGTATCATTTCTGTTGTATTCAATTAACTTTCTCATTTCTATCATAAATAAAGAGTATATTTGAGTATTATTATTATGTTTGGATATAGCGACCTACGGTTATAACGACGGAATTTCACTGGTCCCTTCAACGTCGTTATAAGAAATATATACTGTATGTATATATATATATATATATATATATATATATATATATATATATATATATATATATATATATATATACATATATATATATATATATATATATATATACATATATATATATATATATATATATATATATATACATATATATATATATATATATATATATATATATATATACATATATATATATATATACAGTCTTCCACAAAAGTCAAGGTACAGAGAATCGGTAACTGAAAATTGTATTACTGAATCAATATTTTTATTTGAAAACCAAAAGTTATGAAATGGTAATAATACGAGTTCTGTTGAATTTAAGTTTTCATAAATTTAAAGGGATTCGGCAATAATGATCATTGAAGACAATAATTTTTTGTTGGCAATGTCTCTTTTCTACTCCACAAAAGTCTTGGTACAGTTGCAGAAAATGCCCTGTTATTTGTAAAAAGGGAAATCTCCCAAGTTCATATTATCAGAGTGAGTTAACAACCGTAGGCCGCTGTCTTTAATATCGCGTCCGTATTCGTGGTGTATCTTTTATTTAATAAAATTTTTTAAAAATGAGTCGAAAGGAGTTGAGTATTAAGGAGCGTGAAATAATTATTAATCTGCATTCAAATCAGAGCAAATCATATTCTGAAATAGCTGAACTAGTGTTGCGAAGTCGGTCAACCATTCAAAAAGTGATAAATCGATTTAAGAAGGAGAATAGAGTGGAAAATGTGCCCCGAACAGGTCGTCCATCTAAACTAAGTGCAAAGGACAAGAGAAAAATTTCGCGAATGGTAAAACAAGATCCATTTCTAAGCTGTAGAAAAATCTGCGATGTTCTTGGAATTAATGATAAGAAGGAGGTTAGCGCAGAAACTGTGCGTAGAGCTGTCGTAGAAGCTGGATTTTCATCTCGTACGCCTAGAAGAAAACCTCTTGTAAGTTCCATAAACAAACAAAAAAGAATAACATTTGCAAAAGCATATATTGACAAACCAATAACGTTTTGGGATAATGTTTTATTTTCGGATGAGTCTAAATTTTGTATATTTGGTGCAAATGGGCATAAGAGGGTCTGGCGAAAAGTAGGAGAAGCATTTAATCCCAAGAACACTATTAAAACAGTAAAACATGGAGGCGGTGGTGTTATGGTTTGGGGTTGCATGGCTGCTGCTGGAGTTGGAAATCTGACATTCATCGAAAAAACCTATGGATCAGAACTCTTATTTAGAGATTCTACGAAACAACATGAAACAAAGTGCAGCCAAATTAGGTATGCGAGAAGATTTCTTGTTTCAACAGGACGACGACTCTAAGCACACTGCGCATAAAGTTCGAATGTGGCTATTGTACAATACTCGCACGCTTGCTACACCGCCTCGAAGCCCTGATTTGAACCCTATAGAGCATCTTTGGAATGAGCTTGAGACAAAAATCCGAAAAAGAGTGATATCAAGCAAGGCGCAGCTTAAGGATGTTATATTGGAGGAGTGGGCCAGAATCAGCAGCGAATTTACTTAAAAAATTGGTATATTCTATGCCTAAAAGACTGGAGTCAGTAATTCAGATGAAAGGATATCCGACAAAATATTAAGAAAAGTATAATTCAAATAACTATGCAAGACTATAATTACAATTTGTATCATTTTTCTTTAGGTGTACCATGACTTTTGTGGACTTCATTCATTGACTTTCCAACACATCATATGTAATAATATATTAATACGACAGAATTTTCGTTTTGTTTTACATGAATTTAAAGTGTAATGATTATAGTTGAAGTAATACCAAAAAAAATTTTATCACTATAGGTTTTTAAATAAATATATCAAACAATTTTCATGATATTTATCACTGTACCTTGACTTTTGTGGAAGACTATATATATATATATATATATATATATATATATATATATATATATATATATATACATATATATATATATATATATATATATATATATATATATATATATATATATACAGAGGTGGCCAAAAGTGATCGGACAATACAAGAAACAAGCAATAAAATACTTTTACGAGCATAAGCTTTGAAATGAAATAAAAATTTTTCCCTTATATAAAAGTTACTTGTATTCTCAATTAATTGCACAAAAAAATAAAACAGAAATAAAAAGATTTTCACAAGAAAATTAACAACTAATTCAAATTCACATTGCATCAAGTGGACAAAAGTAATCGGACATTTTGAAAAGTGTGAAATTAGTCATTGAAGTTTGGAGCAATTCTTTTCTTTTCATTTCCGAGTTTAAAAGGGAATTCCCCTAATTATATGTTGATATGTGTTTTTCTGATATCAGTCATTTACTTGTCAGTTTTAAGTGAAGAAAGTTAAACATGGCTAAGAATCGCAAAGAAACCTGTATACATGAAAGAAAAGTTATAATAAAGTTGTATAAAGAGAATAAATCCTTTTCTGAAATATCAAAAATAATTGGAAGAAGTCGTTCGACAGTTTTCGATATCGTGAAACGGTTCAGAAAAAAAAATCAGGTGGAAAACGAAATTAGGAGTGGTCGACCATGTAAACTAACAGAGACAGACGCACGAAAAATCTTAAGAATTGTTAAAAAGAATCCGACTACAACGTCCAGAAGTATTAGGGATCAATTAGCAGATGTAAATGGTACCAATGTTAGTGCCCGGACTATTCGTAGAGCTCTCAGCCGTGCTGGTTATCAAGCGAGAGTACCTCGAAAGAAACCACTAATTAGCAAAGTTAATAAGAAGAAAAGATTATGCTTTGCAAAAGAATTTAAAAGCAAGCCGCTCGACTTTTGGACTCGTATAATATTCTCTGATGAGAGTAAGCTTAATATCTAGCACTCCGACGGCAGGTTGTTGGTGTGGAGAACTCAAAATAGTGAGCTTCATCCCAAAAACATTCAACATCAGTAAAACACGGAGGTGGCTGTGTAATGGTTTGGGGTTGCATGGCTGCCAACGGTGTAGGAGAACTTGTTTTCATTGACGAACCTATGGACAAACTAGGTTACTTGTTGATTTTGAAAGAAAATTTGAAAAAAAGTGCACAAAAATTGGGTCTTGATGGTCATTATTTGTTCCAGCAAGATAATGACCCAAAGCATACAGCTCATGATGTTCGTATGTGGCTCCTTTTCAACACTCCTGGTCAATTAAAAACACCACCGCAATCCCCAGACCTAAATCCCATCGAACATCTTTGGGATCATCTGGATAAAAAAATAAGGAACCATCACATTACTAATAAAAGTCAACTGAAGACGGTGTTATTAGAAGAATGGGACAACATTACCCCGGACGCTACCCGTAAGTTGGTACAGTCCATGCCCAATAGGTTAACAGAAGTTATAAAACAAAAAGGATACGCAACTAGATATTAAAAGCCTATGTTCTAATGGAATCATCAGAAAGAAAAGTATTACAATTGAACGTCCGATTACTTTTGTCCACTTGATGCAATGTGAATTTGAATTAGTTGTTAATTTTCTTGTGAAATTCTTTTTATTTCTGTTTTATTTTTTTGTGCAATTAATTGAGAATACAAGTGACTTTTATATAAGGGAAAAATTTTTATTTCATTTCAAAGCTTATGCTCGTAAAAGTATTTTATTGCTTGTTTCTTGTATTGTCCGATCACTTTTGGCCACCTCTGTATATATATATATATATATATATATATATATATATATATATATATATATATATATATATATATATATATATATATATATATATATATATATATATACGATGTATATGTGCATATATATACATATATTTATTTATGTATACACATTTATATATATATATACATATATATATATATATATATATATATATATATATATATATACATATATATATATATATATATATATATATGTATATATATATATATATATATATATATATATATATAAATATATATATATATATATATATATATATATATATATATATATATATATATATACATATATATATATATATATATATATATATATATATGTATATATATATATATATATATATATGTATATATGTATATATATATATATATATATATATATATATATATATATAAATATATATAAATATATATATATATATATATCTATATATATATATATATATATATCTATATATATATATATATATATATATATATATATATATATATATATATATATATATATATATATATATATATATATATATATATATATATATATATATATATATATATATATATATATATATATATATATATATATATATATAATATATATTTGCAAGTGACGTTGTAATGAGCTTACGCAAAAGTGCTTCTCGAAGTGTTGATAACCCACTATCTTCGGACGCATTTGCTAGCTGCTGCCACAACTTCTTGGCTGATTTTGCACCCTGTATGTGGACACAGCACGTAGAATCAATCATTAAAGTCAACTTACATTTTGCACGTCGATTATTCTCAGGATCGACAGCGGTTTTGTCCAAAGATTATCCAAATCTAACGAACAAACTTAGCAAGTCCCATCTAATTTCCACTATTTTCCTTAGAAATAGTACTGGTTATAATGAACTCTGCTATAATGAACATTCGTTTATAGCGAACGTAATATTCGCACAATTGGGTCATCATTATCGCATATAACGAACTTCTGGGTAATCATTATCGGATATAATGAACTTCTGGGTCATCATTATCGGATATAACGAACTTTTGGTCAAACAATTAGGGGAATACCCACATATCAATAATTCAGCGCTGGTTTAAATGCTTGCGTAATTTGGGATTTTCCATTATGCATATTTGGATTTCAGACTTCAGATGGCTATCGGTAATTTTCGCAAGCCTGAATGAATCTGGCAGCTCGCAGTTGATACCGCCGTTGTTTTAGTGTTATATCTTCGCAATCGTAGTTTTTTTTTTTTTACAGTGGGACCAAATACATACAAAGTATGAGTGAAAAGTGAATTCAAAGTGGAAAAAACAAAGCGATGTGTGTCGTGAGAAAAATATAAGTAAGTCGACAATTGCGATAATGTGGAAAAAAGGGCGCGTTGCTTCTTGCCTTTGAAAGTGTAAATAGTGGGACAAAAAAAATCCGTAAATCGTTGCATGATGATGTGGATAAATTACTCCTGAAATGGTTCATACAAAAAAGATTGTGTAATGTAACAATTAGTGGGGCTGTCTTAAGGGCAAAAACAGAAGAATTTAGTCGAAAAATTAATGCCGGATTTGTCTGCAGTGACGGCTCGATTGATAGGTGGAAGACACGCCATAATGTTTGTAGCAGCAAAATTGTTGGTGAATCCGGATCCGTAGACACAAATGTTGTGAACAATTGGATAAGCACTGTTTGGCCTTAAATTAAAGAGAGGTTTGACGATGACATTTTTAACGCTGACGAAGCCGGTGTTTTCTACAAGTTGACTCCCGATAAAACTTTGAAATTTAAAGGCGAACAGTGCGAAGGTGGCATATTGGCGAAGGAAAGTTTTACTGTTTTAGTGTGTGCCAATATGTCCGGCACGGAAAAACGAAAACTATTCGTTATCGGGAAGTCAAAATGGCCCCGGTGTTTCAAAAACATTAAAAGGCTGCCTGTTGATTATTGTGCTAATAATCGAGCTTAGATAACATGTAATGATTTTAACTTTTCCAAGTTCGAACGCGGAACCGACCTCTCATCGGTTCTAGACGTTAAGTCTGAGTAGTGCCAACGGATGGTACCAACAGGTCAACCAATCCGTGCACCGTAACCCATTCACGCGGTGACTGCTTGTCGGCCAGCTAGTTCGGAGAGGATTTCGGTCGCGGGTCTCCGAATGGGTTACGCTCAATTACAATATTTCAGCCACCTGAACATGCCCGTTTTCCAAACGCGTCAACAATTACTCATCCAGAACGGGAAACCTACGTTACGTTAATTCTGGATGTGATCTCTTCACAGATCTCAAATCAAAAACGCTACAAAATCCCATAGGCGCGTTACCGAATCACCGACGCGGTACCGAAAAAATATGCTACTCGAAATTAAACCGACGAAAACTACTCTAATGAAATGAAGAAACAATCAAAGGTACCGCGTAACGCACGCGACGCGAAACCGACCTCAGCGGATTTGTCGAAACCCTACCCTCGCGACGGCATACCTACCCTACACTCTCTCTTCCCACTGAAAAAGAACGAGCCACTGAAAAGGAAAGTCTTGGGTTATTTAGCAATTCATGGCTTTATTCATTATAATTTAGTCAAAAATTAAATGTAAAGGTCTATTTCTATTTTAATTCCAGAAAATATATTACATATATCAACGTAAATTAGATTGAATTTCGATTATGCAATTTTCTCATTTAATTATTTAATAATATAAAAAAAAAACAACAAAATATTTAGAAATCATAAAGATTGTGTTAGTTCGTCTTTAAGAAATGTGTACAGATCATTAGCACGGAATTGACGTAAAAATGCATGGTATGAAGAAACCAAAATCGTTTTGGGTACCTCTATCTCTTTGTTTCATTTTCTTCCTATTAACGCGAACAAATTCTATTTTGTCTTTTTTCTTTTTTTTTTTGTATTCTTCTGTTTTGGTTATTATTTATAACAGCTATGTTAATAGGGTTGTCTATTATTAAATTGTAATTTCTTTTACCGTTTACTTTAATGTAGTCTTTCTTACATTTTACATATTATTGTAATAATAAATATCAAAAAAAATTATTAGCTATTTAATACATTATATTTTTTTTTGTGATTATATTTATTTAAAATTGATTAAATCTTTTTTATTTGAATTAATTACGAATTGATCTTTGTTTGTTTCGGGTTTACACTTTTTGTAAGGATTTTTTTCTTTCTACTTCATAAAACATTCTATACTTTTGCGAATTACTGATTTTACTTTTTCTCACCGTTCAATATGATTTCAGCTCAACTTTTAACGTTACATGCTCTATCGTGTGGTTGTGATTTATAAGGCATCAGAAAAAAATCATATAAATATCGCGTTTACTTGATTTTGTATGTTTTTGATCTTTTTTCTCTTGAATTAATTTAATTTATACCTAAATTGTATAGTTAATTTATAAACGGGATGTACTATATCTATTTATATATGTATATTAGTTCTATGTAAAAATGAACAAAAGAATATCGATGGAAATCGCACAAAAGGCAATCATAGAAAAAGAATTTGAAATTTTCGGGATCTTCGTTTCTAGTATTCTTTACATCAAAATTGAAAATTTTATTTACAACGTCACATGACTTATTTTTAATTTTTCTGATCATTGATCTACGACTTTATTCTTCCTGTATATCAAAATACTACGAGCTAAGTAAACTTAATATGAGCTTTTACGTCTAGATTTTACGATATTTAATGCTTAGGATTAATGCACCAAAAAAAACAAAAATTGAGATGCATGTTTCTGCAACATAGTTCAATGCAGTAAAAGGCAGAGAAAAGACAAAAGAAAAGACAGTATATATTTTTAATTACACGAAGTAGACAACAAACATGTCTATTTCTTATTTATGTTAACTTTTATCAGAGGTAAAAGTGTTTTAAGATATTTGCTTTTGAAAATTCCATTTTAATTTTTAAATGTTTAATAGCAATCGAAAATGTTTTGAGGTATATTTCGGCTGAATATTGTGGCTATTGTTGTGTTTGTATACAATTTTTAAGTGGAGTTAATATTATAACAAATCTTCTATTTAACAAAAAAAATCCTGGCTATTGCATTAATTGGTCTATTGTAAGTGTGGATTGTGTGTAATTTGTTTGGATATGGGTATGGTGTATATAAAGTATATTAAAAAAAATCCATTCTATTGCAGTGGGTGTGGGTGGATGGGGGATGCGTGTATGTAAATAATTTGATTTGTTATAATATGTATATAATAAAAAGAAAACCGTTCTATTGCATTTATGTGAGTTGTGGATGAGGTATCTCTGTAAATAATTTCTTTCGCTATTGTCTATATTTATATCTGAATAAATATACCTGTCTTTGAGTGATTGCAGAGGTTGTTAAAGATTGAAATAGAACTGTTGATTTTGATACCGATAGAATAAAATTGATTTGAATAAAATTAAAGATGAAGAAACAGTTGTTAAGGGGTCATTCAAAGAAATTTTGATCATCCCGAAATCATTTCAATCTTTAAAAACCTATTCACCAAGATATCATTTGAAATTTAACAGAAACATATTACATATGAATCAATAGGTTAAATCAATTACAATGAGGTATTCATCGAAAGATTGAGGCAGAGTAGATACTGCATATAACTTTTCATATTCACATTGCAGGCAATTGAACATGCTGTCCGGTGTAAAGCAAACGGACAAGAAAGATCTTTAAGCGTCGATTCAAAAACAAAATACCTTTTAACAGCTTTTGTACTCTTTTTGGCCAATTCTACTGATACCAAATAAGCGTTGTTAAAAATTACTAAACTAAAAGTTCTACGATGATTAAGCTTAATGAAACAAAAATTTGTGTAAATAAAAGTATTATAAAATAACATTGCTAGCAACTTTTTTACCAGTTCGTAATCAACTTTCTTCGTTCAGAAGATTTCATTCCTTTTTCGAAATCTTTCTTTTACAAGCAGCAGTGAGGGTTGAGGGTTTTGTTAAAAGTACTCTGCAAATCTCTGTTAAAATCATGACCTGTCTATCCCATTGTCTATACATCGATTCATTGGACCGTGTGAAACTACTCTAATCAATCTTTGCGAAAAAGTCATAGCGGATGCCCTTAACCCTTCGCCGAGCGCGGCCGTTCTAATAGGCACAGCTATCCCGTTTGGGTTCGCTTTTGATCGACATGCTCCCATTCAAGAAATCTTTCAAAATTTCGTTACGAATTGCCATTAGAGTTATTGCCCTAGTGAAAATGTCACCATAGACGAAATTCCGCAGAAAATGCCCGTTTCGGCAATATATACCAACAAAACTGCTTGCGTTAGTGAATTTAAAAATGACATGAACGTTTAATGTTGAGATATACTCTAGAAAACAGCCAAGTGGTCCATTCGGTAATAGCAATAAACCCAATGATGTAGCGATGAGATTAGCAAAACCGATATTTGGATCTGGTAGAAAGGCCACTGCTGACAACTGATTAGCGATGTCAACCTCATTGATGAATTGAAATCGAAAAAGTGATTGTATGTGGGCACTGTTAGGAAAACCAAAACCAATTGATCTACACTTTTGTTGATGTAAACCGAACGAAAAAAAATTACCTCTTAATAGTTCCAACCAAATCTAGGACCGCGCCAAGTCGCTACCGACACCACACCATGACACGCTCCGGACGACGTAGAAGAAAAACGCTTTATGTCGAATCACTCGCTAGCTACGCGCACAGTTTTGCAATAACAACCTAGCAAATAGTTGAAGAATCAAACTAGACAAAATTTAAATCAGGCAATCCTCAACAATTAACCGAACATTCAAGAACTGTCCACTTGCACTTCCTCTCCATGTGGCTGTCAAACCCCACCGGTTGTCACATCCGACAAAACAGAGGTATGTGGAATGGCACGCCACATGGCGGCAATGTGCCTCTCCATCTGTCGCCAGTGGCATAGTTTTTCGATGGCCACGGTGGAGGGGCATTTCCAGATGCAAGGCTTCGGGATCGGAATCACTTCGATTCCCGGGCGTAGGCGCCACATTACACATTCCCCCCCCCCAAAATCGAAGTAATTACGATCCCGCCTCCTATGTAAAAGGTCTTGGTTAGGGCCGTGGCGGGTCGAAGGTCGATTTCGAGGAATAGGCTACAACAATTTCAGTGAAGACTCGACAGTGACTATATAGTAGGGAGTCAGGTGTCATTCGGAGGTCTTCGTCTAGGCAGAGATTTAGGTAAGCCAAGGTTTTTCGTGTGAAATAGTTGTACTTCATCGTCTAAGGTCTTTTGCGTGGTAAATTCCCAGAGTTTTACCAGCCATGTCCGCGATGAGGTATCGGGTGGGGCTTATTACTTGCAGGACTCGACACTTCACGAATTTCTTGTCTAGTTTGGCATTGTAATGTCGGGTGGCATCGCTCTGTCGGAAGTTTCGACGATATATCTCGTCGCCTACCTTAAAGCCAGAAGGATGAGATCGCAAGTTGTACCGCTCCTCTCCCATCCGTCGACTTTCTTCAATCTTCTCCCGCAGTTGCTCTCGCAGAAGTTGGAGCTTTTCGTGCGGTTCCAGAACCACGATTGGGTCCTCTAGCGATTTCAGTTGCCGCAATAGCCGGTAAGCGCTCCCATGACAGATCATGTACTGGCCGAACAATGCGAAATACGGCGAAATGCCGGTAGTGGCGTGGTACGACGAGCGCAGCGCACTAGTGATGGCGGACAATTTGCGATCCCAGTCCTTCTGATTCGGGTGGACATAGGCGCGGATGGCCGCTATGAGCGTACGATTCAGTCGTTCGGATGCGTTGGCTTGTGGTGAATAGACGGCAGTTCGCTGGTGGATGATGCCGTATTTGGACATTAGGTCTCGGAACTTGCTGGAGGTGAACTGGACCCCATTGTCGGAGACAAGTTTCTCCGGAACTCCAAACATGTGAAAGACTCGGTTCTCCAAGAAGCTGATTATAGGTCCAGTGTGCATGTTACGTAGTGGTTCTATGATGGGGAATTTAGAGAGCTGGTCCAGGACCACGACAGCTCCCGTGTGACCAGAAGCAGATCGAGGGTAAGGACCGATGAGATCAATGTACAAGCGCTGGAACACGCGTTCGGGGACCTCAACCTTACCCATGGGTGGCCGAAGAATGGTGTTGGGCGCTTTAGTGCACTTGCATAGCTCACAAGAGGCTACGTACGCTTTTATCTGTTGTGCCATCTTAGGCCAAAAGAAACAGGTTTTCAACCGCCTAAGTGTACGACCGTATCCGCCGTGCGCACTTGATGGGTGGTCATGGGCCCGTCTGATAAGATCAGTGGTTAATTCTTCGGGCACCCACAACTTCCACTGTTCTTCTTCTTGTATGGGGTCTCCGGAGGCGTGTCCCATCCGCTTATAAATAAATCCATCCGTCAACCGCAGTTCAGGAAGCTGGGACAGTTGATTCTGGATAGTGTGAATCAGTTGGGTGTAGCTGGCTGACTTGAAGGCAGGATGGTCCAGATCGATCAATTGGGGGCTGTCGTCCTCCTGGACCAACTCGGCTCCTTCCGGGGCGAACATTCTGGATAAGGTGTCGGGGACTACATGCTGGCTTCCTTTTCGGTGGCGGATTGTGAAGTCAAATGCCTCTAATTTCAGTGCCCACCTGGCCAATCTGCCGTTGAGATCAGTCTGGCTCATTAGCCATTTCAGAGAAGCGTGATCCGTAACGATTTCAAAGGTGTGTCCCTCCACATAGGCTCGGAAGCGTTTCACTGCCAACACCGCAGCTAGACATTCCTGCTCGGAGACCGTGTAATTTCGCTGGGCTGGGTTCAGCTTGTGAGACATGAAGGCTATAGGTCTCTCCTCGCCGTCTTGTGCAACCTGGACTAAGACTGCTCCCACCCCATGCTGACTCGCGTCACAATGGATTGAGAACGGTTTGTCAAAGTCCGGGCTGTGCAGTACGGGGGCTGTAGTCAGACTCTTCTTTAGCTCTTCAAAGGCTCGCAAGCTGGGCTCTTCCCAGACGAATTTACGTCCTTTACGCAGCATGTCGGTCAAAGGAGTGGTAATGGTGGCATCGTCACGTACAAAACGCGGGTACCATCCGCATAAGCCTAAGAATCGGCGTAATTGTTTGGGGGTCTTGGGTAATGGAAAAGCGTCAATCGCTTGAGTCTTGTCCGGATCGGTCTTGATATGGCCATGCCCAATGATGTGACCTAAATACTTCACCTCCGTCATCACGAACTGGCTCTTCCGTATGTTGATGGTTAATCTTGCCCTCCGGATGTGTAGAGCCACCTCCTGAAGCAGGTCGAGGTGTTCGTCAAAGGTCTCGGTTATAAGCAACAGATCGTCCAAGTAAACGAAAACTTGGTGCCGCAAATGAGGTGGTATCACCTTATCCATAAGGCGCGTCATTGTTTGGGGGGCATTGCACAATCCGAATGGCATGGTCGCGAATTGATATAAGGGCCGGCCTGGGACTGTGAAGGCTGTTTTCTCCTTTGAACCGGGGTCTAAAGGAATTTGCCAGAAGGCGTCCTTGAGGTCTAAGCTCGTGATGAAATGGGCTTTAGGCAATCGACTCAAAATGCCTTCGATCAACGGTAGAGGATATGCGTCCTTGACTGTGACGGCGTTCAAGCGTCTGGCATCTAAGCATAACCGGACCTTGTTCGGCTTGACAACTAAGGTGACTGGGGAAGCCCACGCGCTCTGTGATTCTTCGATTACGCCTAATGCTAGCATTCGATCCACTTCGGCATATAACGATTTTTCCTTCGCCGGAGATATGGCGAAATGTCTCTGTTTTATGGGTTTAGCATCCCCCACATCTATAGTGTGGAACACCAGGGCAGTCCGCCCGAGACCTTCTTTCTCGTGCGATGGAAAAGCCGATATAGCCGAGTCAAGACGCAGTTGCTGAGTTACATCCAGTGTATGCTGTAATAAGTTAGTGGGTTGAGATTGGTCAGGAACGGTGGTGACGGACTCCAGGGTCGAACCGGAAAATAGTGCCGGGGCCAAGTTAAATTTTCGAACGAAATCCACTCCTAAATAAAGATTCTGGGTTAACTGAGGTATGATGAAAAATTCCATAGGTTTAGTTACTCCTTTAAAGGTGTCATCCGTCATAATTTTTCCCACTACAGAGTGACGAGTTCCGTCCGCCGTGCTTAACCAGGAGGTGAAATGACGGATTTGGTCCGCGTGCTTTGCCAGTACCTCCCCTGCAAACTCGGCAGATATGCAATTCACACTGGCTCCCGTATCGACTAAGCCTGATACTCGTTTTTGCAGGAGGTGTACTGACGCATATGGCCGAACATCATCCCTCAATAATTCGTCTAAGTATATGTCCTTCAACACTTTCCTCGACTGCCTGACTTTTCTCCAGAAGCTCCGCATCCGACGCGTGGCTCGCTTGCTTCGCGGTGGGACAGTTGTGGCCAATTCCTCATGGAAGATGCGCTGTCGAGTAGCCAAATAATTCCGCAGCCTGACATGAAAAGGTTTAACATGCCAAGGAACTTTCGCCTCGCTATCATTTCCCTGCGCGTTGGCCTCGGCGAAGGACGGCGTCGGTTGTGGAACTTCGGGAGAACGGTGTTTAGCGGTGCGAGTCAGCAGAGTTGGAGTCATGTTGGGAGCTGGGTCATAGCTAGTGATGGGGTCTGGATTGGTTCGTCCGGGGTTTAGGAGTGCCGACGGGTGGTCGCGGCACTCGGTGGCAAGTTTTTTCGCCCTTTGCAATTTGCACAATCAGGGGCGTAGGTGTCGGCCTTCCCGCAGCGGTAGCAGAAAAGCGTCGGCTCCGCTGGACATGCATAGAACCGATGTCCCGGCTGTCGGCAGTTCCAACAGACCGTCGGGCTTGTAATTGCTTCAAGGGAGGGCCGATCAATCAAGGCGGGGTCCTCAATCTCCGGTGGTGCTCCGCTCCTCGGTATTGGTACTGGATCAGCAAGCAGGTGGTCCGCTGCCATCAACTCCGCGGTGTGATGATTTCGGGGATTTGGTCCCGTTATGCGAGGTTGTGGACGGAAGGTACCTCGTCGCTCATCCAAGTGTTCTTGTCTACGCGCATGGAGGCGCAATCCCTGTATGGTGTTGATGGGAAAATGTAGCAGGCTGTTCTGGAGATCCCAGCGCATGTTCTCTCTGATAATTTCTACCAATTCGTCCTCGGGCATGGTATTTCGCAGGCGCGTGCTCAATCTCACTATACTGGTGTAGTACTGGTCGAACGGTTCGTGAGCGCCTTGTTTCCGTTTCTTTATTTGTTCCCTTAGCTCTCTCTCAGTGAAGCCATCCTCAAATCGATTGCGGAAGGCTGCACTGAAAGAGTGCCAAGTGGGACGTGGCGTTGATTCTTTAAAGCTCCAGTACCAGTCGGCAGCGTCGCCGTTGAACAAAAGATGTGCATGCCGGAGGAAGGCCGAGGAATCACCTCCCAGGGTGCTGGATACCAACGCCTGAATCCGGAAAAGGAACCGGTCCGCCGATATCATATCGTTGAACCCTGTAAAGTTCAGGCGCCAACTCTCCATGATACGAGGCGTCGGGTCTCGAAAAAGTGTCAATGCGTTCCCGGGGGGAATCACATCCTCTGTTGACCTGTTGTACTGTACTGCCTCGGGGGCTGGAGGTACCAACGGAGGTCCGGTACTGTGTCGTGGTCTATATTCGGGAGCTCTGGGATCCATTCCCGAGTTCCTTGGAGGTGGGACACATTGCTCGGATTGTCGGGAGGGGGGCATCGCCACACTGGGATTGGGCTCCCAGCCAAGCGGAGTTCTCACGCGACTGGGTGGTTGGCTCATAGGGAGATTCTGGAGCTTTCCCTCCAGGTTGCCAATTCTCTCCGATATATCCCTCATCAACGCCACGAGGGTGTCAATGGAGTGGGCGGAAGGCATGGGTGTCACCTCGGACACGACACTTGCGGCCGGAACTTCACCGCCTACGGCTCCTTGCAGGTCTAAAAGTGGTTGGGACTGTTCGGCCTCTGGAACTCCTTTCGCCACTGCTCCACGCGTTGGTAGGGGCGTTCCGAGGGGGACGTCTAGGGCAGACCGCTCGATGGGTCGCCGACATAATGGGCAACTCTCTGACGTGAGGAGGAGCTGTTGTACACAGGCACGATGGAATAGATGTCCACAATCCAATCGCACGCTGTGTACGCCCTCCACTACGTCTTCGAAGCAGATCCCGCTGTTAGCTGGTTGGACCGTTTTAGATCGGGTCCACCGCTTATCTGGGGTCCGCTTCGTTGCCATTTTTGTTTTGCTTCTAAAAGAGAGAGAGAAAAAATATATAAACTAGACTTATTCCTATTATAACCCTAATATATAAATGGACAAAACTTACTACTAATTTAGTGGCCGATAGTGGCGAGCTACTGATAAGTGGGAAGAAAAAAAAATTTATTTAAATTATACTTTCCTTTTCAGTGGTCGACTCCTTCAACGGGAAATGAGAGTGCGTGGTAATCGGCCGAAGAAAGGGTGCTTTTGGTCGATTTACGAAATTTAACCCCATAACCCACATACATTACAAAAAACCGTCTCTAAACTACGTTAAAGTGACTCGACGAGACAAATGGTAGAGCTACCGTAACGATTTTGCACGCGGTCAAAATTCCCGACGCGTGGAAGCATTCCGGGCTTCGCAACTCCAGCATACGCCACCGAACGTTGAACCGATACCACTCGTCTATCACGCATACGAAATAATTAGAATCCTTCCGCGACATAAAGGCAAGGTAGCCTTCTATTTTCTTGAGAGTCCATGCTGATAGGTAAACCCATCAGACTGGCAGTTCCATCAAGAAGATAGAAGGTCCTTACAGGGGTTAACCTGGGACAACACATCGGAAGGATTCTGTCGCGAAAAAAAAATCAAACAAAGGAGAGCGGAAGATACAACTCACGTGAAGCGACTTCTAGTGTGTATCACACAACTCCACTGCTCCTGATAGTGGGACTCGAGTACCAAAGTACCTTACATCCTCCGTAAAGGACCAACTCGTCAGAAGACGCGAAGTTCTTTCCCCCTTAGGATGTTTTAGGCCCCACGTTGGGCGCCATTTTGTAATGATTTTAGCTTTTCAAGTTCGAACGCGGAACCGACCTCTCATCGGTTCTAGACGTTAAGTCTGAGTAGTGCCAACGGATGGTACCAACAGGTCAACCAATCCGTGCACCGTAACCCATTCACGCGGTGACTGCTTGTCGGCCAGCTAGTTCGGAGAGGATTTCGGTCGCGGGTCTCCGAATGGGTTACGCTCAATTACAATATTTCAGCCACCTGAACATGCCCGTTTTCCAAACGCGTCAACAATTACTCATCCAGAACGGGAAACCTACGTTACGTTAATTCTGGATGTGATCTCTTCACAGATCTCAAATCAAAAACGCTACAAAATCCCATAGGCGCGTTACCGAATCACCGACGCGGTACCGAAAAATATGCTACTCGAAATTAAACCGACGAAAACTACTCTAATGAAATGAAGAAACAATCAAAGGTACCGCGTACCGCGCGCGACGCGAAACCGACCTCAGCGGATTTGTCGAAACCCTACCCTCGCGACGGCATACCTACCCTACACTCTCTCTTCCCACTGAAAAAGAACGAGCCACTGAAAAGGAAAGTCTTGGGTAATTTAGCAATTCATGGCTTTATTCATTATAATTTAGTCAAAAATTAAATGTAAAGGTCTATTTCTATTTTAATTCCAGAAAATATATTACATATATCAACGTAAATTAGATTGAATTTCGATTATGCAATTTTCTCATTTAATTATTTAATAATATTAAAAAAAAACAACAAAATATTTAGAAATCATAAAGATTGTGTTAGTTCGTCTTTAAGAAATGTGTACAGATCATTAGCACGGAATTGACGTAAAAATGCATGGTATGAAGAAACCAAAATCGTTTTGGGTACCTCTATCTCTTTGTTTCATTTTCTTCCTATTAACGCGAACAAATTCTATTTTGTCTTTTTTCTTTTTTTTTTTGTATTCTTCTGTTTTGGTTATTATTTATAACAGCTATGTTAATAGGGTTGTCTATTATTAAATTGTAATTTCTTTTACCGTTTACTTTAATGTAGTCTTTCTTACATTTTACATATTATTGTAATAATAAATATCAAAAAAAATTATTAGCTATTTAATACATTATATTTTTTTTTGTGATTATATTTATTTAAAATTGATTAAATCTTTTTTATTTGAATTAATTACGAATTGATCTTTGTTTGTTTCGGGTTTACACTTTTTGTAAGGATTTTTTTCTTTCTACTTCATAAAACATTCTATACTTTTGCGAATTACTGATTTTACTTTTTCTCACCGTTCAATATGATTTCAGCTCAACTTTTAACGTTACATGCTCTATCGTGTGGTTGTGATTTATAAGGCATCAGAAAAAAATCATATAAATATCGCGTTTACTTGATTTTGTATGTTTTTGATCTTTTTTCTCTTGAATTAATTTAATTTATACCTAAATTGTATAGTTAATTTATAAACGGGATGTACTATATCTATTTATATATGTATATTAGTTCTATGTAAAAATGAACAAAAGAATATCGATGGAAATCGCACAAAAGGCAATCATAGAAAAAGAATTTGAAATTTTCGCGATCTTCGTTTCTAGTATTCTTTACATCAAAATTGAAAATTTTATTTACAACGTCACATGACTTATTTTTAATTTTTCTGATCATTGATCTACGACTTTATTCTTCCTGTATATCAAAATACTACGAGCTAAGTAAACTTAATATGAGCTTTTACGTCTAGATTTTACGATATTTAATGCTTAGGATTAATGCATCAAAAAAAAACAAAAATTGAGATGCATGTTTCTGCAACATAGTTCAATGCAGTAAAAGGCAGAGAAAAGACAAAAGAAAAGACAGTATATATTTTTAATTACACGAAGTAGACAACAAACATGTCTATTTCTTATTTATGTTAACTTTTATCAGAGGTAAAAGTGTTTTAAGATATTTGCTTTTGAAAATTTCATTTTAATTTTTAAATGTTTAATAGCAATCGAAAATGTTTTGAGGTATATTTCGGCTGAATATTGTGGCTATTGTTGTGTTTGTATACAATTTTTAAGTGGAGTTAATATTATAACAAATCTTCTATTTAACAAAAAAAAATCCTGGCTATTGCATTAATTGGTCTATTGTAAGTGTGGATTGTGTGTAGTTTGTTTGGATATGGGTATGGTGTATATAAAGTATATTAAAAAAAATCCATTCTATTGCAGTGGGTGTGGGTGGATGGGGGATGCGTGTATGTAAATAATTTGATTTGTTATAATATGTATATAATAAAAAGAAAACCGTTCTATTGCATTTATGTGAGTTGTGGATGAGGTATCTCTGTAAATAATTTCTTTCGCTATTGTCTATATTTATATCTGAATAAATATACCTGTCTTTGAGTGATTGCAGAGGTTGTTAAAGATTGAAATAGAACTGTTGATTTTGATACCGATAGAATAAAATTGATTTGAATAAAATTAAAGATGAAGAAACAGTTGTTAAGGGGTCATTCAAAGAAATTTTGATCATCCCGAAATCATTTCAATCTTTAAAAACCTATTCACCAAGATATCATTTGAAATTTAACAGAAACATATTACATATGAATCAATAGGTTAAATCAATTACAATGAGGTATTCATCGAAAGATTGAGGCAGAGTAGATACTGCATATAACTTTTCATATTCACATTGCAGGCAATTGAACATGCTGTCCGGTGTAAAGCAAACGGACAAGAAAGATCTTTAAGCGTCGATTCAAAAACAAAATACCTTTTAACAGCTTTTGTACTCTTTTTGGCCAATTCTACTGATACCAAATAAGCGTTGTTAAAAATTACTAAACTAAAAGTTCTACGACAATTAAGCTTAATGAAACAAAAATTTGTGTAAATAAAAGTATTATAAAATAACATTGCTAGCAACTTTTTTACCAGTTCGTAATCAACTTTCTTCGTTCAGAAGATTTCATTCCTTTTTCGAAATCTTTCTTTTACAAGCAGCAGTGAGGGTTGAGGGTTTTGTTAAAAGTACTCTGCAAATCTCTGTTAAAATCATGACCTGTCTATCCCATTGTCTATACATCGATTCATTGGACCGTGTGAAACTACTCTAATCAATCTTTGCGAAAAAGTCATAGCGGATGCCCTTAACCCTTCGCCGAGCGCGGCCGTTCTAATAGGCACAGCTATCCCGTTTGGGTTCGCTTTTGATCGACATGCTCCCATTCAAGAAATCTTTCAAAATTTCGTTACGAATTGCCATTAGAGTTATTGCCCTAGTGAAAATGTCACCATAGATGAAATTCCGCAGAAAATGCCCGTTTCGGCAATATATACCAACAAAACTGCTTGCGTTAGTGAATTTAAAAATGACATGAACGTTTAATGTTGAGATATACTCTAGAAAACAGCCAAGTGGTCCATTCGGTAATAGCAATAAACCCAATGATGTAGCGATGAGATTAGCAAAACCGATATTTGGATCTGGTAGAAAGGCCACTGCTGACAACTGATTAGCGATGTCAACCTCATTGATGAATTGAAATCGAAAAAGTGATTGTATGTGGGCACTGTTAGGAAAACCAAAACCAATTGATCTACACTTTTGTTGATGTAAACCGAACGAAAAAAAATTACTTCTTAATAGTTCCAACCAAATCTAGGACCGCGCCAAGTCGCTACCGACACCACACCATGACACGCTCCGGACGACGTAGAAGAAAAACGCTTTATGTCGAATCACTCGCTAGCTACGCGCACAGTTTTGCAATAACAACCTAGCAAATAGTTGAAGAATCAAACTAGACAAAATTTAAATCAGGCAATCCTCAACAATTAACCGAACATTCAAGAACTGTCCACTTGCACTTCCTCTCCATGTGGCTGTCAAACCCCACCGGTTGTCACATCCGACAAAACAGAGGTATGTGGAATGGCACGCCACATGGCGGCAATGTGCCTCTCCATCTGTCGCCAGTGGCATAGTTTTTCGATGGCCACGGTGGAGGGGCATTTCCAGATGCAAGGGTTCGGGATCGGAATCACTTCGATTCCCGGGCGTAGGCGCCACATTACAAACATCCGCAATTTTAATCAATTATGTACGCGAATAGGACCAAGAGCTAACGCAGAAAATCCGCATCTAAAAATTGGGCAGCTGAATTCCGTAAAGGTGGTGTTTGTGCCACGGAACGCCAGTTCAAAATTACAACCCATGGATCAGGGTATCATCCGTTTGTTGAAAAGTCATTATCGAAGCGCACTTTTGTTGAACATTGTTCAAAGCATTGATGCTGGTACATGCCTTAATGTCACATTACTTGATGCGGTATCTACTGAAACAATTAAAAAATGCATTTAAACATGCAGGACTTTTGGCGACCAACAGTAACGATGAATTTGATGAGGAGGATATTTGTTACCACTTAATGAATGGCTGTTAAGAAGCATTCCAAGCAGCAATACATCTGAACAACCTCAAGATTTCCATGTCCCATTAGATTACCTCATTTCAGATGACAGCCTTTTAACCTCGATATTTTTAACAGATGAGGAGTTAGTTGCTGATATTCAAGCATGCAGGATAATTTTTTTTTGTGGAAGGGAGGTGAATGCCATTTATGCACAGAGTGTGGGACTCCCATGCTCGCAAGAATGCGACTGGAAACACCCCCTCTGTCAACCTGAGAACCCAGCCTGGAACCGTTTGACACATTACTTCGGGCCAGGTCTAGTTTAGTTACGTGAGGCGCCTTTAAGCTGGAGGATCCTTTTCCTAGCGGGAGGGGAGAGGGGAAGAGGAAGTGCCAGAAAAGCGATCCTCCAGCCCCAACGCCCCCGGCTGCTGTGAGTCCCTTTTATATTTTAGGACTGCCTGAGCATAATGTGCCACCTGGTTCCATTTGTCAACCGATTCGAGCATCACCGCGACGATATTATCCGGGGTGAGCTCTCCCGTCTCTCTCTAGAGGGCCCTTCGCAGCCTGGCTCATTTTTTGCACGCAAAAAATGTGTGACAGATATTGTCCTCCTCTCCTGGGCAAAATCGACAATCGTGGGGCCGTGACTTACCGATCTTGTGCAGGTAATACTGAAAACACCCATGCCCACTCAAAAGCTGGGTCAGATAGAAGTCAGTCTCACCATGCCTTCGATTTAGCCACGGTCTCACATCCGGGATGAGGCGCGCAGTCCACCTTCCCTTCGTTCAATTCCCCCAAGACTGCTGCCAATCGTTGAGCGAGCGCTGTGTCTCCTCGCGGACAACCATCTCCCTCGCATCCTAGCAAGAGGGCGACAGGTATCACGCCTGCAATAACTCTCACCGCTGACCCAGAGAATGTCGGATACGAAGATGCAATCCTCAGTGCTCCTCTTCTCTGTACCTGTGCCAAACGTTTTCGGTATACCTCCTCGCCCCATGCTTCTGCTCCGTACAGTAGCACTGACCCTATAGCAATCATCAAGAAGCGTCTTCTTGATGGGCTGGGTCCCCCTAGGTTGGCCATAAGTCGACTCAGAGCCGATACTCCTGCAGCAGCCTTCTCAGCCGTTGCCCTGATTTGCTTAGAGAAACTCATCTTCGAGTCGATCGGTAGCCCCAGGTACTTCAACGCTGGCTTCGATTCGATTTGTATGTCTCCAATACTGATCATTCTTACTCTAGAGATTCTTTTTTTGTCAAGATGACCACTTCGGTTTTCTCCAGTGCTAAACTGAACCCGCGAGCTGTCATCCAGTCCCTCACTCGGCGCATTAGCATACCTAGCCTAAGTTGCGCCTGTCAACGGTGCGTCCAGCGACCAGAGCCGCAACATCATCCGCGAAGCCAACCAAGCGCGACTCACCTGGAATCTCAAGTCTCAGTAGCCCGTCGTAAGACACGTTCCACAGGTCCGGACCAAGGATAGATCCATGGGCAACACCCTATGTAATTTCCATCCTTCGTTGGCCCTGTGTCGTGTCGTAGAGCAGGCTTCGGTCCTTTAGGTAGTCCCTCAAAAGCCTCATGAGATATTCTGGAACTTGAAAAGGGGTTTCCTGCGTATCTAGCGGGCTTGAAGGCATTCCTGACGTCGAGTGTCACCAAAAGCACGATCCGTCGCTTGGTGCGACTATATGCCTCTGCCCTTTGGACCGCGCTGACCCCCTCTGCAATTGCATCAATAGTAGAACGTCCTGCTCTAAAGCCGTACTGCCGAGGAGATAGGCGAATTGCGTCAGTGAGTCTTCCCTTGATGAGTTTCTCTAGCACTTTCCCAGCCGTGTCTAGCATACATAACGGGCGGTATGCAGACGGCGATCCGGGATTTCCCTTCCCCTTGCTGATCAGCACGAGCCTCGCCACCTTCCATCGTATCGGGAAAACCCCGTCCCGTAGGCAAGCGTTGAATGTGGTGAGCAGCAAGTCAGGACAATGATGATACACAAGCTGCAACACCTCAGCTGGAACACCATCTGGACCTGGAGCCTTCCTCGCTTTCAACGAAAGGACTGCCTCTTCCAGTTCCGGCTGTGTGAAGAGTGGACACTCGACTGCTGTTTTACCATGGACAGCGTCAACACGGACGGGATGGGCGGGGAAGAGTGCCCGCATTATCTCGTCCATCTTTTCCGCGTCATGTATGCAAGGTTTCCGTCGGGCACCAAGCTTCCGCGTAACTACCTTGTAGCCAAGGCCCCACGGATCCTTGTTCACATTGTCCACTAGGTCTTGCCAGCAGCGAGCTTTGCTATTGTTAATCAATTTGCTAAGGCATTTACTGGCCGACTTATATGCTGCCACCCGGTTGCATGCCTCGTCACGTCGAAGCTTGTGACACTCCCTTGGCTTTTCAGGGATTTCAGTTGGCCACCAGTACACTATGGGTTTGCTGTGCCGGGGTTTTCGACGGGGCATAGAAGCTTTGCAAACAGTCGTGATGATGCTCATAGTTGAGTTCACCACGTCTTGAGCTGCCAATTCTTCCGTCCCCTCCGAAGATCCCTGCAACGGTGCACCTGCTGTGAGAATCTCGACGAACCTCTCGACGTCCATCCT